>CM040128.1:70731295-71177146 GCA_022559845.1 Amorphophallus konjac | reverse complement strand
CAGAAAAATATTAATAGGTGAAAAACCAAGTCCTACTCTAGCTAGAATAAGCAATTCAAGTTGTTTACATGAATTAGATACTCTAGTTTATTCCAAAACAACTCATTCTCACCCCAACTATCTCACCCGCCTTACTAAAGTAAATACCGCGGATAACATTGGAACAACGCATCTTATGCAACCTCAACCAGTTATCAAAGGGACCCCATGGACCTCTTTGTAATCGAATAAGCCTAGAATGAGGTTAGTTATCTGAGTTATCCGAGTTTGGTAGCACCGATGAGCTATTCCGGTGAGTTACTCCACATAAATAGGAATATCTAATTTGAGTAAAAAAATAAAATCAATTATTCTACTTTTCACCTATT
Source organism: Amorphophallus konjac (assembly GCA_022559845.1). NCBI lineage: Eukaryota > Viridiplantae > Streptophyta > Magnoliopsida > Alismatales > Araceae > Amorphophallus > Amorphophallus konjac. The sequence goes on along the minus strand of CM040128.1, from coordinate 71,176,778 downwards.
TTATCTCTTCTGTTTATTTAGTTATTTTATCTAATTTACTTTTCCTATTCAAAGTAGAATAAAAAACAGTTATCAAAGAAAAACGCCAGTTTTCTTAGATTACCATATCCCAGAGTAATCTAATGGGATTACCCTAACCAAACAACAAAGGGGCCCTAACTCCTAACACAACAGAGCCAATCGAGACAACTGGGAAAAATGGCAAAAAAAATTAACACCAAACTATAATCAAAATAAAAAGGGAAAAGGACCAAAAGGCCCCTATGCATTCCTTCTTATGTTATCATGGACAGCTAAAGATCTTCACATTTAGAAGAAACTTTTTTTTGGAAAGGTTAGAAAAGTTTTAATATAGAAGTTGTCAAGGCGGTCGCCTAGGCGACTAGGTGCCCTTATGGGGCCAAGTGCCAGCCCGCCTTTCGCCACTCAAAAAGGTGTGAAAGGCACCTGCCTAGGCGAGCCAGACAAGCCAAGGAGCACTGCCTGGATGCCTTGAGCCATGTGGCCTGGGCATAGCCGATTAACATGATCTATTTTAAGTGGATCCTGTTAAAACCTGTCCCCCCTTTACAAGAGAGATTAGCCCTTTGAATCAAGGAGATTAGGGCACTCCAAAAAATAATATGACTATAATATCCCCCACCCAAAGGGTCAATCCACAATGCAACGCTATGTCTTTCTATCTCTATCTCTCTCTCTGCCCCAAGGTTTGCAAACCGGTTCGGTTCCAATACCTGAAGTTCAAACCAATTCCCCTCATATATGGAAATGCCTACACATTAAGTTTATAAAAATTTAAACTCTAATAAAAGATTTTAAACTCTAAGCCTCTAATCTCACTCAATCTCATTATAGTCATTAAGATTATCAATTGAATTCGTAAATTAATCCTTTTCTTGGAAAAAAACTCATCTTCCTTTTCTTTAGAGGACCTGCCGGTCTGGTACCGGAACCAACTGAACCCATGGTCAGCAGTACCGGTACGTACCGGGCGGTATGCCTCGGTACCGGACCCGGCCAGTCTGATACCGGTCAGTACCGGTACCAGTACCTATTAAAAAAACAGATGAATCAAGGCCACTCTGGCCCAGTTTGTTCCATCGGGACTGCCCGATTAAGGGCCTCCCTCAACTCACGGACTGCACTTTGCAGCCCCGTGAGTTGAGAGCCCAAGACTTCCCCCCTTCCTCCATTCGCAGGCCCACCCCGTCCCACAGCTACACAGGATTGAGTTAATTTCTCAATTACGAAGTATTTATTTCACTACATCAATACCTCAATTTCTCAATGTGTTAGATCGTGTTCAATCATGTTGGACTTTACATTCTATTAACTTTTCCTATTATGATTTTTTACATTTTTAAAATTTTTAAACCCATTCATATATGTACACTGATATAGGGGGGCCAACTATCAGGCGGTACCATACTGGTACATACTAGTACCAGTACCGGCCCTAACCGGTGCCGGTACCGATACTGTGAACCTTGGCTGAATAGACCAGTCACCTCAAGTACCCAATACGAAACTGGCCGGTACGACCAGTTACCTCCGGTACCAATACAAAATCGGCCAATACGTATCGTACCGGCCGAAACAGCATACCATGCTCTGCCCCCTCTCTCCTCCTTCCCTCTCTCTCAATGTTTAATATTAAAATCTATAATTTTTCCATATATCATATTCATAATTTATATATTGAAGATATATATATTTGAGATTTCTGCAAATAAACCATTATTAGAAGTGAATTTGCAAAAAAAACAATTCCTTGAAACGTATTTTATTTGCAGGCATGCCACTTCTTTTTGCAAAAACTTGCAAAAAAAACACGCTTAGATAATCTTACATGACATTTATGCGCTATTTGATTTTAAGCAATGGTATGCTTTTGCTAATTCACTTTTAATAATGATTTATTTACAAAAATCCTATATATTTTTAGATTTTTAAATAGATACCAAGGTGTCGCCTAGCCAACGCCTTATCACCTAAGCACTTAGACTCCTCGTAAACGCCTTGGGTTGCTTTGTCGCCTTAACAACTATGATATGGTATGACAAAAGTATGAGAGCAACCTCTGCCCCATTCTCTATAACATGTATCAACAAACATGCAATCATGACAATAAACAAAGAAACTAGGAAATTTGGCAGTACAGTCAGCAAAATGTAAGTCCTCACATCCTAACAGGATCCACAACGATGTAAACATACCACATCAAATGAGAACATCTATTATGCTGAGGCTAGGCTTATGTGAATGATGGAACCCATTATCAAAGGAAATCTTCTTAATAATATTATTCTTAAGCCAACTTACTGTCTAGAGCTGCACCAATTGTGCCATTTCTTTATTGCGCTAGACAGATACAAGCAGAGCTACAGAGTCGATTCTAATATCTACTTAACACAGCAGTATAAGATTGTAAAGACCATTCAGAGCAAAGACTGCTGACTCAGAGCAAGGATAACAATAATTGCATACAAAAAAGGATGTAGTAGGCAAAATACCATCAACCAAGGTGTTGTCGGCATTGGACAGTCATATCCTTGCTCAAATTGAAATGATAGATCTACAATATCATAATTTCAAAACACAATCCTTGCCCAAATTCAAATGGTAGGTCTACAAGATCATAATTTCAAAACACAACCCCTGCTCAAATTGAAATGGCAGATCTACAATATCATAATTTCAAACGCAATCTTACCACAGTGTTACCAATCTTTTCATAATACAGCCAACTATTCCTCATAGGATAGGTTACTTGTGCTTCAAATGAAATCAAATAATAAAAATTAAAACCCCACAGTTTCAGTATGACCTGTCAAAATAAAAACCACAGCCTTATGGATGCTAGTATAAATAGCTGAAACAATCTGTGACAATGTTGGAACAGTAATTTTCTCAAACCAATTGAGAAAAGATAAAAGGTAAATCAGTCCCCTAGAGGCTAAGAGATGACATAAAGCCGAAGCCGCCGAGAGAATGGATGCAATACGAGTCTCGAGAACCCACGCCGTATTTACGGCATACAAAAATACAAGTTTGCAACAAGCGGGCAATCAAAGTGGTGTCCCACCACACTTACGGAGTGGTCAAGCCAGGAACGGAAGCAATCCCCAAAACGCGGAGCCCTCCCCGACAAGAAGTGGCGTGGAAGAAGTCGAGAAGACAAAGCACAAAACAGTTCAAACCGTCGCTCTCTCCTCCACGTGGCCGAAACACGAGAAAAACACCAAAAGATTAAAAAATGGGGGGCCCTTTTATAAGGCCGCCCCCTCTCCTAGTCGCGCCCAGCCACCCCGGACCGGGTGGGCCTTCGCGGCACCCACCCAGTCCAAGTGTGGCCTCCGCGACACCCACCCAATCCGGGTGGGGGTCAAAGTGCACCCACCCGACCCGGGTGGGCCTTAACTTGCTCCCACCTGGGCCGGGTGAGCATCCAAGGACCTATGCCCAGTTCGGGGTAGCCCCCTCCCCAATCCCAACTTTATAAATATCCCCCCAAGGGTCCAAAAAAAGGAGGAGAGAGAGAGGAGAGAACAACAAAATAGAGAGGCGAAGAAACAAGCACGGGGGCAACCTTTGGAGCACTTGAAGATTTTTCTTTTGACTCTCTCATGCCTTAAGCGAAGATATGTTACAAAAACACCCTTGTCACAGTGCTTCGGCAATGGGACCTTCATCTATGTAATTTCTATGTAATTTTCTTAGGAGAATCTATGTAATTCACTGAGTCAATCAGAAATTACAAAAATACACCTGAGTTTGCAAGAAAGCCCTTGTGAAATTATGTAATTGCAGAAATGTCCTACAACTTTGGAGAATTGTAGAGATACCCTATATTTTTGCAAGAAAATCTTGTAAAAGTCTACAATTCGTCAAGGGAGATCTCGTAAAGTCATGTATGGGCCAAAATATTCTGTATTTTCAAGAATTGTCCAGAGTTACAAAAGACCCTGGGTTTTCTTCAAGTGTGTAAATGTCCCTCTTGCGTGGGGAGGCTCGCATATGTATTCCGTCTTCTAACAAAAGGGTTCAAGGCACTCACACAATGGTCCAACAAGCAATCACCTCGGCATGCCAGCGGTTCGACGACAGTAAAGCTCGGAACCGAGTCCCCAACGGCAGCCCGACAACTTGACAAAAATAAACCCCCAAGGTACCGGGCTACTGATCGAGACCAAAGTCAATGTCTAGGTTGCCAATAAACCCTTGCCAGTGCCAAATTACAGATAAACCCTCGCCAATACCAAATGGCAACCTAAATCCCAGTCAATACTAAACTACAACCGCACCAAACCCCTCTCAGCATGAAGTTGCACCTAAACCTAGAACCTCCACAAAGTTACAAATATACCCCTATTCTCACCAAATCACAATCAAACCCTTGAACAACACCAAGTTACGAGAGGGGCTTCCACTCATCTAAATTCGAACGGCCAAACTACCTCAAACCTTAAAGGCCAGTCCTAGCCTATCCGGACCAAACAACTTGTATACTTTCACTACGGCATAAGTGCCCTCATCCCTTCAAGGGTGTTTGCTCTTGCAATCGCAAATACACTCTCAATGTCACGACTCATATTGTGAAGATTAAAGACTTCTTTAGCAATTAATCAAGGGTACTCAAACTTTATGCCAACGTAAATAAACACCGACCGGAGTCGATGAGGAAATATCTAGTACCCAAATCCTAAATCGTTTGATAAACCAAATCCGCAGAATTAAAAATGTGCATGATATTTAAATAGCTAACAAATGTGCATTTATGTTCAACAAATGAACTCCTTAGAATTTTCTCTGCGTCGAAAACAGACGGTCAGCAAAAGATCTTATCAAAATATTCTTTCAATATCTGATGTCATCCTAGGAAACAACCAGCAAGACCCCAATATAATAGGATAAGTTGAGCTTTTGACTTATCGAATATGTGATTTTCCTCCCCAAAAAAAGATTGCTAAATGTCACCATTTTAAAACAAATTAAATAGAGACAGTACAATCACAGATGAAGAGGAGAGATTCCTAAACAACCAGGAAGATGGCAAGGTTATGTTTAAAAGGGCGGAAGACAGCTTTTCATACGCTGATGGCTATAAGAAAACTGTAAATGTATCCAAATCATCACCATAAGAAAAGCTAATTACAAAGATGTCCAGTTTGAATAGAATACTATATAAGTAACCTAAAAGTAGAGAAAATGTAAAATTATAAAAATTGAAAAGTCCAGTAAAAATGAAAATAGATATAGACATATGATAAAGATATTTAATTGAAATTCAATACATATTAAAAGGTTTGTAAGTCAAGTAATTCCTTCGAAGGACTACTTAAATATCCTAGCACATTTATAAATGTGTAATTATTGAATATTAATATTAATATTTTGTTTTTATTTAAAATATACATAAGTATATTTTTGGAAGGTCATTTCTTGCTTTCGTTTATCATTTTGTTTCTCACTTTCATTTCACAAGTTGACAACTATGATTCAGCCAGCTTGAGAGCTCAATTCAGAAAATGTTTATGGATTAAATTATGTTAGAAGAATTTCTTCCTAACAGAGTCTCTGAATTCTAATACACCTGACTACGTAAACACAACAGTGCCTCCCATGGAACCAAGGGCATATTGTCTTCTTTAACCATTGATATCCCACCCAAATCAACAGTGCTGATGCAATCTCCTTGGCAAGCTATCTCCTCCTGGAAAAACCAAAAAATAACTTAATTCCACTTCACATGAAGGAAGTGGTGCTCAAAATTGCCTGTTCGCAAGATAATCTGTGGGGGATTAGCCAAGAAAAATGATGGCATCAGACAACACGGGCAACAAAAGTGATTATCAACCGAAATGACATACTACAAAGAGCGGGAGAAGCAGCCATAGCAGCATACATAAAAAAATATTAAGAATTAGGAATCTAAAAAACCAAAACCAGCAAGAATCCCACAAGTTCACCAACAAAAAAAATCCCAAGTAGCCAAGTTTGAAGGACGAGAATAATAACAATATGAAAAGATGAAATGATTAATGTGTTGAAATTACAACCTTCAGCTGATAGGTATTTATATAATCCCAAACACGTTTTAGCGCCTCTGATTGTGTCATTTCCCTTTCCCCACTACCAAAGAACTGGGTAAGTTCATCAGAAATTACAACAGGCATCTGGCCAGGTTCAGTTTCAGCTGCAGAAGCCACTTCTGTAGTCTTTAGCTTTTTATTATCTGGGCCTGCTTCCTCTGCAAAAGCAATCAACCAATCCATCTACTGTAAATTCACCCAAATTATAATAGCATAGTAATATACACCCTTAAATCCAAACAGTCAGCATACTTGCAGCTTCAAGAGGTATGATATGCTTGGCTAGGAGCTTATTCATCTTGAACATGTCAGTACAATCTGTCTCAAAAACCAACCGGAGTTCATCATTGCAAATGATCTTCCTCTTGTTGTTAGGATCTTGGAGATTGTTTTTTCGTATATATGCCCATAATTGCTTAACAATCTACAGCAAATATATCATAAGCACGCATTAGAGATTCTAGATGAGCCCGAGACATGATGCACAAACAGACATGTATGCACAGAAATACACACACATACCCCCCATCCAACACATACAGATTTACAAAAAATTGTTCCAGATGACAAACCTCAGTCCGTGGTAATGCTGGCTCACCAACAATAGCCTGGAGCTCAGGTGAGACACCACAAAGTTTACGTAGACCACCAGGACCACCTCTTCTTTTAGCTCCACTTGCAGAACTGCAGCAATCATTCAACAAGTACCGCATGAGAAACATAAGTTATTGTATATTTTGCCCCATAATAACTGATGCAAATCAAGTAACAGATAGTGAAGGCAGAATTCTGGTCACTGTTCTCAAGGCAATGCTATGGCATTTCTAGGTGAGACTGCATAACATATAGGCAAACTGATCAAGGCACCTAGGCAAGCACAATCTGAGTGCTCAACTTGTCACACTTTCCCATGCCCTAGTGCCTTGGTGGCGCCTTAGCATCTTGAAAACCAGAAAAGAATTGGGATCACAGTCATCACAATCTACAGATGTCCAACGGTTCTTTCTTCTTTTGCAACACATGGAATTGTATTTTTCTCTTTCCATCTTAGATTTGTGCCTGAGGAAGAAATTAAACCTAAGAATAGTAATATGTAGTAATATGCCATTTGCTTGCACAGACTCTTTGAAATTTGACTGCATAGACAGGCATATCACAGCAACATAGAATATATTAAAGAGATCAAAAGAAATGAAATCATGAGATGTGTAAATGAACAATAATCACAATGAAAGAAGTCATGTCTTATCCTTAATATAATAACTCATTGAATGAGAGGATTAAACACGTTATCAAATGCACCCGAGGCACTCACCTAGGCTATGAGGCAAGGCAAAGTGCCCATATCTCGCCTAAGCAAGCATGCTGTGGCTGCAGGCGCCTTTGGGCTAAGCCTACTTGGGTTGCCCATCCCATTGCCCCATTCCTGAAAACCTGACCCCAAATTTTCGGCCAGGGAGCCCCCCCTTCCTGCCCCCCCCCCCCCCTTATGACTCCCCCACGGCCTGACCAGGTCAATCTACAATGAGAGGCCAGGTCATAGGTCAGGCTACACATACTCCTTAAACAATTAACACATGTGCATGTATAAATTTAGTTATTTATGATATCTGGATTTTATTGACTCATTTAGGTGTTCAAATTTTAAGTGAATTTGATAGGTTCTTAATTTATTTCTAACATCTAAATGGATGAATTTACTAATCTTATTGATTTTATATATGCGTTGTTGACATAATGAATGATACACTTATATATCGGATTTATTCTATGAATTTAAAAAATGTCACCTCAAATGCCTAGGTGATGGCCTAGGCATTTGAGTTAAGGCGACCCCTTGATCGCCTTTGGCATCTCTAGCCTCTGAGCAAATAGGATTAAACAAAAAGCACACATAATGTAATGCCTCGGAATTTTTATAAATAATTTCTAGAATATTTAAGTATTTTCTGAGAATGTTAAAAAATTAAAATGGATTAATAAATAAATATTGGGTAAAATAAATCATTATTAAGACCCAATTAGGGTAAAATATTAACCTAACCTATTTAAATAAAGCCCAAAAGACTTAAGGACCAAGCCCATGAAATTTGGCCCATATTCTAGAAGGTTAATTGGTTTATTCACGAATTATAGGGATAAATATCCATTAATTAGATAATTTAGTGGATAAGACGAAATTAGAGTTTGAACTTATTCAAATTCGGTACCCAGGACCTGTAGCAGTCTATCGTAAAACCGCTACAATTCATTTGGCGGACCAAGCTTCGACCGCTATTTCCTGTCAGTTCCGTGAATTGAAGAAAGAGCAAAAAGATGGGATTTTTGCTAGTCTATCCTTTAGGGATCAAGATAGGAGGACTAGTAATCATGTTTAAGACTCTCAGAAGTCAATCTAAGATTTAACAAGGACTCTAGAATCGATCTAATCATCAAACCCTAGCGAAAACCTATAAATAGGACCTAGTTTTGACCTGCGCGACCCTTACATTGGCTCGCGTGGAATCAAGGTAAGACGAAATCATTTTAGGTAGGTTCTTTAGGAGTTTTTATTGATAATACATAGGACTAACATCTCCCAAAATTTCGTGCTAGGAGATCAAGCACACAAGGAGATAGAAGCCTGCAAAGTTGCTGATTCCACCTTAGCGACCCAGGAAACTGTACAAGAATCCGGTGAAGATCAAAGGATTAGAGAACCAAATCGAGGTATTTAGCCAAGTGTCTTTAGAACTTTTTGTTCCCCTTAGTATCTATTTCTTATCCTCCAATTTTCACATCATTAGGTCAAGAAAATAAGGAGTTAGAGCAGCTTAAAGTTGCTGATTTGTCACAAGGAGTGCAAGGGACTAAGGGTAGCATCTAGCATCAAATTCGAAGCTTAAAGACTTTAGCAGAGGTAGGTCATCTCATTAACGGCTAAAACATCAATCTAGGGATAAAAGCCCTCTTATTGCACTTGATTTCATACTTTATAGATCGTAAATTTCATGTTTTATGCATCTAGTATATTATGCATGCATATTATTAGCTCTAACTAAGTTAAAAAGAAACTTTCTTGTCAATTCACAGAAAACCCATGCATATTGTTAGCTTAACCTTCGTTTTATCCTGATAGGGAAAGATTATATATGATTTTCAGACATGATGTGAGTTAAAAACCTTAGAACCCTCTTATTTAAGTTACTGTCTGTCGTGCTCTAGCGGCTTAGACTTTGACCGCCACCTCTCTGTAACGGCCTTACGATGAAGCACTAGACACTTGGTAATCTCGTTTTCATGAAACCTCTGACGGACCGAAAATAGACCGTTAAAATTATTGTGACGACCTTACGATAAACCGCCAGAGTCTTGTAACGGCTTTATGATAGACCGCCACTGTGCTATTTTCTGTCAGCCCGAGATAGAAGAACAGCCATATCACTTGTAATTAAGCCTAGTTAACTAGAAGAACATGGATCTTTCAGGTTATGTATCAATTACCGGCGACTGAATCAGCTTACTACCAAGAACAAGTATCCGTTGCCGCGTATCGATGAGCTCTTTGATCAGATTTTGGGAGCAGAGTATTTTTCCAAAAACGACCTCAGGTCAGGTTATCATCAACTCAAGATCAAGAATGAAGACATATATAAGACGGCTTTCCGGAGTCGTTATGGCCACTACGAATTTGTGATAATGCCGTTCAGGTTAACCAACGCCCCGACAACATTCATGCAACTTATGAATAACGTCTTCAGGCCGTATCTCGACCAATTTGTGGTCGTATTCATTGATGACATTCTCATATATTCCAAGACTAAGGAAGAACATGAGGAACACTTAAGACTAAGGAAGAATAGCCTTGCAGACACTAAGAGAACATAAACTCTATGCAAAGCTTAGTAAGTGCGAATTCTGGCTCAAGGAGGTCTCTTTCCTTGGCCACATCATTTCAAATAAAGATATCGATGTGGATCCTTCTAAAGTGGAAGCTGTCAAAAACTGGAGCCGGCCAACGACCGTGTCAGAAGTTAGAAGTTTTCTGGGCCTGACTAGTTATTACAGAAGATTTATTAAGGATTTCTCCAAGATCCATGTTCCTTTGACTAGACTTACAAGAAAAGAAAATCATTTTATATGGTCGAAGGACTGCGAGGAGAGTTTCCTAACTCTTAAGGATCACCTCACTACTGCACCAATTTTAACACTGCCGACGGAGGGTGGTGGATTTGAAGTATATACAGATGCATCTGGTATTGGCTTAGAGTGCGTTCTTATGTAAAATGGAAAGGTAATTTGCTATTTTTCAAGACAATTGAAACGTCACGAAGGGAATTATCCTGTGCATGATTTAGAATTAGCGACTGTTATATTTGCCTTAAAGATTTGGCGTCACTACCTTTACGAAGAAAAATTTACGGTTTATTCAGACCACAAAAGTTTGAAGTATTTGTTCTCCTAAAAGGAGCTGAATATGAGGCAAAGAAGATGGTTAGAATACCTAAAGGACTTTGATTTTGCTATTCAATATCATCCTGACAAGGCTAATGCTGTAACGGATGCACTCAGCAGAAAACCAATGGGAAAGCCATCAAGTCTTATGATTAGTATGACTAATCTCATTCCTCAATTTGCTCAGTTGAATTTAGATATTGACATGGAGAAAGAAGATTGCCTTATGGCCAATATTCGAACTCAACCTACATTAATAGCAGAGATGGTCAAGTTACAAGACAATGATCCAGTATTGCTGGAGATTAAAGCCAATATTGAGCAAAGGCCGGATTTCTCTATTGCCGACGATGGAAGATTATTATTCAGGGATCGAATTTGTATACCAGATCATGTTGATACTAAGAAACTGATTCTGGAAGAAGCTCACAATTCCAAATATACCATTCATCCCGGTGGTACAAAAATGTATCAGGATCTTAAAAGGAACTTCTGGTGCCTAACATGAAAAGAGAAGTGGCAGATTTCGTGTCCCGCTGTCTCACTTGTCAACAAGTAAAGACAGAGCATTTAAGACCCGCAGGTAAATTACACCCCTTGAATATTCCCGAATGGAAATGGAAAAGTGTAGGGATGGATTTCAGTATGGGTTTACCTAAAACAAGAGAAGGACACGATAGTATATGGGTAATCATAGACCGATTGACTAAGTCTGCACATTTTCTGCCAATAAAAAATAGATGGTCTGTGGATATTCTCGCAGCCTTATACGTAAGGGAAAATCGTCAAATTGCATGGTGTCCCTGTCACTATTATATCTGATAGAGATCCCCGATTCACGTCACAATTCTGGAAGGGTCTACAACATTCTTTAGGGACTCGACTGAACTTTAGCACGGCATTCCATCCACAAACTGATGGTCAAACGGAGAGGACGAATCAAGTGGTGGAAGATATACTCAGGGCTTATGCTATTGACATTGGAAGAAGTTGGCATGATCACTTGCCTCTAGTGGAATTTGCATACAATAATAGCTATCAGGCTAGTATACAAATGACACCGTTTGAAGCTCTTTATGGAAGGAGTTGTCGTTCCCCTATCTGTTGGAATGAAGTAAGAGAAAGGCAATTTCTCGATCCCGATATTATTAGGGATACTACCGAGAAGATTAAACTCATTCGAGAAAGACTTCAGATGGCCCAAGACAGGCAGAAATCGTATGCTGACAATCGAAGGCGCGACTTGGAGTTTCAAGTAGGAGATCATGTATTTCTTAAAACTTCTCCAGGTCGAGAAATTCGAAGATTTGGTATTAAGGGCAAGCTTACTCCAAGATTTATTGGTCCTTTTGAAATTCTGGAAAGAGTCGGTGAAGTAACTTATCGAATTGCTTTACCTCCTCAACTATCTGAAGTTCATGATGTATTTCACGTCTCGATGCTCAAGAAATATGTTCCAGATCCTTTCCATGTCATCACCTACGACAATCTGGAGATTAAGAAGGATTTGACATATGAGCAGAAACCAATCAAAATCCTTGAACAAGAGGCACGTCAACATCGGAATAAGACTATTCCTGTAATCAAAATCCAGTGGACAAAATCGGGAGAAACATGGGAAACCGAAGAGGTTATGCGCAAAAGATTTCCAGAATTATTTGAATGTAAATATACTCTCTACAATCCGTATATTGAATTTGAAGACCAAATTCTCTTAATTGGTGGGGGAGGGTGTAATGTCCCAGAATTTTTATAAATTATTTAGAGAATATTTCAGTTTTTTTTATATTAAAAGATCAAAATAGATTAATAAATAAATATTGGGTTAAATAAATCATTATTAAGACCCAATTAGGGTAAAATATTAACCTAGCCTATTTAAATAAAGCCCAAAAGACTTAAGGACCAAACCCATGAAGTTTGGCTCATATTCTAGAAGGTTAATTGGTTTATTCACGAATTATAGGGATAAATACCCATTAATTAGATAATTTAGTGGATAAGACGAAATTAGAGTTTGAACTTATTCAAATTCGGTACCCAAGACCTGTAGCGGTCTATCGTAAAACCGCTACAATTCATTTGGCGGACCAAGCTTCGACCGCTATTTCCTGTCAGTTCCGTGAATTGAAGAAAGAGTAAAAAGATGGGATTTTTGCTAGTCTATCCTTTAGGGATCGAGATGGGAGGACTAGTAATCATGTTTAGGACTCTCAGAAGTCGATCTAAGATTTAACAAAGACTCTAGAATCGATCTAATCATCAAACCCTAGCGAAACCCTATAAATAGGACCTAGTTTTGACCTGCGCGACCCTTACATTGGCTGGCGTGGAATCAAGGTAAGAAGAAATCATTTTAGGTAGGTTCTTTAGAAGTTTTTATTGATAATACATAGGACTAACATCTCCCAAAATTTCGTGCTAGGAGATCAAGCACACAAGGAGATAGAAGCCTGCAAAGTTGCTGATTCCACCTTAGCGACCCAGGAAACTGTACAAGAATCCGGTGAAGATCAAAGGATTAGAGAACCAAATCGAGATATTTAGCCAAGTGTCTTTAGAACTTTTTGTTCCCCTTAGTATCTATTTCTTACCCTCCAAATTTCACATCATTAGGTCAAGAGAGTAAGGAGTTAGAGCAACTTAAAGTTGCTGATTTGTCACAAGGAGTGCAAGGGATTAAGGGTAGCATCTAGCATCAAATTCGAAGTTTAAAGACTTTAGCAGAGGTAGGTCATCTCATTAACGGCTAAAACATCAATCTAGGGATAAAGGCCCTCTTATTGCACTTGATTTCATACTTTATAGATCGTGAATTTCATGTTTTATGCATCTAGTATATTATGCATGCATATTATTAGCTCTAACTAAGTTAAAAAGAAACTTTCTTGTCAATTCACAGAAAACCCATGCATATTATTAGCTTAACCGTCGTTTTATCCTGATAGGGAAAGATTATATATGATTTTCAGACATGATGTGAGTTAAAAACCTTAGAACCCTCTTATTTAAGTTATTGTCTGTCGTGCTCTAGCAGCTTAGACTTTGACCGCCACCTCTCTATAGCGGCCTTACGATGAAGCGCTAGACACTTGGTAATCTCGTTTTCATGAAACCTCTGACGGACCGAAAATAGACCGTTAAAGTTATTGTGGCGGCCTTACGATAAACCGCCAGAATCTTATAACGGCTCTATGATAGACCGCCACTGAGCTGTTTTCTGTCAGCCCAAGATAGAAGAACATCCATATCACTTGTAATTAAGCCTAGTTAATTATATACTAACCTGTTTTAATGGTATTTATTACTCTGAGTTTTAATTCCTGATTCATAATCAGTGAGTTCATGTTTCTTTATGGTACTTGGGATTATTTTAAGCATAAGGTATTTTGTGCCAAAAATCATATAATTTTGTATTAAATTATGGTTTGAATGCTTATATTGACGAGATTTAACGCTGATTTTTCACTGTACACATTCTATTCTTATCTCAAGAGTCATTTCTATAAGTTCATGGCATATATTCCGGTATATGATCATCAGTTACACACTTTGCACTATAGGAACATAATCTTGGACATGAGGACCTCTCCTTTGGATATTCCTTCCAATGGACTAGGAAATTTTATTTCAAGGCCTCCGTAATTCTCCGCGAGCCTGGGATTCCCACTAGAACGCCGAGTTAGTTGTACCATTAAAGCCCAATTGACTAGAATGCACTTATACCGATGTTTTATTTCTAGACCTTAGCGGACCAATAATTGACCGCCATAGTCTGATACCGCGTCTTATCTAGACCGCTAAAGGGACCTTGACGGATCTACCTTTGACCGCCAAAGACTCCAGAGAGCCTGTTTTAGAATATCGAACAGTTTTGTACTTAACGGTCCAGAACTAGACCGCTATATTCGTGTGACGGCCCAGTTATAGACCGTTAAGTCTCCTGAGTTTTGACCCAAAAGGGTTAATATTTCTATGATCCTAGAAAGACTATTGAGTTCTGGGACATGTCACCTTAATCAAAGTACTTTAACTAAATTATGAAAGTTAAGACCGTACCGTTATGCTGCCGATTTATTTCCATAGCATAACCTAGTCATTAAAGTATTTATTGAAATTCCTTATTTCCTTGTACAAGCGTTCGTATTTTTGGTTACTTTATCATGAATATATCTTTGAAATTGTACATTCGTGGCCACATTATTTACATGCGTGGAAGTAGCTTGATTTATACTTGAAGATGCGGATCGAGCACTGATTGTGTTCAAGGGCTCTATGCTAATCCCCTCGGCTGATTGTCGGAAACATACTATTAAAAATCATGGGGTATGATGCTACTGGCGTCGCATTGCGCTGAGAGTACTTTCTTTATAAATAAGTGAAATATCCACGGCAACTACGGAAATATTCACGGCTCGTGAAATGAAATTCCATAGAAATTCATGAAGTACTTATTACTAAGTGGAGTACATTCTTGCTTGACTTGCTAGTGCATGAAAGGCCATATTACATTCATGCTTGATCATTCTTACCCAATCATATCTTAACTTGATCATGTCTTGTTACTTGTTTTTTTATTCACGTGATTTACCGCATTTCGTATGATTTTACCTTATTCTTTAGAGTTAAAATGCTAATCACTTTAACATTGCCAATCGTGTTGATGCGAAGATATCTACTGGGCAAGTATGCTCATTACCTATTTTTAATCTTTTCAAGAAATGTAAGTAGTTCGGATTCGGATTCAAGTTATTCAAGTGATGGGTCCGAGAGCGAATGAAAGTCACATGAAATTAAGAGTGAAGACTTAGGAGTCAATAAATGTCTAGATCGAGTTCATGTAATTTTCCATTTTTATTGAGTCTAGAGTTGAGTAAAGTTGGAATATTCTATGTACTTGGATCTTTATCATTTTGGTCATTAATGAAAGGAGAAGTTGATTAAATTATTGTGCAATTGCATTTTCATGTGTGATTGTATTGCGCTCTGATTAATCTTACTTGCAAGAGACTTACCATGTCGGCTGTTCACGTTTCCCGAGATCGTCTTCCGCTGTAATAAAAGCTCAGGGCGTGACACATAACCCCTCCACCACCCCACCCGCAGAAAAACACATCATCAAGGATGGAAGCCAAAATCATCTAATCAAAGCAGGTACAAGAACCCAAAACAAGATCATTTCATAAACCCCTTGTAAAGGTCACTGGAAAACCTTTGTGAAGACCATTTTGTAAACCCAAAAATGATCAAGTGAAATGTGTGGCAAACTATTATCACATACATGAAAACAATAACATTTTGAAAAACATTTGCAAGCACAATTCATTGATTTTAAAGACCTTGTAAACCCTAACTCAAATGTTGCTCATGAATATCATTCTGAACCATGGTTGTTAAGGCGTCCAAGGCGACTTAGGCGGTGGCTCACTGCCTTACTACTTAGGCGACAAGACAAGGCGCCTAGACGAAACCTAATTTATATAACTAAAGACATTGCAAGATAACTACTACTATACATTTTCTACGTATAAGTTCTATCTTTAGTTAATAGAAAATTTGATATCCACAAATCTTCAACATATACCTAATGGCAAACAATAACAAATTAATAAAGAGAAAACTAATAAGAATTTGTGAATACCTGGCAATCGATATAAAAATTTTAATCTAAAATTTGGTATTCAAGTAATTATTCTCTATATTAAAAGAAAGCATAAATATGACACATTTATGGATAAATTATAAACAACGTCAACATAATAATTTCATACGTTTCCACTTGTGAATTATCAAAAAGAGACACAAAAGTGATACTAACTTCAAAAAGTGCACCATGCAAATATGAATCAATGTCCTTAAGAGGAGGGAAGAGGAACCGACAGGAAAAAGAATCCGAGAGAAAGAGGAAAGAAAAATGAAAGTATTATCTCCTCTTTCTAATTTTGACATATCATTTGTCAGTTTTTCAAAATTACCCCTGAATTTTTGCCCAAATACTAAAACAAACCTCAAATCAAGGAGTGGATGCCCTGCCAAGGCAGGCTAGGCAGGCCCAAGGTGGCCTATGTGCACCAAGACAGCCAGGTGAGTGCCTTTATGGGCTGCTCGCCTAGGCGCCTGGTCACCTTGGAGGCTTGGAGCGCCTTGGAGCCTAGACGACCCTAGGCGACGCCTTAAAAATAATGTTCCGAACCTTCAAAATATTAACTCACACCCTTTGTTTTGAAAGTTAAACAGCACCCTTTGAAGCACCAAAGTCATGGAAATACTTTTAACAAGTATTATTCCATGAACACCTCCAAACACTACCATGACATTTCAAAAGCACTTTTGATATCTTAAACTGCCATTTCTAAAATTATTTAGAACTTACAAACACTTGAAAATAATTTTCAATATCCTAACAGCAGGGGAGAGATGACACGTAAGGTAAAATGCCATCTTACCTTCCCATTAGATGGCATGACCACAATCAATTGTGGCACATATTTTCCTGGCACTTTTTTGACCTCACTCAGAAATCCTCCTTTTAATCCCAAAAGCACCTTCTTGAGATCACCTCCCACATAACCATGTCAATCACAAGAACATCCCTTGAGAAACCTCCAGCCTTTATTTACCACTGTTGATTATTGGGGAGACAGCATTATGAGGAAAAATAGATGGACGAAGATAAATGGACATAGAGGACAACAAAAATAGGGAGTTAGACACCTTGAGGGCCTCCTTGAGATCATTTCTGTGCAACTAGAGGGGTAAGTTCATGAGTTTAAACATGTGCATAAATGGAAGTTATCAGAAAAATAAGCAAGAGACATGCATCTGAAAGTGGGTTTTCCTTAAAACAATGGGTTCTTAGTTCTTTCTAGGGTGGCCAATGGGCCAAGTACCCTGACTGACATTAGGGCCCTAAGTTTTTTTGAAAGTGGTTGGTCCACAAATTGTATTAAAGTAAAAAGTGGGATGTACAAGTATAGTCAAGAAATTACAAAAGATCCCTATAGAAAAACTGCCCCCCCAAAATGGTGTCACCCATTAAGAGAAGAAGTATGTGAGCCCACATTACAGATGATCAATGCTCACTCTCTCACTTTTCCCAATATGAAAGAAGCAACCCTGTCAGACGACCTAGCTTCCCTCTTGAAGATTCGGGCATTTCATTCTCCCCATAGTGCCCACAGAGTCGCATGGAGGATGAGCCACCAGATTATCATATCCCCCTTCGTGGTCCATCTCCTGTGCCAATTAGCTAGTACCTCTTCCACTTTGTCTTGCAAGGGTGTGGCCTCTATCATCCCGGCCAGGACCTATGTCCATACTTAGAGAAGAAGCATCCTACAAAGAGATGGTCCAAAGACTCATCCTCCTCACCACACAGAACACACAAAGTCTGAATCCCTGGTAAAAAAGATGCCAACCTATCCCAGGTTGGCAGGCGCCCATGTGAAACCCTCCATACCAGCAACTTCACTTTAAGTGGACTCCTAGGCTCCCATACCTGTGGTGCCCAAACACGCCTCATACCTCCAACTGAGATAAGCCTGCAAGCTGAGGTGACTGAGAATCTTCCTGCATTATCCCATCTCCACCACCATCTGTGGTAGTAGCTAATTGGCATAGGAGATGGACCATGAAGGGGGATATGTTAATCTGGTGGCTCATCTTCCATGCGACTCTGAGCACTATGAATAATCTGGTGGCTCATCCTCCATGTGACTCTGGGTACTATGGGGAGAAAGAAATGCCCAAATTTTCAGGAGGGAAGCTAGGGTGTCTCAGTGTCTGACAGGGTTGCTTCTTTCATATTGGGGAAAGTGAGAGAGTGGGCATTGATCTTATGTAATGTGGGCTCACATAATTCTTCTTTTTTGACTTTTTGAGATGTTAATGGTTGACACACCATTTTGGGGACAGTTTTTGTATGGGGATCTTTTGTAATTCCTGGACTATACTAGGTCCTTGCCTGGTTCCAGACCAGGCTGCAAGCCCTTCTTTAGAATGCAGCAAAGATAACTAGGGTTAAAGGCCCAAGTCTAACTCCACATCAGGCGGGACTCAGGCATTAGGAAACACCCCAAGAAACCCCATAGGGCTCTGTATAATGTGCCACTTTTATACTCTCCAGTGATTGTAGGCACCTGGGAAGAAAAGATTAACTCTTGGCCATAAAGAAACTCTGAATACCAGGATATAGATATGGGATTAGAAGTCCTCCCAAGCAGGCCAACACCAAGCTGACGATGATGCCAAGTGCATAGTGTGCTAGGGACTAAAAGTCGCACACCATCTATCAGCAAGGTGGGAAGATCCACAAGCCTTTAAATGGCTCGGGGTGATTTTCTTTCCATCCTGCATGCACATTTGCTCTGCCAGGATTCCTCTAGTAGTAAATATCATAAAAAGGATAATCCATCCTGTTTAAGGAAAGTAATTCACTAAATGATTGTAACTTGTAAGAGCAACTATACAGAATAAGCTTATAAGTAGAATCGTTACCACCCTCATAAAAGGTGTCTTAAAACAATGGAAAAGCTATCACATAGGACTACACGGCAGCATAGTCATATGAGTGAGAATGGGATAGGGTAGTATTATGCAAAGAGCTTGATATGAGCCCCCCTAACAGCAAGCATAAGTTGAATGATTATAATAAAAGTTGTAGCTACATCCAAAAAAGACAATAGCTCCATTATAAATCAGAAAATAAATAAATAAAGTATAAAGAGAGCAAAATATGTCAATGACGGATGCAGCACATATCAAGGGACATAAAGGCAAATAAACATGAGTGTATGTCCAGCTTCCAGATAATCCATTAATTTAAAAAAATACATGGGCTGCTCCATCAAAAGACCCCCAAACACAGGAAATTAATCAATTGCCAATAGCCCATCCTTCTTCCAGAAATCTTACACCACTAGCTGGCTGTGAACTTTGGTCGGAAAAAAAAGGTGGCTGTGAACAATACAAGAATGCAGGGCACTTGAATCAATCCCCAAAACTTAAAACAAAGTTTTCTAAAGCTTGCAACAAGCAAGAAAAGGGATACACATGTCTCCCGAATGATTTTGGCCACCAAAATCTACTGAAAGTGAAACCTAAGTAGTTTCTAAATGAGGCAAGGTAGTCATTTGTCAGGCAAATGCATCGCGTAAGGACAGAAACGTGGCAGACTCTCCCTCTACAGAATCGTAACTACCGAGCGTGGCTTATACATTCAATCGGGCGTGTCACTGATAACTTCAAAGTTTCCTCTCTGCCCTCACTGAAAGACCTAACTTCTTATGAACGCATACATTCACCAAGAATTCTGTTAAAAGCGTCCTTTAATTTACCCTGAAGGACCAAAATGCAAAATGGTAGACGAAACACAGTAAACACGTGTATGATGAGAAAGACAGGTAAATCAAGGCCCAAACCAAAGGAAATACCAACTCACTACATTTAAAGGTAATAGAAGGACAGAGACCAAAACCCTAGTCACACAATACATGCGATATAAGAAGTGCACCTTCCTTTGGCCGCTGCAGGCACCGCCGCCCTGCGGCCGGCGGCAGGATGCCCTTCCTGCTTTGCGGCCACCGTCACGCCCGGGACCGCCGCCGGCGGCTGCGGCTGCGGCTGTTGCACCTGCTGCTGCTGGAGGAGCGGGTGAGGCTGCTGCATGGGGACGGCCGGGACGCATCGAAAGGCGAGCTCGTGCTGCTGGGGGAGCTGCGCGAAGGGCGACTGGGGGACCTGGTGGTGCCGGAGCAGCTGGTGGGGGTGCCCGGCGAGGAACTGCTGCTGCTGTTGCTGGAGGTGGTGTAGCTGCTGCTGCTGGTGATGGAGGGAGAGATGAGCGCCCTTGAGAGGGGACGGCGGCGGCGGGGGCCCGCGGAGCAGCAGGTTGATCTGGTCCCGGATGAAGCCGGACTTGTGGGAGAGGTCGACCCCGAGCTTGGCCTCCACCTGCTGGACCACGCCGTTAACGTTAACGGAGGCGGCCGCCCCCCTGGGGTCGGCCTGGCGGAGAAGCGACTCCACGCAGCTCGCTATCTCCTGGTCCGTCACCATGGCCGCCCCACCACCATCTAATGGACAATTTTAACGGCAGCACCCCCACCCACGCGAGCGACGCAGAGATAGGTAGCGAAAGAGAACCAAAAAAAAAGGGAATCTTTGAGAAATAAAAGGGAATCCCCCTTCACCACCCCTCTCCCTGGTCCCTTCCCCTCCCTCCCCTTCTCTCCCCCCTCTCTCTCTCTCTATCTATTCCTTTCTCTCTCTTTCTTTCTATCTATCTCTCTCCTCCCTTTGTGCTTCTCTCCCTGTCTCTATCCTCCCCCCAAGCGGAAGCATTCCTCCTCTGTCACTCCCCTCTCTCTCCCCCCACCCCTTTCCCTCTCTTTCTCTCTCTATCTCTATCTCCCCCCGTGGATTTCTCTCCTGCTCTCTCTCTACTGATCCATGTCGGTGGTGTCCAATTCAGCATGATAAGTAGTGGGGGACTGGATTCACGAGTTTGCCCTCTCCAGACGCCGGGATTTACCGGACTCGGCGAAACCGTTCTCATTATCCGGACTCCGGAGCGGGGGAAGCCGGGGGAGGTCGAGTAATGCGACGGTTCGCTTACCTCCCTGCGCCGCTCTTCCTCGACCCCTTTCCGCGAGATTTTTTGTGGAATTTGAGTTTCGCGCTTCGGAGTTCAAATTAACTTATTTTATTGGTAAATTTTCTTTTTCCTACGGGGGAGGGAAAAGGCAGGGCCCTTACCCCCTTCCCTCGTGCACCAGTGGCGCAAGTGCGGAGTCCACCTATGCCAACGACGCAGGATCTTCGGAGTTCAAAGTGGGGGAATGCAAAAAGAGCCCACCTTAGATCGGAGTTCAAATGTTCTTGTTATTTTTTTTTTATCGGGTCATCCATCGGGACTGAAAAAATTCAGGATCTCATACTCTCCTAAGTAATAAGAGAGCTAAGATTTTGAACTGGGGACCTCATGGTTCCCCACAAGATGAAGAACCAACTCGACTATTCAACTAATTCTCCCATTCTCGTTATCTTGGCTTTTGTGAATATAACGTTAGTGTACGAACCGTTGTGATTAGGAATGTCAAAACTATCTACAAATCTGATTACCCGTATCATCCGACCCGTGATAGATCGGGTAATACTCAAATAAACATATATGGATTCGGGTTTAGATATGTTTAAAATATCCGTTTCATATACGGATAAGGTATGGATTTAGTGCATCCGAATCAATGTTATCAGAACCGGACCGGTGCCTGAACCGACAATGAGCTGGTTCGGTTCGAACCGGTTTGACCGTTAGTTCGAACCGGTTTGAACCGTAATGTCATTATAATATTGATATATGGTCCGACCCGATTCCATAACCTAATACAATAAGAAATAACTCAAATAAGATATAGTGATCAAAATAAGTAAACATACATGTATATAGAGAATAACTTGTAACTACTTGTTGGAAATAGAGCATTTATGTTGATTCAAATATCCTCATTTATATGTTGGAAATAGAGCCTTTATGTTTAGTCTCATATTGGAAGTTAGAAAAACTTACTTGACTTTATATGTTAGAAAGCTCACCCTTGGGTCAGGACCCAAGGGG
The DNA here is from genome assembly GCA_022559845.1 of Amorphophallus konjac. Classification (NCBI taxonomy): domain Eukaryota; kingdom Viridiplantae; phylum Streptophyta; class Magnoliopsida; order Alismatales; family Araceae; genus Amorphophallus; species Amorphophallus konjac. Next base: position 71,154,635 of record CM040128.1, on the reverse strand, counting down.
CATAGGATGTGGGCTTGAGTTGTGTGTCAAATTAAATGGTTTGATTGAATATAAGTAAATAATATATATTTTTATTTATTTGCGCCGCGCCGCGTTGGCGGGTACCGAACCATTTTTATTTATTTATTTTTTTTGGCGGGGGAATAGGGTCGAACCGGCCCGAACCGGTTCAACGGTCGAACCGCGGTTCGGGCGGTTCGGACGGTTTTTAGGCAATTGACCGGACCGGTTCACGGTCGAACCGGTCCGACCGGCCGGTCCGATCCGGTTCTGATAACACTGATCCGAATCCATATACGATCGGAACCCGCTTTTAATAACTTATTGTGCATGTTAGGCCTATAATTTTGACATGAACTTAACCCGTTGCCCGTCTTGTTGAGTTTGTGAATTTGGACTTCTCCCAAAAATTGTAAGGACATTTTTGTAAAACATAAAAATTACTTTAGAAGTGAAAGAATTGACCTAATTTATATCTCTAATTTTCATAAATCTCATATTTCCTTAGATGTGGATGTAGACTTATATTTTATGGACGGATACGGATATCCGCGGATATATCTATACTCGTGACGAATATATCTGTATCCATACCCACGAAAATAATAAGATATTATCCGGATATGATATTTGTAAAAAATTTACAAATAAGATATAGTATTAGTCTACTCTAGTCGAACTCGATCCATTTACGTCCCTAATCGTGACACGATCACATCTCTCCGATATTAAAAGTTGTCACCTGGGCAGAAGAGCGGCTTTGGGGGAAAAAGTTGGAAGAGCTCCGGTGCGGCCACAAAGGCCGCTATAGCGCATTGATGACGTCGAGGCCAAGGAAGATAGCAGTAGGGAGGAGCTCTAGCGGCGGCAACGGAGCCGTGGCTCCTACTCCAGTGGCGGGGGCCAAGCAAGATGGCTGTGGGGAGGAGTTCCAGCGACAACGACAAAGTTGCTATTCCTACTTTTTTTTTTAGGCAGCGGATATGGGGAAGTAGAATGGCAAACACCCAAAATCTCCCAACGGCTCTTGGAAGCTGCCCTCGTCGAGTTTCCAAGGATTTTAAGAGATGTCAATAATTTTGTCTGTTTCTCTCTCCTCCCACGATCCACCGTAGCACACAAGTTGAGATGAAACAGGTGCATTTAAAACAGTTCAATTCTTGTCAGAAATTTTAATGATTAAAATCTCTTTAGAAAATATTGCCAAATCAGATCTTAGAGGTGCTTCTATACACTCATAAACTAACATACCCCTTTCGTGAATATTTATTTTTTATTTATTCATAAGAATTATCTTGAATAATATGTCAGTGGTAGTTTTATGCATGGAAACTTACAAAAATGATAAGAGTTGAATCAAAGTTGCCCGTACCATCGTTACTCACAGTGCCGATGGTACGACATTATTGTACGATATAGCTCTTTATGGACAAATGTTTTTTTAAAGTAAAAAAAATGTGTGACACGTAGACCGCCAAGCCCTCGACAACGTCCCAGCACTCCTCATCCTATTGGTACATCGACCACGCCCGGAACCTCCTTTAGAACTAAGGTTCATCGACTTGCCGATCTATACCGGATCAAGATCCTCCTGATCCGGTATAGTACGCCCGAGTCACAATCGACTCGGACGGATTCGGTCCGACTTCCGTCAAATGTCTTAATAATTATCTATTCTTAACCAAAAAAAATATAGTAAATGTTAATGAAGTGATAGCATGTAACCCATCAATATCTAACACTCAATCATGAATTTAGATGATTAAAAATAAGTTAATCCAATCGGTTTACATGAAAATCAAAGATCATGAAGATGATGCAAGAAGGCACAAGCTAAGCCTGATTTTCTTCAATCCAAGCTCAAGAGCTAAAGAGGAAAAATGCATGAAGTCCCTTTCAAAGTTTCAACATGGAAGACTATACATGAAATGCATTAAGAAACCAACGTACATAAGGTTGATGAAAATAAACTTTAACATGCATTATCTTTGACAAACATACATAAACTATTTCTAAGTCTCCAAACTACACATCTAAGGATTTAAATGAATTCATCAAGCATCAATGCAATATGAGAATATCATTCTTCCATTTTTCACCATGATCAACATGAAGTCTCCAATATATTTTGAAACCTCATTCAAGCAATCAGTTAACTTCCATTTAACTTCCTTGCTTAACAATGATTCCTCAATGAAGAATTGCAATATTCGGCCAGTTCAGAAACAAAGCAATATTCAACCAGTTCAGAAACAAAATAAGATTCTTATCAAATTAACCAAAGAGATGACCTAACTTCGTCACTTTTCAAAAAGACAAACCTCCCTATATACCTTTCAGTTCACATGGAATATTTTACATGAACCTTATGTGAGTATATTCAATGCTAGCTGCCAAACACATTCTGAGGATCATAAAACAATAAGATGCTCATGGAATGAAATAACAACCGAAATTTCACATGCAATAATTATAGACATTAGCATTTTGTCATTGTCATAATCAACATGAGGCACAACAGTTTTCTGTTCATCAAAATCACACACATAACACAACAAAATTTATAATTGTCACCTGCTAGCAAATAGGCTAAAAGTTTAAACTCTAAATTCTAAGTCCATAGCCCCCATATACATCATGGGAAAAAGAAATATATGTGCTGCTAATATAATAGTCCATAATCCATAGACTCCATACATATATCATGAAAAAAGAAAAGCTGCAAGTCAATCATCATCACCAGAAAACTCAGTATTTGACAACCATTCCTATAAGTCATCATCTGCACGCTGAGATTCTGCAACTCCAAACTGTAAATGTGTTGCGGTGGGTGGGGGTGCATGTGGATGCCTCTGCACACATCTAATCATGTTGACATATAGTGGTGCATGTGCAGCACTGGGTGGTAAATCAAACTCTACAAAGAATGCCCTCACCACATTTACTAACTCTGATGGAGGGTGCAACACTGTGGAGGAAGAGGCCGGTGCTGTCGAAGAAGAGGATGCTACTGTGGGGGAAGAGGCTGTTGTTGTAGAGGAACATGTTGCTACATGTCTAATAAACTCTGAACGAACATGGGAAGGAACAGATGGACATGCAATACAATCTCTGCCAAGTCCCGCGAGATGCTCAGAAAATCTATATATGCCGCTAACCATGTGCTCACAATACATGTAATGAATCCGTCGATCACCCGGCCTCGTGTATCCATGCTCCCAAGCGGGGTGGCATCGGTCACGCGGCATCTACAAGATATAGAAAATACACAAAGTTAAGTTATAATACAAATGTGCAATTAAACTACAAAACAACATAATGATTCTATTTAAATACCATAATAACCCTAGTAAGACTACTGCTGAGGGTCGTAATATGAAGATGCGGAACTGGTATCGCCCCCTTGCATATCTCCTTACAATTGAACTTGATATGTGGCCATCAAATATGCTTGATACTAAACCCATGACATGTACGCTGAATACATATTACGATATTGCATCATGTAATATGCATAATGTTGGGATCCTAAAACATACACAACTGGGACAACATGAACATGTGCATGGTAACCATATTCTGTAGTAGGATGTGCAGCTGGAGCTGGACGTGTAGGCACACTAGAATGATCACTGTCTGAAGCCATCAATTCCCCCCACATTCTATGAAGCTCGTGCTCTGGAACTCCACGCTCACGTTCATCCACAATAAAATCCTCAAATATAGCACATGTCCGATGTGTAGGGATGAGACGGACACTAGAGGAAATTACTGAAGATGAGTCATAATCTTGTGTACTCAATCTCTCAAAGTCTGATAGCATACCCTGGTAGCTACCACTATTAGCCGCAGAACCACCTGCTCTCCCCCTAGCATTAAATGGCAAAGGAGCACCATGGTCAATACCATCTTGAGTAGCATGTGTGTATTCTGACTCCCCTGGGAAATGTGTACACTGTGAATCTCCCCCCACATGTGTGAACTCTAACATACCACCCTTACCCCCAACAGTACCCTGTGTGCTGCTAGATGAGTCATCACTGATGGTGCGCTCAGTATCAGATCCTGGAGTGATCTGTGTATCTGCATCAGGATCTACTAATGGTGGTTGTTTTTTATTTTTTTCTGTGCGAAATCGAAACCACCCCTTCTTTGGGAGGGGCTGAGGTGGTGGTGGGTCCTTCCCAATCTTTGATCTTGAAGTTTCTTTCCCTTTCTTCCTCTGCGAAGAGCTCTGAGATCTCTGTGAAGAAGGACCAACTGTCCGAGATCTCTGCAAAGAAGGAACACCTCTCTGCGTAGAAGAAGTACCCCGTTGTGGTGGTGGCTGTAAGGGTGCAGACTGTGGTGGTGGTGGTGGCGGCCGTGAGAGTGCACGCTCCTGTGGTGGTGGCTGTGACGGTGGCTCCCGAGTCCTCCCTACAGTAGGACCCTGCATCAACCTTTTCCACTCAGCATCATCATCAACAGCTCTCCTACCTCTGCCTCTCCTAGAAGTGTCAAGCAAAATGATATCATCTTCTAAGTCTATCTCATCATCCTTTGCCACTGTCTCCTCAACCTGAGATGTCCCTGCTATACCCTCTGCATCTGATGCTGCAGCTGTGGCCAAGAAAGTGTTCGGGAGAGGTGCATCCCCTTGATCAGGGGCCTCCTCGTCAAGCTCATATTCACCCCATTCTGTAGTTATCCTTGCGACCCATGACACGATAGGGTCCTCATCGTCACGGAGATATGCAGCATCTGTTGGATCATAATCTCCTTCCCCTTTTTTAGCATCAATCTGTATGTGCTTCAACCTCAGCCTCATATTATAGTGCACATACACCAACTTGTCCAGCCTTTGATGTGTCAACATGTTCCTTATCTTTGTATGTATCAAAGCAAATGTGCTCCAATTCCTCTCACACCCACTAGAGGATGATGTTTGAGACAATACTTTAATAGCAATGTTCCTCAAGATGGGTGAGCTGCTTCCATAATTCAACCACCCCTCAACTGTAAAAGAATAAATATGACATCCTTAATTTTGGAACATGAATGATACAAGGGAAACTCTTCATTATATGAGAAAGAGCATTTTACCTGCATAACTCCTCTCCCGACCAACAATGGCTGATGGTTTTACAAATGACCCAACCCCCTCTCGAAATTGTTTAATCTAGCAATAAAGAATGCATATATTAATCACCATATGACATTCGTACTACGGTTAGTAGGACTGTAGGAGCATAGTGTATACACTCTTTACCTGATTCATTGCATCTGCCGCCTCTTCGGGAGTTTTGGACATGCGTTCCACCACCTTTGTGACGGCTTCTATCAAATCATCATCGTATGATAACTCTTTCTTGTAATGGAACACATGGTGGAGATAGTATGCTACATTATAAAGTGAACAATATAATTGAGAAGTGCACACTTGTAAAGTTATGTTAAAATGAAATTGGTATAAAATAAAATGATGCATAATGCTCACCTGCCATATGCAAATCACAGGGCATTTGTCGATCCCACCTATCCTCCACAATACTCAAGAAATATGGAGAATATTTGGGAGACACCTATTGCATCTTCTTTTTTGTAGCCTCCAACTTTGCATACACCAAACCTAATGTTGGTGTCCTGTCACCATCAACAAATCTAAGGACTTCATATAATGGCTCAATAATATGGATAATTTTCTGCACTCTTTCCCATAAATTTATGCTATTAATCAACTCTTCTACCTCTTTCTCATCACGAGTGTTTGCAAAAGAAGAGTCCAACCATACACGACTCCTAAACATTTGTTTGAGGCCATTATTATGCTTTAGAAGACTTTGAAGTGCAATATAGTTGGTTGCAAAACGAGTGATTGCCGACCTCAACAACTCACCTCATGTATACTCCCGCATCCAAGCAAGCACAATGTGATGATTGTATATAAATCTTGTTATCTTTTGCGCTGCTTCAACAATTTTCTTCACTGCCTCAAGTTGTCCAATATCTTTCAACATCAAATCAACACAATGGGCTGCACAAGATGTCCAGAATAGTTGTGGTATCATCTTCATCAACTCCTCCCCTGTTTTCTTGTAGTTGGATCCATTATATGTCACAACCTGTATAATATAATCTTCTCCGATTTCTTCCACCACTTCATTCATTAATTGTAATATGTAGTGGTAGTTGTGGATTTTGTCTGATGCATCAATGGACTTATGGTAGAAGACATGTTTTTCACAATAGATAAGAAAGTTAATAAAACTACTCTTAATGGTACCTGACCAACCATCACACATAATGGTGACTCCAAACTTCTGCCATTTTCTTTTGAAAGAAGCATTGTATTCTTTTATTTCTTGAACCTCCTCATCAAGATACCTCCTAGCCAAATCCTTTGCAGTCGGAGGCTGAACATGCAAACCTTGTTATTGTGCCTCCTGGAACATGGTCTTGTAGTATGGACTATTTGCTGCATTAAATGATAACCCTGCATGGTGCCAAAACTTTGCCACGGCCCTTCCCAATTTGTACGTTGGTCCTTTCTTATTGTAGGTGTCCTCCATTCTTATTTGCTTCACATATTCCCTAGAAAATATATTGGGATCCACATCTTCAACTGTGACACATGTGCTTATTTTTCTTTGACTACTACTACCTGAAGGAGGGGGATTTGTGAAGTAACTCTTGATATTGCTTGTTGAATGACGACCTTGAACCGATCTTGATACAGGAGCCCCTGAACCTCCACCTTCTTCATATTTAGATCTCTCAAAATGAACTCTATGAGATCTCTCTGATCTCTCTCCCATGCTTCAGCCCTGCTTTGATGCATAGCCGAGTGAGTGGCATGAGAAGGTGGAATCCCTCTCCCTTCCGTGACCTCCTGGACATCTTCCTCGTCAGAACCTATCCATACCTCATCATCATCTGAATGTAATGAGCCTCTGCCGCTTATCATCCGTTCAGCTGCAGCTTTTTCTGCCTTCTTCCTCTGCTGTCAAATGTTGGACCATTAATTGTTTGACCTCTCTAGGTACACTCTTGCATGGATGGATCTCATTATACCCCACTAATCTGCCTCCTGCAAGATGTTTCTTCAAGCGGGAGACTCCACCCCCTTTGCAATAAAATCACAATAATTACATTTGAAATAGTGTCTATTTTCATCTATCCTGACACCATGCTGTCCCCAATATCATCGCTTTGTGATCTTCGAGGCATCTAAAATCACACGTAAATTATAACCATAATTATGTAATACATTAATTTTAAATTATGAGAAAACTATTTCATCATGGAATAAGATGGTTCATCATGGTGTGAAACATAATAGTTTAGATAATCACAATATAATAGTTTTCAATTACATTAGTGTGAAACTAATCTAATAAGAATTTTAGATTAATAATGCAATAATGTAATACATTAATAACCCAATAATATTAGTGTGAAACTATTTCATCATGGTCCGTATTCAACAAAGAATTATAAGTTTATAATTTTGTCGAACCTAACATATATAAATATAATAGTATTTCAAAAATCACTAAAAATATAATTTCATTATGCATTCACATGGAAATGTTGGATTAGTGTCAAAAATTTCATACTCAGACATCTTTTACCTTGATTAAGCACTTTATAAATTTTTCCTGTTTTTTAAATTTTATTAATTTTTTCCCTAAAATTATAATCTACCCTAGATCTAGCCTAAATCTGTGCAAATGAAGAGGGAAACATGTGCAAATCTAGCCTAAAACACTTGCAACATGATTTTACATCAAGTAATACACAAAAACCGCACAAAAAACACAAATCTAGACCTAGAACTCGAAGCAATCGGGTTTAGATTTTACCTCCGATGGTCACCGTTTGATCTGCTAAAATCGCCTCCAATGCACAGAAAATTGCCACAATCCAATTCTTGATCCTTCTCCGGCGATGAATCTGCCTCCAATCGCGTTCTTCCACGCCAAGAACGAAGGGATCGCCGGCGTCTGCAACGAACAGACCGAATGGGGCGTTCTCTGTTCTGGCGTATAACTGTCTGCGAACGGCCGCCTTCGGTAAGTATCGGGCGCTTCGGATCGCGCCGACTTGGGTCCGGGTCGTATCCGACTCGGGTCCGGGTCGTATCCGACCCGTCCGACCCGTGCTAGTCGGGACGATCCGAAACGAGTGCAGCACATGGTTTTTGACTTGCCCGATCCAAGCCGGATCATGGACCGTTTTTGCCCTGATCTGGTATGGCACGCCCGAGTCAGACCGAGTCGACGAACCATATTTAGAACTACCTCATCTGTGAAGCCCCCCCAACCAAAACACCAATCACATGTGATAACTCATTAAATTCAAAACAAAAAACATATTAGTAGAGGACCAATTACTTTCACGTTTCAACCTATTAAGCATGTTCATTTTTTTATTTTAAAACCATCATATTATTATGTGTTAGGAACCATTTATCCTTCCCCAAAACCTAGGTATTGAGGTAGTGGATTCTTTTTCTTATAAGCCGGTCCAACTCTTTGTGGAATCCAATGTGGGACTAAAGTCACTGACAACTCTAATAGGCTGAGAGACTCACACTCCCTCTGGGTGCTCACACCACCCACCCGTAACATTATGTGATTTAGGGAATCACTATGTAGAGGGATTTTGGGGATTCTAATCGTTTGAATCCTCTGCAAAAGCCATCGCGTTTTCACATGAAACTCTTGGCCCTCAACTTCCATGCATCAACAGATTTGTGATGGAGAGAGAGAAATACTCATCCCAAAATCCTCAAAACTAAAGGGAGAGAGTTTTTTGCGGATTTCACATTTTTCAATATTAACTCTCCACTTGTCTAATTTTATGGAATATACCACCAAAAGTGTCTCGCATCTTCCATCAAATTCCCCAAGGCCATACTTATCATTTGGGAGAACCTAGAGTGGAATTCAAAAGGAGACTCATAAGCGTCACATGATCTCGTGACTGTCAAATTAAAACAATCTCCGATAAAGCCTAATGGCATATGGAAAGGGATTATGGAAATCCCCCGTCCCTAGGAGTCCAACCAAATGCAGTCTCAGGGTGCGTTTGAGAACATAACGAGCGTTGCTTTAGAGTCAAAATCTCTCGACAACCTTTAAGTTTTATCAAATGTCCTTGTGCATCTGGGTTTTTGAGGGCTCAAAAAAAGTCATAAGAAAGAAGTGTTATATATAAAATTGGCCTTCATCGAATAATCCTCAAAAGCAGGTGTAAAGAGGATTTTGTGGATTTTGAATCATTACAAATCTTAGATGTGCCTGACATTTGTATGTTCAGTAATTTTTTTGGGGAATGAATAAGCAACGGGCATTCTCAAACGCGCCCTTATACAAATGAGTATTTTTTGTCATAATGGATTCCAAAATATATTTTTTAAAAATAATATATTATATATACACACTGTTAAAACATTACTCAAGTACAAATAGAGGGGTTATAAAAGACATTAATCTTGAAGAACCAATAGAACCCCTTTCAGGACGCGTTTCAAAATACTTGCTTTTGGCCGTTGGGGATTTTTCACAATCCCTTACGTACACCACACAACATTTGACACATGGGAGATTTAGAAAAAAATGAAGTTGGAAAATCTCATTTGGGCACATGGGTTGTTTCGATACCAATTGAGGGGTTAACATTGAAAATGACCATTTTAACTCCTTTTATTATTTTTTTAATGATGAATAGTATTTGAAAATTTTGCCAAATCACTGTTTCCACACATTTCATACAAGCTCGATATTGTAGCATCTACATTAACCACACCTTATCTACCTCGTCGAAGAAGAAGAAGATGATGATGATGATGCCACAGTGATGAGTTAGTGACAGCATTCGACAGTGCTGGGAGAAACGGGTAGGCGACTAGGCAAGGGCAACTAGCGATAAGAACAAACAATGCAGAGAAGACGACCGGAGCTGGGTGAGCGATGACAGTTGCATGGGCTTGTGAGCGTGGGCGGTGGGGGAGGGGGGCGATGACGATCCATGTGGTGGGAGACGAGGCCGACGAGGCCGAACGGATGCTGCACAGGGTCAAAACAATAAATGTGATCCCAGAATCCACCTCCGTACCCTGGCGAAGAAGTAGCCTCCGTCGACATTTTGTCAATCTGGGAAATGAAACCTTTTGTGTCACGATCTCTCTCATCTCGAAATCCCTCCCTGCATGAAGTCAGAGCATCCATGCGCCATTTAAAAAACACATTTGTAAATGTCAGTAATTCTAATGATTGGAATATTGCAAATGTGTTTGCAAACACTCTCTTAGCAGAGACGCATTGAAGTGTTTGGATAAATGGTAAATACATCAACTTCATGCCAATTTTACATTTAATTAACATTAAATTTGAAGTGGACCTAAAAATTAAATTATTTATGTAAACTTGCACACTATTTCACAAATGGGGAAATGATAGGCCTAAAGTCACAAACATTTTAAGGAGTTTTATTTAACATGAAAAGAGAAATGAGTATACTTAGATCGGCAAAAATCAAGTCTTTTTTCCACAAAAGAAACAAGAGCAAATTAATAGCATTCCATGTTAGAACATTTGGTTTACCATCGAGTGCTAGCCAAAAAATCGTAATTCTTACATTGAGGTTTTAGTGTGAATGCATTAACGTCTCTTAATACCGGTTAACGGTAAAAACTATAAACTAAGTTATGTTGAAAGTAAGGACAAACGACATGCGATTTCTTGGCAAAATTTAGGTTGCAAGCTTTTTCTTTATCAGGGGGATGAGATACATGGGAGGGGACAAGGCAAAAGAGAGTGAAAGAGGGGGGAAGGGGAAACCTAATCTTGAGGGTGCACTTAGACTTAGATGACCTCCCAACACCTTTGGAAGGGAAGGTGCTTACACGCGCAACATATCATGCAGAAAAGGGCACCCGAACTGGAGCGACTACTTACCTAGGGAAACTCAGGAACCCCAAAAGAGTAATGGTAGAAACTACAAACTAAGTTATGTAAGGACAAAAGACATGTGATTTCTTGACGAAATTTGAGATTGCAAGTTTTGTTTTGTTTTTTTGTCAGGGGAGCATGATACAGGGGAGTGGACGAGGGAAGGAGGGGGGAAGGGAAAACCTAATCTAAGGGGTTCACTTAGACTTGATGACCTCCCATCACCTTTGGGAGATGCCTACATGCCTACCATATCACGTGAAAGAGGACACTCGAACTGGCCAAGAAACCTGAGAATCCCACAAGATTAACATTAGAAACTATGAACTAAGTTATGCCGATAGTAAGGACAGAATACATGTGATTTCTTGACAAAATTTGGGTTGAAAATTTTTTTTTTGTTGCCAAGAGAACATGATACATGGGAGGGGACGAGAGAAGATGGAGGGAAGGAGGGGGGAAGAGGAAACCTAATATGGGTGGTGCACTTAGACTTAGATGAACTCCCGACGCCTTTGGGAGGCGCATACATGTGCACCATATAATACGGAAGAGGGCACCCCAACTGGGGTGACTACATACCCAAGGAAACTTGGGAACCCCACAAGGGATCCCAGGTATTCAACTTGGGACCTCTCCCAAAATGGGAAGAGGTGTTAACCACCAGGCTACTACTGGATTCGGGTTGCAATTTAGATGTTCTAACAAGGGGTATCAAATAACTTTTTGAAAGAAAAAAAAGATAGGGCTTGGCTATGATTTAAAAAAGGATCATTACATATAAATGCTGAAAATATTATATATTCCATTATATATTCATATATTCTTGATAGAGTACTCTCTTATTTGATATATTCATATATTCCATTCTCATATTAAACTATATTTGATTTTGTTTCTTTAATTTAATTTTAGGTAGATCAAGAAAGAAATAGGTTAGTTTATCCTTATTAAACCTTCTTATGCAAGAAAACGGTGTCATAAATATAAAATATTTCATATTCTCTTGTATATCATTTCAAAACATAATATTTTACTTGTTCAACATAATATTCTATTAACATTAATGTTATTGGAACCCAAGGGATGTAAATGATATAACACTACTTAATATGAAAGTATATATGGTAATATAAAGATATGCAACATAAAATATGTAAACTCTTGGAAGTATATATGTAATTATCCTATTTAAAAATGGAGACAAGAGGGTTTTGAAGACCAAACTCAAGTATCGGTATTGTTATCGTCAAATGTGCTAACTTTTAATAGAGCTATAGAAGTGACGTCTATTTAATCTACATCATCAAATATATAACATTTTCGTACAAGAGAAGGGAGGAAGATATATAAAAAAATCACTCTTAAGGTACTTCTGTTCATAAGTTAGATTCATCATAAAAGTTTTAACTGACCATGTGTTCAATTCTTGATGAATGTATGACTCAAAATTTTTTAATTCGTCATATTCTTCGTAAAAAAAAAACACTCGAATCCACGTGATACTAGAGCGCGTTTGGAAAGGATTGAGGAGAGGGATTTTGAGCTCTCCAATCATTGGAATCCCTCCTCCTCCAAAAGTTTTTCCAAATGTCCCAATGTCCCATCAACTTTTACTTTATGACGGATTTCGAGGTTTAGAGAGATAGGGGGGAAATCTCCTAAAGTAACCTAAGGGCACGTTTGGAAACGATTGAGGAGAGGGATTTTGAGCTCTCCGATCATTAGAATCCCTCCTCCTTTAATTTTTTTTCCAAATGTCCCAATGTCCCATCAGCTTTTACTTTATGACGGATTTTGAAGTTTAGAGAGAGATAGGGAGAAAAGGAAGAGAATAGAAAAATCTCCAAAAGCTACCTAAAAGGTGCTTCTTCTCTCTCTAAAGGCCTGTTTAGATGGGCCGTTTAGAAGATTCTAATGATTGGAATCCCCTGCCCAATCCAAAGCCCATCCAAATGCGCATAGTGATCTCGACTTCCGTGTACATGAATTTTTCGGAGGAGAGATGATGCAGACACAAGTCTCTCTCCTAACCTTTTTTATCAAAAACCTTACCTAGGTACATTGAGGGGACCAATGCACAACTAGGAGGTGACTTTTATTAATAATGAAGGACATAAAGAATTACATCATTCGGATGCTAGGCATTCCTAGCTTATCCAACCGGGCAGCACCTTTAATAAAGCTTGGAAGTTGCTGCTGAGAAGAAAAGGAAAAATTACATTTTGTATTGCAAGCTAGATTGGCCAAAGAATCTGCCACCTTATTTGTCTCACGAAAAACATGAATAATAGAATCATTTGCTGAAAGAAGTGCCCGAATTTCCCTCACATATTTGATGATATCCCAGGGACATGGAATCTTCTTGTTGATAACTTGGACCAGCACTTGAGAATCACACTCAATTTTGCTCGGTTGTGATGTAATAGTTCTCAAATATTTCATACCATCCATTAGAGCTCTAGCTTCAGCCATCATGCTGCTAGCTTGATCATAATAGTGAGAATAAGCCAAAATGATTGAACCATTAGAATCCCTTATTACTCCACCACCACCCGAAACAGCAACATGCTTGGAAGCACCGTCCGTGTTCAATTTTATATAAGGCCAAGGAGGATATTGCCATTTAATGAGTTTAACCCTTTGATTGTTTCTGGTGAAAACCTGAATACCACATGCAGATAAGACTGTTTTCCTTTCATGTTTGTCTTCCTGAAGCTTGGAAAGGGTAAGAGATTGCTTTACCTGTGAAAGTATTTTATGAACCATGTTCTTTGATTTTGAGACCTTGCCCTCATGAGTGAGAGAGTTCCTAGCAGTCCATATCTCCCACAAGCTGTAGCCGATCACAGCAATAGTGAAAAGACCAAAGAGAGATTTACCTGGAGCAATATGTACAGCTTTGGATATTAAATCTCTAATTGTTCTACCTCTAATCTCCAATCCTTTAGATTGAAAGAAAGACCAAATGTCCACAGCCCAATCACTCTTAATAAAAAGATGGTCATTGTCCTCTTCAGCGTGGTTCTGACAGCATCTGCATTTAGAGCATATAGGGATACCACAAGCTTTAATATTCTAATCAGTGGGCAGACAGTTGAAGAAGACCTTCCAAATATGAATTGATATTTTGGTTGGAATCCATTGAGACCATGTGCGACTTCAATTGAGACTCATCTCCATCAGCTGTGAGTGTTGAGAAAGCATCATATTCCTATATGTGGATGAGACCGAGTAATTGCCATTACCTGATAGAGACCATATAAATTGATCTGGATATGGAGTCAATAAACTCGGTGTTATAGCTCTTCTGATATCATCTGGCAGATACATTTCCATAGCATGAGTATCCTCCTGACTAGGAGTAAGGATAATATATCTGACAATTACTTTTGTATTAGGAATTCTTTCACTGCAAGCATAAGAATCTAAAGTTCTATTCCCCAGCCATTTATCCTTCCAGAAATTTGTTAGGGCCCCATCACCCAGAATAGTCCTCTGATTTTGCAGGATGACTGATTTTGCTTTAGTCCAGCTACTTCTGTTAACACCTTTCATACCTTTGAAATTTACCTCAGTAAGATGTGTATTATGGATGTACTTTGCCCTGAAAAACTCTGTCCAGAGTGAGTTAAAATGCAAACCATTCCACAGCATTTTGATCCGTAAAGCAAGGTCCATATGTCTTAGAGACATGATCCCAAGACCACCCTGAGCAATAGGTTTGCAAACAGATTTCCAAGATCTCCAATATTTTCTGTTGCCATAATTGGAGGAACCCCAGAAGAAGTTGGCAAAAGATCTATCTAACAGCTGGTGGATGCCAGCATGGAGAGGGGTGGATGCTAGGATATAAATTAGAATGGAAGACAGTACATGTTTGATTAAGATGTTGAATTTAGTGTTTTAAAAATATCAAAATTTTGTTTCCTGTGGAGTTTTGTCCCACATTGGAAGATGGGAAAAGTTTTCATCTTCTTATAGTTGGGACTCTTTACTACCTTGTGTACTCCTTTGGGGAGACTATGGTAGTTGGGCCATTTGAGCTTGTGGGCTCCTTGGGCTTTATTCTATATCACACATGCGTATATTGCCTTGCCTTGCCGATGCCGTGTCGTGCGTGTGTGTAAGTAATATTCGACCTTTATTTTATTTTATTTTTTGACCGAGCGTCTTTTGGGTATCCTCCGCGTCTCCTCGGATTCTCTCTCTCGCGTCCCTTTGGGAACGGGGGTGTTGGTTCGTGTGCTTGACCGTTGTAGACTCTGATTGGGAGTCTATTTAGGGTAGCAGTTTTTCGAGGGTTCACATAAGAAGGAACTCATCTTCCTCCCGTTTTTCGGCTCTCGGTCATCTTCCTCTGCAAGATCTCGAAGTGGTCACTGTGGTGTTCGCCCCGGCGTCGCAACTTGGAGTGCACCTTTGCGCCGCCATCGTTTGGGTCATCGTATCTTGGGAGAAGTCTCGCCGTGGAGCCTATTGCACCGTGTAGGGGCAGAACGACTCTAAAGAAAGCGACATCGCGCTTCGACCCGAGTTTGATCTTCCTAAACTTCAATTCCCACATTTTTCTGTTGATCCGTCTGATAGAGAAATCCCTCAATAGTGCATCTGTGATCTTTGAATTCCAACATTTAGAGTCGTTTATCTCTATTAGACGAGTTTCATGATGGCCCCTGAGATTGTTACCCGCCCTGAAAAATTTTCTGGTCATTTCTTTAAGCGTTGGCAACAGAAGATGCGTTACTGACTTACCTCTCTGGCCTTTTTTTCTGTAATCGAATCTAATCCTCCTGCAGAGGATGAGAATGAACCTGCTAGGTCTGTAGATTTAGCAAAGTTTAAAGAGAAAGATTATTTATGTACTGGTAGTATTCTGTCATACCTTTCTGACAAGCTCTATGACATTTATTGGTTTGCGAAATACGCTAGAGAGCTTTGGAACTCCTTAGAAAAGAAATATGGTTCTGAGGACACCGATCTAGATAAAATTATTGTAGCTAATTATTTTGATTACAAGATGGTAGAGGGAACCTCAATTGTTGACCAAGCCCATGAGATCCAATCCCTGGTTTTGGACATCCAACGTTGTGGGATGTCAATTGATGAGAAGTTTCAGGTGTGTGCATTGATTACCAAACTTCCACCATCCTGGAATGATTTTTCTCTATCTCTTCAACACAAACGAGATGAGATGAATGTTGAGCAATTAATCTCTGCCATTCAAGTTGAAGAGAGGAACAGGATAGGAACAAGGCTAGATCCCTCCTCCTCCTCCTCCCTCAGACCCTGAATTCCAGTCCAAAGCTAATCTTGTTGAAAAATCTAAGTCTCATTCTTCCTCTTCCCATAAACCTCACCAGAAATTCAACAAATTTAAAGGGAAGAAAAAGATTCAGAAGGACTCAGAAAATATTACTTGCTATGTCTGTGGGAGACCGGGTCACAAAGCCTACAGATGCTATGATAGAAAGGACAAGAACAATAAGAACATCAAAAACAACAAGAAGAAACCCACTGTTACTGAATCTGTGGTCAATATGTTGACAGCTGGATCCACCTCAAAGGAGAGATTTGTCTCTTATAATCCTGAAATCCATGTGGTAAGTCTTCCAACAGAATGGTTGGTAGACACTGGTGCAAATGTCCATGTCTGCTATGATAGAAGCTTATTCTCTTCTTACCAGGGCACCGGTGCCAGGAGCGTGACAATGGGCAATTCCAGTGCTGCACAAATAGTAGGAGAGGGACGCATTGACTTGAAGCTCACTTCAGGGAAAATGTTAAGCCTCTACGGAGTGCAGCACGTGCCGGATATTAGGAGGAACTTAATTAGTGGATCTTTGTTAGTGCAGCATGGTTTTAGACTTATTTTTGAATCCAAGAAATTTGTAATTACCAGAAATGGAAACTTTGTAGGAAAAGGTTACTTATGTGATGGATTGTTTATTCTTAATGTACTTGATTCTAGTTGTTTAAATAAAAGTTCCTCCTCCGTTGCTTTTCATATTGAATCTTGTGATATTTGGCATGCTAGACTTGGTCATGTTAATTTGAATACCATGAAAAGGATGATGCATTTAAATTTGATTCCTAAGTTTGATGTTAAGAACAAAGATAAATGCCAAATTTGTGTACAAGCGAAGCAACCTAGGAAGCCTTTTAAATCTATTGAAAGGGACACCTCGGTGTTGGAGTTAGTTCACTTCGATGTTTGTGAAGGGACTGGTTCCCTAACCAGAGGTGAAAAAAGATATTTTATCACCTTTATTGATGATGCTTCTAGATTCTGCTTATTGTATTTGTTGAGCACTAAAGACGAAGCTCTTGATAAATTTATGACTTATAGATCTCTAGCCGAAAAACAAACAGATATGGTTCTTAAGAGGCTTAGATCTGATAGAGGAGGTGAATATACATCTAATGCACTGCATGATTTTTATGAAAATAATGGTATTATTCATGAGTTAACTGCTCCTTATTTCCCTGAATCCAATGGAGTTGCTGAGAGGAAAAATATGACTTTGTTGGACATGGTGAATTCCATGTTGTGCAGCTCAGGTTTACCTGAGAGTATGTGGGGAGAGGCTTTGCTCTCTGCGTGTTATGTCCTAAATTGTGTTCCTCATAAATCAAAAGATAAATCACCATTTGAATTGTGGTTTAAAAGGAAGCCGAATTATAAATTTTTGAAGGTTTGGGGCTGTTTGGCCAAGATTAAAATTCCTGAAAATAAGAAAAAAAAAATTGGCCCCAAAACTGTTGATGGTGTATTCATTGGTTATGCAGAATATAGTTCTGCATATAGATTCTTAATTATTAAGTCTGAAATTTCTGCTATTTCTGAAAACACTATATGTGAATTTGGTGATGCTGTTTTCTTTGAGAATATCTTTCCTTTCAAATCAAACTTGCATGTTGAAGTAGAATCTTCATCTTCTATTCCTTCTTCTAGTTGCTCAAAAGTTATTGAATCTCAACCTGATGATATAGAGCCCAGAAGAAGTAAAAGAATAAGGATCGAAAAATCTTTTGGTGATGACTATGTATCTTATTTGATTGAAGATGATCCATTAACTTTTAATGATGCTATGAAATCTAATGATTTTGCTTTTTGGAAAGAAGGTGTTAAAAGTGAAATAGATTCCATAATATGTAATCAGACATGGGAATTGGTTGATCTTCCTCTCGGAAGTAAAACTATTGGATGTAAATGGATTTTCAAAAAGAAAATAAAACCTGATGGCTCTATTGACAAATATAAAGCTAGACTTGTTGCTAAGGGGTATAGGCAGAAAGAGGGAATAGATTTCTTTGATACCTATTCTCTTGTGGCTAGGATGACCACAATCCGTGTGCTTATTGCAATGGCGTCCATATATGATTTAAAGGTCCATCAAATGGATGTCAAGACTGCATTCTTAAATGGGGAACTTGAAGAAGAAATCTATATGGATCAGCCTGAGGGATTTGTAGTTTCTGGCCAAGAGCACAAAGTGTGCAAGTTAACGAAGTCCCTGTATGGGTTAAAACAAGCCCCTAAGCAATGGCATCAGAAATTTGATGATGTTGTTATTTCCAATGGTTTTGCCATGTGTGAATCTGATAAATGTCTGTATGTTAAGTTGATGAATGATGCATGTGTTATTTTATGCTTATATGTTGATGACATTCTGATTCTTAGTAGTAGCATCATGTTGATAAATGAAACCAAACATTTCCTAAACAGTAAATTTGACATTTGCATGTGTTATTTCAAGCTCATTCAAGGTGATATTTCAAGCATTCAAACTCCTAGAAGCTAAAGAAGCAATCAAGATTCAAGGTAGCTTCATCATCTCCTTCATTCATTCAAAGAAGTTCAAAGAGAAGATCAAGAGAGAAGAATTGAAGGAAGAGGTACTGTTCACGTGAATAGTACTCCGTGAAGAACATTCATCCAATCAAGGGTGAATCAAGAAGATTGAGTTGAAGCCAAGAGGAGCCTTGTTGCTGATCAACATTCCATACAAGGGCCAATTCATTTTCACTCATAACTCAATCTCTTGTTTTAGTTCATTCACATTTGTTTCATTTTCATTATTGTTTAAACATTGAAAGTGTGATTCATCCCTACCGGTGGTTAGTAGGAAGGCAATTGGAGGGTGTTCCAGTTTGCGGTTGACGTCCCTACCAGGTGGTGAGTAGGAAGGCAATCGGTGATTTCCGATTTGCGGTTCTGTGCGCTGCACAAGTGAAGCCTCACCGGGTTTTGGTGAGGGGTGGACGTAGGGCTGAGGATTCGTTCCGAACCACCTTAAAAATCCTGTCTAGTATGGTTTGCTTGTGTGATTGATTCGTTCTAGATGCATGCTTAGGATCAAATTATTATATATCTTGCTTATCTTGCTAAGTGAATCATAGCATTCTTGGAAGCTAGTTTCTATTCCGCTGCAATTCATTTTAACTAGCTGTTTAGAGGGCCGCATTGCGAAAAGTGGGGCTGATCTATTCACCCCTCCCCTCTAGATCCGCTGTCCACTACACAACAGACTCCTGGTTGGTCATGGCAACGCTAAGCAGCGTCTCCAAACAAGTTAACATAAAATTTAAAAATTATAACAATTTTATCAAACAGATAATATCTATTTTTATCAATTTTAAAAATTAAATTAAAAATTAACATAACATAATATTTTAGGTAGAAATAATTTTTTTTAAAAGTGCACCCAAACACCCTATAAAGAACTGTTTTTGTAAGCATCACGTTACATGGGTCAAAATTACGTGACCCCGTAACCGAACGTTATGATTGACGGCAAGGTTGGGGGGGGGGGGGGGGTTGAGACCAAGTTTAAGATCACATCTACGATTATGATGGATATATTTCTTAGGGTAATATTTTGTGCATCAAATTTGGTATATAAAGTCATGTCAAAATGCAATGGTTGATCTTATTGACTCCCAAAAAATTGAAAAGACTCTCTCTGCGTAAAAAAAGATGTCTGCATCAGATCTCGTACGGCGCACTTTTTTAAACATTAAATACGGAGCACGTACAACAAGAAAATATAAGAATAAAATATTTTATGAAAGAGTAAAATATTTTATATATTAACGAAATATTTTGGATTTTCCCACTCGAACACCAAATCTCTTTTTTTAAATTCTTTTTACCTTTTGATTCGCCTAAGAGTTATTTTGCTATCCTCGTTATACAATTTGTAACATTATTCCACATTACATTAGTTTCTTGTTCTAAATTCTAAATATTTTCCTCAAATAGATGATTTTTAAATATGTCTAAACTTTTACATTTTAAATTCCACCATTTAATCTTAGAACAATTATTTATAATGATCTTTCTTTTGAATTTAGGGATAGTGACATTCATTACTAACAACCTATATTGAGGGACTAGACTCTCACCAGGAATAACTTTACAATCTTTACATAAAACTTTATCGACCTTCCTAATAAGAAAATAGTCAATTTGACTTATATGTGTTACACTCTTGTATGTTATTAAGTGTTCGTCTCTCTTCTTAAAGAAGGTATTAATAATTACTAGATCATAGGTCATAGCAAAATCAAGAATAGTATAACCCATATCATTTCTATTGCCAAAACCAAGCCCTCCATGAATCCTCTCATAATCTCTATTATCTTTTCTCACATGGCCATTAAGATCCCCTCCAATAAAGATTCTCTCCTCACTAGGGAGAGAGAAAAGAAATCATTTCTGGTAATCACGTCTGGGGGATGGGATCAAGTCAGTTAGTTATCTATTTCATGCTTATCCTTTTTCTCAAATGTAAGTCACAAATGGTGATGATTTGAAGTTAATATATCCTCACTTTTTTCAGACATAGCAAGCAACACTAGTGGATGATAAGTATGATTTATCCTTTCTTATCCCAATACCAACCGAGGCCTAAGAATACATGCAAGTAAATTTTGGGTCCACCCATTTACTTAAGAAAGCTAAAGAAGCGCCTGGTAAACAGAATGGTGTTCCCCAATCCCACCCATGAAGATTTCCCTACTAACTTCATCAAAAAAGAAACACCTGGTAAACAGAATGGTGTTCCCCAATCTCACCCATGAAAATCTCCCTCTTAACTTTATCAAAAAATGAGTGGAAGGACAAAAATCAAATCTTACCACAAGAGAGGCCTATGCATAAGACACAATGTGTTTAAACTTTAAACAGCAAAATGTCTCATGGGACTTGAAGAACTGGAGCGAAGACCATTTCTTCACCCAGTTGCCCATTCTGTATATGTCAGAATTAAAATAGGAAACGAATATATAGCAGAATGGCAGGGGAATCAAATTCCGATATATTATGTTCACTTGAAGAGACCATATACAAATTGGAAGAAAAAATTCAATTGAATGATTAGAAACAAACAAGTTCACTTTTTCCACTCAAATTTTCTAACCAGCAGTGCGATATAATTGGTTTCTGGGAACAACTCAAAAAAAAGACACGACCATGTAAATTCCTAGTGTTTGGTTTTTGATGGTGTGCATTAGATTTTACAGAGTTGATTGCTAGAAAAGGTCAGCACCACTGAAAGAATGAGTTCTGTAAAACAATAGAATATACTTTCAGCTTGTCACAGGCTGCCATTCTCTACGGATGTCAAAGGTGTAATTGATCTCCAAGTAACACTTGCCATCATCATCAATGAACTGAAATAGTTAAAAACAAATGTTGTTAGATTAACCCGGAGCAGAAGCTGGAACTTGTGTGCACGTAAGCATATCAGTTTCATATTAGCAACTAGATGAACGAGACAAATTAACGTCGCACACATCTAAATAATGGCATCCCGCAAAAGGTTGCTCCAAACCTGTTCATTTGACCGCATGAGCGCACCTTACAACTAATGATCGAAAATGTGTTGGAATATAGTAATTCCAAGGTCATCACCATTACTGAGCATCTATAGATGCATTATTAAGCCCGACTAATTTGGATCTCCATTCTGCCATCGGTAGTCTCTATACATGCTTTGGTGAAACAACCAAGCAGGGCCAGAAGCCCCTTTCCTTCCCTTCCATTGTGATGGAAAGCATCAAGTTTATAGGTATCATCATTCCTCACCCTTAAAATTCAAGGGAAAGAAAGCAAGAGTTCATCATAGGGTTCCCTGGAGGTTAGTGTGCCACAACTTAGAACCGTATGGATCACTTTAGTACAATGCAAACCGGTAGAACCCTATCCTTCTTAGCATCTTGCTTCAAGTTAATCCAGGCGAATATGGTTGATTCCCTAGACATATATTTCCTAGTTCCTTGATTGAGATGTTCATCAAGAGAGGTAGTCTACCTAGATGTAAAGACGTTAATAAGCACGTTTTTACACGATGAACTGAGATGAGAACTTTGTCTTTCCAATTTTGCTTGAAGCTACCCAAACTTCAGCTTATACAACCTAATTACTAACAGTGGGCTACATAAGCACCAAACAGATAGCCAGACACACGTGGAGATGAAGCAACTAACTATGACCTAAATGACAAGTCAGAGGATCATAAAAGCAAGTCAGAGTAATTT
Source organism: Amorphophallus konjac (assembly GCA_022559845.1). Lineage (NCBI taxonomy): Eukaryota > Viridiplantae > Streptophyta > Magnoliopsida > Alismatales > Araceae > Amorphophallus > Amorphophallus konjac. The sequence goes on along the minus strand of CM040128.1, from coordinate 71,132,154 downwards.
TTTCGGAAGCTTATCGCTGCATGATAGTTTAACTTACCTTTGATCTTGCTGAGTATGATCCTCTTGCAAACATACCAGATGGTGTGGTCTCATCATGCATCTCACACACATAAGGTTCAATCTGAGGGCTAAAGGTTCCAAGCATTTCCTTTGTGCTGTCCACTGAAGATCGACATCAAAGAAGTCAGTTGTTAACCACACATACCAACAAAGTGAAACTGATATCATATAACATGACTTGCTAAATGTATGTTTCGAAAGAGGTAACGCAGTCAGATTAAGACAGATTAAGTCACCTTTTACACCTGTCTTCCAGACTGCGTTATGATAGCTGAGCCCGGACACAATGTTGTTGTTGACGGTGAAGGAAAATTTGAGTTTGTAGTTGCTACCTTCTTTCAAGGTAAACCATGGTCCCTTGGAATTGGGGGCTATAGGGAGTGGGAGTACAATATCAGCCCTACCAGGGGAAAGGATTGAAAAGCTCAAGATCTTGACGTCAGGCTCCAAATGTTCTGCAACATGCCCGCATGGAGCAAGGGAACAAGAATGAGTGTTCAATAGAAAACCAGCCACTTCTTCGAAGGAAACGAAAGTGACATACTTGGATGAATTTTTAGCAACATTGAAAAGAACCACCCCACCCCACAACAAAATATAAAGAGAGAAAAGAAACAAGTCCACACCCACGAAAGACCAGCAGCTAATTGCTGCAATAAGAGAGTACTCTATCAGGAACCTTGCCCATAAATAGAAGGAATAGAATATCTGAAAAATAAAAATAAAAATATGCTGAATCATGTAAGAAGCGTGTTCCAAATAAATTTGTCAAACTGTGCGTGTCTAGGGGGTACTCAGACATTTGAGATGACAAAGAGTTTGTGGAAACTGAATGTTCAGAAAGCAGACCCTCACTTGAAGAACTGACACAACAACACAAACAACGGGAGAAAGTGACATCAAATTAGGACATCAGAATGGATGGCCAGCCTAATAGACGAGCCCTCTGATTGGCCAGGGTGGCATGGAGCCTAGTCCTTAAAGTTGACATTCACAGCATCAGCAAGGGTCCTTTTTGCTTTTTTTCCCCATCTAGGCATATCAGAGCGCTTGATGACTGGGCCAGTCAGCCCAGTTTGGACATCTGATCTCATCTCCAAGCGAAGAGGGCAGGGGATAGATGGCCATGAGCAATGCTACGATGCCATGACCTCCTGGGTGAGGCACGTCAAACCTCACCCCAGCGGTTGACCGCCAGAGGAGCACCCAATCTAAGTCTGGCAGTCCAATCCAAGGGGCAGGCCTAGCCCTCCACCGTCAGATCTTCAGATCGGAGGTGGAAGCCAATCAAGGGTGGTCGTATACCACGCGGCGCAAAGGGGCATGGCGCCTAGCATAGATGGGCGGTAGGTAGCTGACCCACCCAAACTATTGACCGTCAGCCTTTTGTGGGTCCCACACATTCCCAACCAATGAGAGTCACAGATATTTTGGTGAGGGCAGCAAATGGAGCCATCTGTTGGTGTAGCCGCAAGATAATAACTTTTTCTGCTTACATGATGAGAACAAGACTACTTTATATTCATCCGCCTTGCAATAACATTATAACCAACAAAAAAGAGGACAAACCGCCCGACAAAAGCAGCCAGAGTGAGAAATATTTTGAATGTCAAACTTTGAAGGCATGCATGCATGATGCATCCCGAACAAAACTGAATCAACCAACCGAAAAAATTAATAAAACAAACAAACTTGCAGGGAAAAGAGAGAGAGAGAGAGAGAGAAGAAAGCACAAAAAAAGAAATAGTGAACAAGGGACGAGGTTATTAATTATACCTCCGACAGACTCAAAATCCACGCTCCCCAGGAGCTGTTCCTTCCATCTCCTCAGGCTCTCATCTTCCTAAGGCCATTCATAGTACACGAAGAAGGGAAAGAAAAAGGAACTTGGTAAAGCTTAATTAAGGCTAATGAGAAGAAGATAGGAACTTTATAAAGTTAGAAGGCCAAAAAAAAAACATGAAGAACTGATAACCATGACCACAATAAGGAAAAGAAAGAACAGCAGAGAGAGAGAGAGGGGGGGGGGGAACCTTATCTTTCTCCAGCTGCTGCTTGAGGGTGCACTGAGGTCCCAGGTCGAGCTTCTTGCCGTCCCCCCCGTCCTCTTCTTCGTCCTCCTCCTCCGTGGCGTACAGCGAGGCTTCGCTCATCTGCCGGTTGAGCTTCTCAGCGTCCTCCCCGCCATCACCACCCTTGACAACCCCTCCTTCCTTCACGCCGTCGTCGCCTCCCCGGGGTGGTGCCTCCCTCTCGTTGTCGACACCCGCCATTTCCTTGGGGCATGTCGAGGGGGCTCCGACTGCCAGCGACATGGTCACCGCATCCAACTTACACGCCCGGCAAGAGGCAAGCTTCGGAAGCGGTGTCAGGTGCAAACGGTTGGGGCGGCAAGAACGGGGTGGGGTGGGGACAAAAAAACCGCAAGAAATGACGAAATCGAGATGTGCCCAGTGCCCACCAACCAATGGCGAGAGAGATGGGGGGAACCCGATGGAAGCGAGCCCCAGATGCAGCTCAGGAACACCAATGCCCGGAAAAATGAAGCGGAAACCCCAGAAGACAGACCGAACAGAGAAGCGACACTGCCACCCAGAGGAGAAGAACAGACACAAAAAAAAGGAAGGCAGCCTACATCAGCAAAAGGAAAGCCTTTTAAATTACGAGTTGGTGAGACGGAAACCAAGATGGAGAAGAAAGAAAGGAACCCCCCTCCCCTAAGGGAATGAGCAAATGAGAGAGAGAGAGAGAGAGAGAGAGAGAGAGAGAGAGAGAGTTGGGGTGGCGCTTAGCAGCTTTCGTGGTGGGCGTCTGATTGCGGAGGAAAGAGAGAGGAGAGAACGTTTCAATTTAGACCAGGAGACAGAACAGCAGCATGAGCGAGCGAGCGAGAGAGAGAGAGAGAGAGAGAGAGAGAGAGAGAGAGAGAGAGAGGCTGGGCAGGTCGTGAGCGCCACAAACTGCCAAGAGCAGCGAGGAAGAGCGCGAGGGGAGGTGAAAGGGGGGGAGAGCCTGGCCGGCCCCCCACCTCCCCGTTTTGACCCATTCTCTTGGCCTGGATTGGCACGGGATCGCAGCGGGGGGAGGGGGAGAAAGATCGGGTTTTTCTTCCCCGCTTCAACCTGGGAGAGTGCTATTTTTAATCGCCCCACCTCGCAACAGCTTGCGGAACTCACCATTTTCGTTAATATGTTATTAGCATTACTTCCAACACCACCCATCGACGTGCGCAGAAAAACAAAGGGGGGGGGGGGTTCACCTTCGCAGATGAGTCAGCTACTCGGGGGCACTCATGATAATTTAGGATAAGTTGACTCGGATAAATTCGCGGTGGATTATTCTTAAATTTTTATATTTTTAATTTAATACTATAATAGTCAATAAATAGTTACTCAACTGACAATCCATATCGAGAAGTATAACGGTCGAGAAATGATCGTCTAAATCATGATCCACATCTCCAAAGATTTATTTGACTAGGAATAAAAGAATATCGCAAAAAGAGGACATGTAGTCACAAATGAAAGATTAGAAGGAGCTTTAAGAGTTACCTTAGGAGATAATCTTCCGACGTTCAAGTCAAGTAATGATAGAAGAAGGAGACGAGTGCTCGGAAAGTGAGGGAGAGGAAGACGAGAGTGAGAGATTGAGGGCTTGAGGGGATTAGGTTGCGTACCTCCTGGCCATTGGACCAGTGTTCTATTTATATCGTTGCCGTGGGGTTGAGCGTTGGGTTGTCGTGGCCGGAAGAGACATGAGCTGTCCAACTCGCTTGCTTGACGAGATAGAGAGGCGTGGGCGTTAGCTTGCCGTCTCTTCGTCGGAGGGGCAGCTCCACCATTAATGCGGTAAAACTCGTCAGAGGGGGGGGGGGTGAGATTGCTCTGTCAAAGAGAGTGACGTCATCTCCTCACCGGAGGGATAGCTCTGCCATTAATGCGGCAGGGCTCACCGGAGGGGGCGTGAGACTGCTCTGTCAGGGAAAGCGACGTGGGTGGCGTCCTCCCTTACCGTCATTGGACAAGTGTGTCTCCCGTCATTAATGCACTGTCGAGGGCATGCGTCATGTCCACTGACAGGGAAGGTGCACGTGGGTACGACATCTGTGATGGGCCGGTGTCAGGCAGGGAGCATGCTAGGCCAGCGCGTGGGGTAGCGGGCCCAGAAGGTTGGGTCTCCGTGGTGGGCCGAACAGACGGGCGCTAATAGGCTGGCGAGACATGCCCTCCTCAGGTACCTATCATACTCGGAATCAGTTAGGATATTCATGTGAGAGAGGTGGAATGAGTTAACCCCGAGTTAATGACCTTAACTCTATCTGACCCCGAGTGATATATTTTGACTCTTAAACTTGAATAACTCGCCCATCCACGAATAACTCATCTTAACTCGCCTTATTTCATTATCAAAATGATCGGCAGTCTCCGAAATTTACATAAATGTGTGAACCAACTAATTAGCGTAGTTACCGTTAAATAAAGTATCGAATTCCAACTCAATTATCTCCTCCTCGTCAAAAAAATGTATCTACCAAAAAAACTTGGATAAACATTATCCTGACGTCTCCTTGGTGTTGACCTGAGAATCAGGTTCTTTGACGCTTAGTCGTTGGAGCTCTTTGATCCGGACCGATCAAGAGCTTACTAATGACGGGGATGAGGCGAGGCGAGAGAGGGCATCTGCTCAGACGTTCTCTACCCTTGGTATATGTACCACCTCGAAATAAAGAGGCCTCCCTAATCTTTTGGAGGTATTTCACCATGGCTGGGTCTCAGGCTTCGTATTCCCTGTGAACCTGGTTGGCGGCCAACAATGAATTGTTGTACGCATGGAGGTAGAGAGCCCTTAGATGCTTAGCCATGTGGATGCCTGACAGTAGCGCTTCGTACTCGACCACATTGTTTGTAACCGAGAAGTTAAAGCGTAGGGCGTACTGTAGCTCGATCCCATCCGGTGACAAGAGGATAAAACCTACTCTACTTCTGCTCGCACAAGAAGATCCATCCATATAAAAGTCCCAAGTAGGCGTTGAGGTGAACGTTGTTCCTTCCTCGTCAGGGAGCGTGCATTAGGCGATGAAATAGGCTAGGGCTTGGGCCGTGATGGTGGTCCTCGGGCAGAAGCTGATGTTGAACTCCCCCAACTCTATGACCCATTTCACCAGTCTCCCCAAGGCATCAAGGTTTTGGAGGATCTGACATAGGCAGGGGCTGGCCGGTTGGGACCACGATCATGTGGGAGAGGAGATATGGTCACAACTTACGTGCGACCGTGATCAGAGCCAACTCTGTTGACACCCATTTTTTACCGATAAGTTGAGTCATTTCTCTTACTCCCATTATTGATGCCTCGAGTTGTCCATCACTCGCTGGGCTATTTTCTGGCACGTTCTGGGTCAATTTTATGGGTAGCATCCCTCCCTGGCTAGGTTCGAGTTGATTCAGGGCTTAATGGGCCTTGGTTTTGGTTGATTGAGCTTTTCTATGAATTTCAAGCGCCCATGTACATGTGCGGTCAACCTCCAGCCGTTCAACCATATGTACGGTTGATACAGGGCCGTTCATATATTTATGGGATATTTAACTGATTTTCGGAATTATCACCGACAAGCATATATACGGCCTATACGTAGCCGCATAAGACCATTGTGCGGTACATACTTAGCCGTTTATCTCCGAGAGTCCTGCGTTCGATTGATTGTTCAGATAATTATCTATTTATCTCATCTATTTTGATTTATCACCGACGAGGCATGTATGATTTCCTGCTGGCCGCTCTTGTAGATGAAAGGTCTATGATCAGCCGTTCATCTATGAGAGTCCAACGGCGAAGATTCCGGTCAGTTCGATGGATAGTTGGATAATATTTATGATTTATTTGAATTTTCACCGACAGGGTTGGACGGCCTAGGAGATGGCCGTTCATCAGGTTGAGTGGTCTATCGTACGACCGTTCATCTGCTCGATTCCTGAAAGATTAACAGATTTTCTCTCTCTATCCGTGGTTTTATCCCAAACTTCTCCTGTCATTTTCTCCGCGGATATTGAGCCATTTCGAGTGCCGTTTCTTCTGGATGAGAGATAATTCGATTATCTTCATCTTTCCTTTGATTATCTCGACCTGAAAATGCCTAAAAACCCTAATTTCGGGGCTGGCTTCCTAGGCTCTATAAATAGACCCTAGAGGCTACCTTCGAAAGGGGGCGGAGATTTCAGGTCATGGCGAAGCCCTGCCGAATCCTTGAGTGACCTACGACCAGGGAGGGAGGCCTTCTACGTCCATACAGGCCTCCGGTCCAGGGAGTAACTTTCGTTTTGAGTCTTTTTTATATTTGATAGTCCGTCATTCCCTTTTGGTTGCATGCATCATTCTCCACGTTTTTCTTCACTTGCACTATCATTCACACACCCTCCCACGTTTTTGACGCCCCCAGGGGTTTAAAACTCCCCAGGTATCCCCCACTTCATTTAGTTACGTTTATTTCCTTTCATGTTAGCATTTACTACACTCTATAGTTCTGATATTGGGTTTTTCTTTGTGTTTTACACTCTGTTTCGCAGGTCAGCAACTCACTAACGCGAGGCCCATCCTTTCTGGCCGGCCGGAAAGGGTGGAGGTTGGACTCTTGCAACTTCTGGCGTGGTGGTCTTGTGCGGCTTCTTCCGGACCGTTCAAGAGGAGGTGCGGTGGATTTTGGACCGTTCTTCTTCTTCCTGCGGTCTTCGTGGAACCGTTCATCCGTCAGGAGTGCTTCATCCTGCGTCCTCTGCAGCGCTCTTAGACGGTCTGTCGTGAGCCCGTTCTTCACTATAGGCGGCTCCTATTGAGCCGTACATCGTTGCAGCGCTGCAAACAAAAGGCGAGTACCCCCCTTTCCAAGGTACGACGTGTTTATCACGTTTGGCACCTTGGTGGCGATCACACTTATTTACACCCTTCTGTTCTCCTTCTACTGTACATTTATATTTTCTCATATCGATTTAGTAGAAAGGGGAATAGAAGACATTCTTTTAAGCCGGGTAAAGTAAAGAGTAAAAAGAGTAGAAGAAAAACACGTCAACAGCCCATTTTTTGGCGATCACGGTGGGACACCTAGTGCCCATCGTGTTAGTGATTTGCTGACCCCTTCTTTTGTTGTGTTAGTCCTTTTCTCGAAGTGGTTGCAGGTTGGGTCGCGTTCTCTGTCCTCTGGGACATGAACGGCTCTCCCAGGGCCGTCCAACGTTTGTGCGGCTGAAGGTTCACCGTCTTTCTCCGCGAACACTGCCACTTCTTCTCCAAGCTTGCTGTCTTGAGCGGTCTCTTATCGCCCGTTCATCAGTTCTACGGCCTGCGTTTGGCCGTCCACCGTGCTTGTACAGGTACGCCTCTATTTTTATACTGTTGGTTTGGTTGCTGTTGCACGGTTGATGCAGGTCCGTTCCAGTTATTATGCGGTTGTCGATAGACCGTTCATCCGCTTTCTGTCACCTTTCATTCCAGCGTTTCCCATTTTTCTGTTACTTTGTGGTTACTCCTTGATGTGAACGGTTCAGCCAGGACCGTATATCTCCCTGAGCGGTCTCCCAGAGGCCGTCCTTGTCGTGATGCAGTGCACCCATTGTTCACTTTGATTGTCATGTTATATGATTGTCATGATATTTGGTGCTGATTATTGATCTCCCCCTGCTCTCATATCATTGTTGCATACTTGTTTTCATTCCCTCATATTTGATTGATCATTGATTGCTAGTTACTAGGCTAGACTTTGCATGCACTCCGGTGCGCATAGGATTCATGAATTTCATTCATATTTAGTCATGTTCCTACAGAGGTAGGGTTTCCTCTCGTCTCCATACTGCTTGGAGCCGACTAGGGGACCTTGCCGAGGACCTCCGTAAGCCCCCGTGAGCTGTGGATTCCCACACGGACGCCGGGCAGGTTGTACCACATCATCCCCCAGTCTAGGGTCTGCATTCATGAGAGAGAGAGAGTCCCTTAGAGTCTGCCAGTTTCCCGTCCCCCACCCTGGTTAGGTACCTTGTGGTTGAGTGAACTCATATCTTAATTAATCCACTAAGGTCCTAAAAGGAACTTATAAAAATTTTCGCGCATCATTTGGAATTTGATTGGGTAATTGGTTGACTCTTTTCTCATCTCTTCCTTCCATTGCATGTTGCAGTGTCATCATTTGCATCTTTTTGTCAGATTAGGCTTATTTGGTCTAGTTCATCTTTGTGTGTCTCCATTTAGTTGCATTCATCTAGGTTCATTTTCCCTCCTTGTATTCATTTGAAATTCACTGTATAAAGTCTCCATTCTCCCCATGGAGCACTTCTCCCTGTACCTTATTCCTATACTTCTCCATCTTCTTACCCCCGTGTGGATTCCTCTTCCCATGCGGGCCCATCTCCTTATTCCTCCATTGGACCCTATTCTTTTAACGGGCCTTCTTATCCCGCCCGCGCTGCTGCTAGCCCAATCAATTCTCATCCCCACATACACGATTCTTCCAGGCCCATGCATTCCTCCATTCCCGGAATGGGCTTTCCTTCTTCTCAGGCCGGATCCCCTTATCCGGCCCATCATCATTATCCTGGTTTAAATTCATCATCTCTTCCTCGGGCTGGCCCATATCCTTCTCGGACTCTTCCTACCGAGGAGATATTTGCTCAAGCCCAACGCCAGCTTGATGAATTACAATGCCGAATCAATTCCCAAACTTCTTTGGATATCCCATTTTCATTCCATGGTCTTCAGCTTCCGCCACATTCACAGATACCGGCTTATCGTCGCTATGGTGGAATTGGTGACCCCTACGTCCATTTGAAGGATTTCCTATATGAGTCGGCCCAATTCCAGCATGATCAACGCTTGATGGCCTATTTGTTTGGCCTATCTTTAGAGGGCTCTGCCAAAGATTGGTTCTTCACATTGCCGCAAGAGCATATGATGAATTTTCAGGCCATCCAAGTAAGATTTATTCAGCAGTACCAGGACCAGGTTGGGCCCAGATATTCTATGGTTGATCTGGCCCAAGAGAAGATGAAGCCCAACGAAGAGTTCTCTACCTTTGCCGACCGCTGGCGTCGCCTGGCCATGCAAGTCCCGGGGCATATTCCGGAGGGCGAGTAGATCAAGATGGTTATTTCTAATGCAACGCCCGAGCTCAGGTGCATCTTAGCCTTGAATGATATTACATCCTGGCAACAACTTTACAGTCGAGCCCGCTTCATTAGCCAACAACTCCTAGTTTCCTTTGACCATGAGTCTCCTCCACCTTCGCCTTCCACATACCCCTTCTCTTCCCCATCCACCATGAGTCAACCCTCCACTACATATCCCTCCACGAGTCGGCCTTCCCCTCCCACACACCCCTATACATCCATATACTCCTCCACATATCAGCCCTCCACGAGTCAGCCCTCTGCTATTTCATCTCCCCATACCTCTACACTTTCGATCAAAGAAACGCTACACCCAGAGCGGGTGGATGCCGTCCACTATATTCCCACTCCCTCCACGCCTCCACATCATTTTAGCCCTCCGCCTTCACCTACGCAATCCCCCTTGCCTACGCAACCTCCCGCTACCATCCCATTACCTTTTTATACCCCTCGGCATCCACCTTACCCGAAGCGGGCTTCTCACTCTTCGTTGCCAGAATCTTTCACAGATGTTTTCAGGGCTTTGATGGCCACCCATGCATTGTAGCTCCCTCCGGTTATGCCTTACCAACCCGTGGTCAGGAATTTGCTCCAGTTCTGTGAGTTTCATCGTCAATAGGGGCATTTGATTGAGACTGCCTCGAGTTCCGGGAACTTGTTTACAGTTTGGAAGATAAGAAGATGATTGATTAGGACTGTCATACATCAAGTTATTTTGGATCTCAGCAGCAAGCAGTAGCAGCAGCAAGCCGTGCCGCCTAGGCAACCGTCTCCACTTCAAGACCAGGGGCACCCTGGTGTTTCTTCAGTTAATAAGATACATGCTCCTTCCTCCATCCCATCTCCTCCACCACCTTTACCTACCCTAGCCTCCGCTCGGGCAACCTCTCTTTCACCCTCCGTTTCTACCACCCCACCTGTCCCCAACGCCTCTCGACGTGTTGTAAAGATACGCCGGAGAGCGCCACCACCTGCCACTTCCCCCACTACGCCACTACCTTCATCTCCTCCTTCTTCCCCACCTCTGCCTTCACCTCCTTCCTCTTCACCTTCATAATCTCCATCAACCACATCACCCCCTTTGCCGCCACCTTCTCCACCCCCGTCTTCGCTGCCTCCATTGACCACATCTCCATTGTCGCCTTCTCCATTATCCCCATTGCCTTCACCACCACCAACATCATTGCTTCCTTTCGTAATAACCCCTACCCCGTCACCTTCACAACCATCCCCGCCACCGATGCCACTCCATTCGCCATCATCATCCGAGCCTGAGCAAGCTACCCCTACGCCCACACCCCCGCCCTTGCCTTCATCCCCACCCCCGCCACCATCTTTGCCTTCATCTCCTTCTACACTTCCACCTTCCAAACCTTTACCCCCACCAGAGCCTACCATCGCCGTTATCTCTCCGCCGCTCCCATTGCCTTCGCCCACACCTACCGAGCTTTCTCCACCCTTCTCTCTACCTATCTCTACCCCACGGAGCATGTACATGCTACCTTTGGTGCCCCTCGGGTCTAGTCCCCAGGGAGATGAAGAGCCGAGCCAGGCTTTGACTGTGCATTACAAGCTTCAAGAGTTCATTTGCCGCATGCCGGTCCAAGTCCTGGTCCATGGCAATTCTAGGGACAATGAGCCTGCACTTGCTATGAAGACGGTTTTTAAGAAAGTTCTCTAGCATTGGTGCCAATTCCTTCTAAAGTGAGGCCGGTGGCAATCTCTTTGCTCACCGGAGAATTCACTGTTGATGTTGTTATCACCTCTCGCTTGATTGCTATTCAGTTCACTGGCCCAGAAGAGTTTTCCGCCCGGATGGTGCTAACCCACACGACCGCCAAAAGTTTAATCAATTCAGCATTCAAGGGGCAATTGGTCGTATCTTCTACATTTTTCAAGGGCATTCTACACATCCTATGCAATCTCCCTCGGTTTATTGGTGAGGCGGCCACGTCAACGCCGCGCATCGCCCTCCCTCAGTTCCGTCCTGCGCTTCTAGCAAGGGAGTTATGCTTCATGCCCAGCTGCCGAGTGAAGATGCCAAAGCTCCATGTTCTAGTGCCGAACGACAAAACTCCATTGCTTCCTAATGTTCATCACAAGGAGTTGACTGTTCTGGAATGTCCTTCTACGGTTAGCACCGCACAGCTAGGGGCAACCGTCCCGATGAAGCTGCATGTTCATGACCGGGCTAGGCCGTCTGCCAGGTGGGCCCGTTATTTGAGAAAGTATTACAGATTAAGAAGCCCGAAGGCCCGAGTCCGCGTCGGGCGGAGTTGTTTCAAGAAGATTGCTGCTAAGAAGAGGCGACGGCATAAGTTCAAGGGCCGTCAGTTCCGCACTTGGGGGTCCACTTCCTCCTCTCCTTCTTCCGTCCATTCATCTTTTCTTCTGCTTGGTTCTTATCCTTGGGTGGTGTACCTTCCACCACATGGACATATTTCTACCATCTTCTCCTATCCTCACCATTTTAGGCCTCGGCCTATGTCCTCCTCCTCCCCTAATCCAGGGGCATCTTCTAGCTTTCCTCCCCGGATACGTCCGGATTTCACTTCTCATCTTTTTCCCCCGACCCTGTTGGGGATTCCTTGTGCTTGTTCCCCGACCTTGTCGGGTGGTTTTTCTGATCCTTCCCCGACTTTGTCGGGTAGTTTTCATTTCTTTTCCCCGACCTTGTCGGGTGTTCATACATTTTCTTCCCCGCCTCTGGCGGGTGATCGCTATTCCCTTCCTCCGACCACGTCGGATGATCTTTCTCTTTCTCCCTTACCCTCGCAGCAATCTTTTCGTCGTCTTTCTGTTCTTTCCTCCTCACCCTTTCAGGGTTCTTACCCTTTTTCTTGTTGTTTTCGAGGCTTTAGTCCGCCTTGATCTCAGTTAATCTCTATTCATTCTGTATTCGGTTCCTTATTATCAGGGCCTCTGTGCCTTAACGAGGGAGTTCCAGCCCTCGTCTCTCTTCCTTTTTTGTCTAGTTCGATGTCTGTCGCTCCTTCATATCAAGGAATCTCTACACTTTGCTATCCTCTCCATTTTTTCATGGCAAGCAAGGGATATAAGGCTCGTGCTAATCAAAGCTCGTTGATCAAGATCGCTTCAGGATGTCGGTTTTCACGCCATGGATTTGCAAAGGTATCTTTATTTTGTGCAAGGAACGTGCTTTCATTCCCATTGTTTCTATTGTTTTGGCACATGATTATAATGTTGTTTCCTCAACATGATTGAGTGGCTTTAGAAGCTTTTGTTTAAATTAGATCTTAAATTTATGTCAAATAAAATGTCGCTTCTGCAGCATCCTTAGGCTGGTAATAACTCCGCGCTAGGAGTCTAGTTTCTTTCCCCAATTGTTGAGGGTAACCTTCGAGTATGGGTTTCCACACACTACACGGTGAGCCATAGTCGATCTCTCTAGTGCAATATCGTTGCTGCTTTGGCCATACCATGGGTATGCACAAAGGCATTTTCTCTTCTCTACTCGGCCAAGTGCAGGGGCAAGAGATGGATGGATGAGATGACCAGCCTAGACATTCCCCGATACGAGAGAGGTTTCAAATAGAGGCAGTCTTGAAAGAAAGGAAAAGGAAAAAAAAGAAATGAGTGAAAAATACCATGAAAAATACCCTTGATCCTAGTAACCGGGCCTGCTTCTCCTGACAAGAGTTGAGGTTCGCGTAAAACGGTGAAGGGTAGTGCAGCATCATGCGTGTATCAAAATCAAAAGTGAGCGTTATTTCAATATCTGGCCGATAAGGGCTATGCAAAATTATGGTTGAAGACTCAAAGCTCCGGCGCAACAGACCTACTCTTTGAGGGGTAGTGCCCTAGAAGGAATTCAAGCCATGATATTTCCCATCCTGCACGAAGCTTGTCTCAAATTTTCTTCTACTTCTCCCTCTTAGGCTGGGTTGTATCCCGGGTATGGCCTTAGTAGGGGCACCGTTCTTTAGAAGTGGTTGGTTGTGGTAAGCCGCCCTCACATGCACGTCCTGCTTAAAGGAAGCCTTTAATGAAAGAGGTAGGAACGATGATCCCTGGTCAGTAGTTTGAGCCCGTCTTTAGGTGCTGCGGATTGCTATGTCAAAATCCAAAAAAAAATCAAATATTACCAAAAGTCTAAAAAAAATCAAATACTTCAAAAAATCCAAAAAAATCAAATATTGTTAAAAATTCAAAAAAAAAAATAATCAAATACTTTAAACTTTCAAAAAAAATCATCATTTCAAAAACCTAAAAAATCAAATACTTCAAAAAATCTCAAAAAATGAAATACTATTGAAAATCTAAAAAAAATTACAAACAAATCCAAAATGTGTCTTTTTCATGCATTTACATTTATTTTAAAAATAGATACATAATCCGTTTACCAAGTGTCCAGGTTGCATGTGCTCAAGCTTTCCTTGCTCCATATTTTATTCTATCTGTCTCATGTTCACATCTTCTGATATGTTCTCTTCTTCGATCATATCTCTCGATCTGTTCTGAAGCTTGTGTCCTTCTCGACTTTTGTTTGCAATGATTATATCAATGTGAGAGGGTTTTGCCTCACGATTATGAACATGGCGGTTCCGCTTCATTCTGATCTTGGGTTTTGATTGAAGTGCGTATTTTGTTCATGTCTTTTGTCCCGCCGTGTCCTTGTCTCGTGTCTATGTCCCACCGTGTCATCTCACACGTGTTGTTAGTCATCTTGCATATGTTGATATTCGTCCCTCTATGTTCCCTGTGTTGTCTCAACCCATGTGATCATCCGTCATGTTCTTGTCCCAACCGTGTGTTGTCTCGCCGCATTGTTGTCTTGTCACACCGTGTTCATACATGTATGTTGTTGGTTCATGCCCTTGCACATGTGCTCGTTTGCCTTTGTTTGATCGTCATGTTATGCCGTATTATTTGTCGTTCGATTGATCGTTATGTTATCTTTGTTATGTCTATGCTTGTTCATTGGTATTATTCATAAAAATCCATAGAAATCTGAAAATGAAAATCCCAAAAAGCTTGCCGGTTCACCTGCACAGGTAAGTCAGGTATGGCTTTCTGTCCTTACATCCCTTATTGCATTACTATATGGTACTATGCTATATTATCTCGAGAACCAGTTTGTTATCTACGTGTTCCAGGATCTGATGTTCCCCTTTAACAAAAATGATGATGATCCAGGTTCACGTGTTTAATCTCCGGATAGGCCGTTAGGTTGGGTTACCCAGAGAAGGATGGTTCTATCCTGCACGCCGTGGTTGCGGATAGTGTCTTGACTCTGATTCTCCCAGCTTAGCAATATTATTCTCGAGTATTTTATATTTTAATATATCTTCGCATTTATTTTAATGATTTTTTTTTATTTTAGCCCATCATGCATCATACGCATCTTTTGAGCTTTCATAACCCATGATTTGCCAGCAAAATGTCCCGTCAGTGATGGTTAACTGTGCGTTCGGTGTTTGGATAAGAGGAACTAATTCCACTCTGAGTTGGAAGGTTCTCTTTGGTCAATTCGCTTGGTTTGGTTGATTAAGAGGTCCCCGTCTGGAGCTTTAGCCTGTTTCCTTTACTTTTGCTACCTGCTTTTGGCCTCCTCATTGGACCGTAGGATTGTGTCCCCCATGAGGTTGGTCTTATCGATTTGTTTCATTTAGTTTAGTTTAGTTCCTTCAGATTTGTGTCACTTTTGGTTTAATCATTCCTTGCGTTTGGTTCAGAGTTTTCCGAAAAATTCCTGTCGCTTGTTGGTAAAAACGGGTGTCGATTTACCTTAACGCCGCTTTTCGGTCCACTCCGCTTCATTTCGCTTCATCTCCATGTTCCATGTCACTTTCGCTTCACCTCCGCTCGCTCCCCTGCAAAGAGGACGTTAAGGAGGGGCATCTGTTGACACCCGTTTTTTACCGATAAGTTGAGTCATTTCTCTTACTCCCATTTGTTGATGCCTCGAGTTGTCCATCACTCGCTGGGTATTTTCTGGCACGTTTTGGACTTATTTTATGGGTAGCCTCCCTCCCTGGCTAGGTCCGAGTTGATTCAGGCTTAATGGGCCTTGGTTTTGATTAATCGAGCTTTTCTATGAATTTCAAGCGCCATGTACATGTGCGGTCAACCTCCAGCCGTTCAACCATATGTACGGTTGATACAGGGCCGTTCATATATTTATGGGATATTTAGCTGATTTTCTGAATTATCACCGACAAGCATATATACGGCCTAGACGTAGCCGCATAAGACCATTGTGCGGTACATACTAAGCCGTTATCTCCCAGAGTCCTGCGTTCGATTGATTGTTCAGATAATTATCTATTTATCTCATCTATTTTGATTTATCACCGAAGAGGCATGGACGGTTTCCTGCTGGCCGCTCTTGTAGATGAAAGGTCTATGATTAGCCGTTCATCTATGAGAGTCCAACGGCGAAGATTCTGGTTAGTTCGATGGATAATTGGATAATATTTATGATTTATTTGAATTTCCACTGATAGGGTTGGACGGCCTATGAGATGGCCGTTCATCAGGTTGGGTGGTCTATAGTACGACCGTTCATCTGCTCGATTCCTGAAAACTTAACAGATTTTCTCTCTCTATCCGTGGTTTTATCCCTAACTTCTCCCGTCATTTTCTCCGTGGATATTGAGCCATTTCGAGTGCCGTTTCTTCTGGATGAGAGATAATTCGATTATCTTCATCTTTCCTTTGATTATCTTGACCTGAAAATACCTAAAAACCCTAATTTTGGGGCTGGCTTCCTAGGCTATATAAATAAACCCTAGAGGCTATCTTCGAAAGGGGAGGGGGGAGATTTCAGGTCATGGGGAAGCCCTGCCGAATCCTTGAGTGACCTACGACCAGGGAGGGAGGCCTTCTACGTCCATACAGGCCTCCGATCCAGGGAGTAACTTTCGTTTTGAGTCTTTTGTATATTTGATAGTCCGTCATTCCCTTTTGGTTGCATGCATCATTCTCCACGTTTTTCTTCACTTGCACTATCATTCACACACCCTCCCACGTTTTTGACGCCCCCAGGGGTTTAAACTCCCCAGGTATCCCCCACTTCATTTAGTTACGTTTATTTCCTTTCATGTTAGCATTTACTACAGTCTATAGTTCTGATATTGGGTTTTTCTTTGTGTTTTACACTCTGTTTCGCAGGTTAGCAACTCACTAACGCGAGGCCCATCCTTTCTGGCCGATCGAAAAGGGTGGAGGTTGGACTCTTGCAACTTCTGGCGTGGTGGTCTTGTGCGGATTCTTCCGGACCGTTCAAGAGGAGGTGCGGTGGATTTTGGACCGTTCTTCTTCTTCCTGCGGTCTTCGTGGAACCGTTCATCCGTCAGGAGTGCTTTATCCCGCGTCCTCTGCAGCGCTCTTAGACGGTCTATCACGAGACCTTTCTTCACTATAGGCGGCTCCTACTGAGCCGTACATCGTTGCAGCGCTGCAAACAAAAGGCGAGTACCCTCCTTTTCAAGGTACGACGTGTTTATCACGTTTGGCACCTTGGTGGCGATCACACTTATTTACACCCTTCTGTTCTCCTTCTACTGTACATTTATATTTTCTCATATCGATTTAGTAGAAAGGGGAATAGAAGACATTCTTTTAAGCCGGGTAAAGTAAAGAGTAAAAAGAGTAGAAGAAAAACACGTCAACAAACGCGAACTTCTCAGTCTGTGAGTACCTAAACTCTACCCCTTGGAGGGCCCTACTTACGTAATATATTGACTTCATACCTCTCTCATCTTCTCGGGCGAGCACGACACTAAGTTTGCTCAACGTCACAGACAAATAGTGGAATAGTTGCTCGCCATGAAGGGGCTTAGAAAGAAGCGGTGGCGATGAGAGGTACCTTTTGAGATCATCGAATTCTCATTCGCACTCTTGATCCTAGTCGACGTGCCCTCTCTTCTCTGATGACTTGTGTGTTTGCTTGATTAACCAGAAGAATGGAAGGCACCTTTCAGCTGCTCTAGATAGGCATCTGTTGAGTGCAGCGACACGGCCGGTGAGGCTCTGCACATCTACCACGTGTTCTGACCGCTTCATCTCCAACACAGTTTTGATATGCTCTGAATTAGCTTTGATGCCTTGATGAGTGACCAAGAATTTGAGAAACTTGCCCGACCTCACTTCGAACGCACACTTGTTGGTAATAAGTTTCATGTTGTATCGGCGCAAGGTGGCGAACGTCTCCGTCAAGTCCTCTAGGTGGCCGATTGCGAGCAGGCATTCGATGAGCATGTCGTCGATATATACCTCCATATTACGGCTGATCTGGGAGTTGAACATGTGGTTGACGAGACGTTGATATGTGGCTCCTGTGTTTTTTAGCATGAACGACATCTTGGTGTAGCAATATAGGTCATGGTCAGTGATGAAGGTGGTCTTCCCTTGGTTGGGAACGTGCATGCCGATCTGGTGGTGTCCGGAGTAGGCGTCTAGGAAACTCAACATCT
This sequence comes from Amorphophallus konjac, assembly GCA_022559845.1. Lineage (NCBI taxonomy): Eukaryota > Viridiplantae > Streptophyta > Magnoliopsida > Alismatales > Araceae > Amorphophallus > Amorphophallus konjac. Next base: position 71,114,510 of record CM040128.1, on the reverse strand, counting down.
CATGCCCAACTGTCACGTCGAATAGTTGATCGATCCACGACATTGGTAAACTGTCTTTGGGAGTGGCCTTGTTGAGGTTGGTGTAGTTGATGCACATATGTCACTTCCCGCTACTTTTAGGGACTAAGACCACATTGGCGACCTGTCTAGGTATTGGATTGGTCTGAGCAGTCTGAAGCATAGCTTCTCTCTCACATGTTCCCAGATGATTGCCTATCGCTCAGGGTTGCAGCGTCACCTGTGATGCTGAACCGAGCGACATTTGGGATCTAGCTCCAGTTGGTGAGCAATCACATTAGGAGGGATGCCGGGGAGCTCATTCTCGGACCAGGCGAACACATCTTGGTTCGCTATCAGGAAGTGCTAGAAGGCTACCTTCTCCTCCTCAGATAGTGGCGAGCCAATTCGCAAAGAACGTGTAACGACACGAGATCCGAATACCGGGAGAGGCACGATAACTCGAATCTCGAACCGCCACCTACGAGCCCGAAGACTTGGAAGGGTTAAAAGGGATGGTATGGAAATATACGAGAATCTAAACTAATTGCAGAACTACACAATTAATGAATAAGCAGGAATAATAAATAACATTAAGCAAATTACATGGTCCACAATCTAACAACTAACTAAAATACAACAGTAGTCCACAACTAGTACAATCCAGAAAGAAAAGGTACAACTACATGGGACATACCCCGGACCTGGCAACTAACCATGGACACCAGAACCACGTGGAGCCTCAGAAGCGCTCCCCTGAAGCCTCGCCTCTCCTGAAACCACACAAATACGCATGGAATGAGCCTCATAGCATAAGGCTCAGTGGGGATCACCCGGATCCCTACCTCGCAAAACGAGAAACTACACGGAAAGTAGTCAAAGGCTAACACTAACAAGACGTATAGCGAAGAGCAGCAAGAATAAATAAGCGAAAGAGCTCAGCTACGTCTAGTACCGACCACACGACATGGAAACCGAGACAACACGATAGAAAATCAAGAGTCACTACCTGACCAAGACAGGAGTACCGTCCACTAGAAGCAAGGCCGAATGCGCCCACTGGCGTCTTAGACTGCGCCTCAGGTGTCCCCCTCATCGCACCCTGGTGGAACGGGGACCCGTACAAGTAACCACAGAACAAGAACTAGCTGGGGTCATGCTCGTCAGCGTGGGTCCAACTACCCCCAACCATGTGTGCACACACAGACCATGCGTCCTAGGTCTGGCCCTCTAACTGGTTTTCCCCTCAACCGGACTCTGGCTGCAAGACGTGGGGCCCTACGGTAACCAGTCTAAAAACCGTCTCTCGGGATAGCCTCGCCACCACTCCCTAGGGGGACCACTCGCGTGTCAGAAGGCTACGACTAGTGGAGGGTCGCTGAAAGAGTAGACTCTTTAGTCACCGGAAAACAACGTCTAAACCGGACGAAGTACAAGGGTCTCTCCTCGTACCGACACCGGCTCACAGTGACACAGGCCGAGAACACCACCTCCCGAGGCCCCACGGCACCCTACACGTGGCCTCCACACGATGCCTAGCATCAGTCGGATCACAGGTCAGCACGTGGATCAAGGTCAACTCCCCCAGGACTCGAATCGGCAAGAAACGGACTTCCGGTTGGACATCACACAAGAGGCGGTCCACTCTGGACCGTCCCTGGGTAAACGATCGGTCGATGTTCCGCCTCAGGGAGTAAGACGGTCCACTCTGAACCACTGAATGATCAGGGTCGGTCACCCACTGGCCACCGCTCAACGGAGAGACATGGTCTACCTCAGACCGTTCAAAGCATAAGCGGTCCTCTCAGGGCCGCCTCAGAGTGAAAACGGTCCCCCTTGGGACCGCCGTACCTCTGGACTGAACGAGAATCTAAACGGCCATCAACAGGCCATTTAAGACCTAAACGGTCCAACGATGGGCCACTCCATGAGCTAAGCGATCCCTCTTGGGCCGCTAAGCCACCCAACGGTACAAAAATAAAAACGGTCACCTTGTGACCGTTGGGGACTGAAACGGTCTCCCTTGGGACCGCCAGACTGGGTTAAACAGTCATATGATGACCGCTAAGGCCCAAAACTGGTCAATGGTCAAAACTCAACGGTCAGAAACACCTCGGGAGTCACGCTGGCTCCACGGGGAAAACTCCCTGGTCGGTAGGCAGTCCACCTTAGGGCCGCCTAGGTCAAAAACGATTCCTATTAGGACCGCTTTCTTCCCAGAAAATTGAGAACGGCAAATCTCGGCAGAAATCGCCATTCCACGCCCCAATCACCCCCGAGTGATGGGGAAACAAAGGGGAAACCCTTCCCCATGCCCCTAAGCATCATTTGATGCCCTCAAACCATCAAACCACGTGATAAAACTCTAGATCGACGCTCAAACCCCAAATCATGGTTTTCCCTTCCCCGGCTCAAATGGACCCCTCTCGACCTCCACTCGGCCAAGAAATTGCGGGGAAGACGGTAAATGAGCTAAGGATCCGTCACCCTACCTCGGGGTCACTCGAAACGCGACGGATCACTGCCAATCCATAAAGAACACTTTTAGAATCCTTGTACTCCCACGAACCGCACGCCGCCGCGATCACCTCCCCGCCGCGCTGTCGCCTCACCGCCGTCTGCAGTCAGAGGGGAGTGCCGCCGCGGTCACGCCGGAGGAAGATGAGGAAGAAGAAGGGCGGCGGCTCTCTCACGGGAGGGAATGAGAAGAAGAAAGGAAGAAGAAAAAGAAAAATAAAAAGAAATGGGGTTTTTATAGAAAATCTTGATTTTCTGATAAATATGGAAAAATAAAAAAATACATCTCTGTGATCCTCGAAACACGCTGGTCACACTGGTACTGTCCCGGTGTAGGAGAACGCAACGGTTTACCTGATACAGGGTTCTGTAGGTCCTGTCCGGAAAAACACGTAAAAACCGTAAAACACGCTTCGGGACTCCCAAAACTAATCCGAAACCCATGGATCCAGATCCGAAAAGTGTCCGAAAGACCCAGGGCATTACAGCTCTCCCCCTTAAACAAATTTCATCCTCAAAATTTAAAATAAAGCACGGGGAAAGAAAAAGGAGACTTACTCGAATAGATAAGGGAACTGCTGATGCATCTCATCCTCACGCTCCCAAGATGTCTCGCCGCCAGAGTGTCGCTACCACACCACCTTGGCCAGAGGAATAACCTTATTCCGCAGGTGCTGCTCTTGCCAATCTTCAATACTGCTGGGGAACTCCAGTAGAGATAGATCGGGAGTCACCTCGGGCCAAACAGAATCCTCCAACACATGAGAATCATCGGGCATATATTTCCTCAGCATGGAGACATGAAACACGTCATGCACCGCAGCTAACTCCGAGGGTAGGTGCAACCGATAAGCAACCTCGCCAATGCGCTCCACAATGGGAAAAGGACCAACATAGCGGGGACTCAACTTCCCACGCCGCCCAAAACACATCACTCCCTTCATGGGAGAAACCCTAAAAAATACTCGGTCACCGATCGCAAAATGGAGGGGCTGCCTTCTCCGATCTGCATAGCTCTTCTGCCAACTCTGCACCACCAACATGTTCTGACGGACCAGATGCAACACATTGACACACTGCTGCACCAACTCTGGTCCCGTCATGACACGCTCACCAACCTCAAACCAATTGAGTGGAGTCCGACAAGGTCGCCCGTACAACGCCTCATAGGGAGCCATACCAATGCTCGAATGATAGTTGTTGTTGTAGGCAAACTCCACCAATGGTAGGTGGTAAATCCAACTCCCCTGTCATTTCAGGCAACACGACCTCAACATGTCCTCTAGCGTCTGGATGGTCCTCTCTGACTGACCGTCCGACTGGGGATGATAGGATGAGCTAAAAGCTAACTCGGTGCCTAAAGCTCGCTGGAAACTCCTCCAGAATCCAGAAGTGAAACGCAGATCTCGATTTGACACAATGGAAACGGGAATTCCATGTAAGGGTATGGTCCGCTCCACATAAAGACGTGCCAACTTGGGCACACTCCAGCTGACTCTGATCGGTAACAGCCGAGCCATCTTCGTCAGCCTATCCACCAACAACCAAATGCTATCCTGCCCACTCGAAGTCCTCGACAATCCCACCATGAAATCAGTGGTCATGCGGTCCCATTTCCACGCGGGAACTTCCAAGGGCTGAAGCGTACCACCAGGTCGCTGATGTTCCACCTTCACCTGCTGACAGGTCAGGCACCTGGCCACAAACTCGGTAACATCTCGCTTCATGCCAGGCCACCAGAACTACCTTCTCAAGTTCTGATATATCTTCGTCGTACCCAGATGTATGGTGTACCTACTCCCATGAGCTTCTAGCAACACCACACGTCTCACCTGCTCCTCGACCGGGACGTATAGCCTACCTTGAAATCTCACTACTCCGTCCTCGCCGAACTCTACATCGGCCATAGCCAAAATCTGGGGTAACTCAGGGTCTGCATGCTGAGCCTCTGTCACCTGACGTCGGATGGCTGGTGTGACAGTCAAGCTCGCAATGACCGCTGACCCTGGCTCTTGAGGAACCCTAAGCCTAAATGTCACGGCTGGCACTTGTTCCCAGAGCCGCCACTTCCTCAACATCATCGCACTAACCACGACCTTCCTGCTCAAGGCACCAGCAACGACGTTCATCCTGCCCGACTGATAAGACAGGGTGAAGTCATAATCCTTCATATACTCCATCCATCTCTTCTGCCTGAGGTTAAGGTCCTTCTGAGTGAACACATACCTCAACCTTTGATGGTCAGTGAACACCTAGAACTTCTCACCATACAGATAATGCCTCCAAATCTTCAGTGCAAAGATCATGGTAGCCAACTCAAGGTCATGGGTAGAGTAGTTCTCCTCATGTGGCTTCAATTGCCGAGATGCATACGCCACAACTCTACCGTGCTGCATCAGCACAGCACCCAACGCGATCCTGGAAGCATCTGTACACACCACAAAACCTCCCGATCCAGAAGGCAACACCAACACCGGTGCTGAGGTGAGCAACCTCTTAAACTCCATAAAGCTCTGCTCACACTCATCAGTCCAGATGAACGGCACATCCTTCCTCGTAAGCCTGGTCATCGGGGCTGCAATACGAGCAAAATCCTGGATGAATATCCTGTAATAGCCTGCAAGCCCCAAGAAACTCCGAATCTCCGTCACGGACTCCGGCCTCTGCCATTGCATCACTGCCTTGACTTTGGCTGGATCCACAGAAATACCATCACCAGAAATCACGTGCCCCAAAAAGTACACCTCACGAAGCTAAAACTCGCACTTGCTGAGTTTCGCATACAACTGGTGATCTCGCAAGGTCTGCAACACAACCCTCAAATGATATGCATGCTCCTCAGCAGACTACGAATAAACAAGGATGTCGTCCACAAACACGATCATGAGCTGATCCAAGTAAGGACGAAACACCCTCTGCATCAAATCCATAAACATTGCGGGGGCATTGGTGAGCCCAAATGGCATCACCAAAAACTCATAATGCCCATACCTCGTGCTGAACACAAACTTCTCCACATCAGACTCACGAATCCGCAGCTGATAATAACCAGACCGTAAATCAATCCGTGAGAACACTCACGCGGACTGAAGCTGGTCAAACAAGTCATCAATCCGCGGCAACGGATACCTGTTCTTAATGGTCACCTCATTCAGCTATCGGTAGTCAATACACAACCTCTGACTACCATCCTTCTTCTTCACAAATAATACTGACGCACCCCAAGGGGAAAAGCTAGGACTAATGTATCCCTTGGGAGCAATTCCTGCAATTGTGCCCTCAACTCTCTCAACTCAACGGGAGCCATATGATAAGGAGCCTTTGACAAGGGCCCCGTACCAGGCACCATCTCAATCACAAAATCAATCTCTCGCTGGGGAGGTAATCCAGGTAAATCCTCAGGAAAAACATCGAGAAACTCGCACATAATCGGAATGTCCTCTACATCCGGCTCCGACTGGTCCACCACGACCACAGAAGCGAGAAAACCTTGACAACCCGTATCGAGCAACCGACGAGCCCTAAAAGCTGAAATAAAAAAGCGGGAAGAGGAAGACCTGATACCTTGGAAATAGAAGGTGGGTCCCCAAAGTTGCCGAAAATAAACCTTCTTCGAGCCGCAATCCACCAAGGCATGATGGGCCTCGAGCCAATCCATGCCCAAAATCACATCAAAATCCTGAAGTGGCAACGCATAAAGCCTGGCTGGCAAGCTCCGCCCTTCCACTAACACATGCACCTTCTCAAAACAATAAGGAGTGATCATAAAATCACCAGTGGGTAACTCTACCATCAAATCACAAGAAAACTGGGTCACTGGCTCCTCAATACTCAGCGCGAAATTTTTTGAAATAAACGAATGTGACGCATCGGAATCAAACAAAACTCGAGTTGTTCAACCCAAAATCATAACAGTACCTTCCACAAGCTGTGACGACTCTACCTCAGCCCTGGTCATGTGTGTAATCTTGCCTCGAGACCTCTGACTGCCCACACTCGCTGACCTGGGTAGTGGCGGATACTGCCCCTGCTGCTGCCTCTGCTGTTGGGGATACTGCTGCTGCGGAGGATACTGTTGCTGCTGCGGCCTCAAGGGATAGTCACGCGCCATATGCCCTGCCTGGTCACATCTGAAACAAATCACCGGCGCCGTACACTGCCTAAGGGGATGAGAACCGCCGCACCGGGGACAGGACTCCCGAGAACCACCAATTGATCCGTGACGCTGATAAGGAATCGGCTGCTACACACTACCCGCAGACGCCTGCCTCTGATCTCTGCCCTCCTTACGCTTCTTACCAAAACCTTTCTTGAAAAACTTCTTGACCTTCAAGCCAAAAGATGTAGATCCTGTCGCTGACGCCGCTGGCGCTGATGCTCCCATACTACCCGTAGAGTGCTGAAAGGTACTCTACTGCTGGGTAGCCGCCTGCCGGCTGCGACTTGATAGGGACTGCCCCTGGCCAACCTATCCTCATATCTTCTGCATATCCAGCTCTAATGATGCCGCCATATGAGAAGCCGTCTCCAAATCAGTGGCAGCATACGCCATCAAAAGGTGCCTCAGATCCTGCCTCAAACCCTGGACGAATTGCTTGGTCTTCAACTCCTCATTCTCCATGATATGGAGAGCATAACGGCCTAACTCGACATACCGAGCCCTATACGGCAACACCGACATGTCACCCTGAACCAGCTCCAAAAACTGGCGCATCTTCTGCGTATCAACATAGGATGGGCAGTAAGTACGCTCGAAGACCTTGACAAAATCCTTCCACACAATCAGCTGCAGCGAACGAGACTGAAAAGACGTCTTCCACTCCGAAGACCACCAAGCTCGAGTCGAACCCTACAACTGGTTGCAAGCCAACATCACCTTGTCCTCTTCGACGCAGTTCATGGAACTGAACACTCTCTCCATCTCATCAAGCCAGTCCCGGGCCACATCTGGGTCTGGCTGACCGCCGTAGTAAGGTGGATGAAACTGTAAAAAGTCCCTCACTGCACGGCAAGGCCCACTCCTAGACGATGAGCCCTCACCAGCATCTCCACCAAACTGCTGAGACATAAACTGAAACATACTCCGGAAGAAATCCTCTACCCCCAAAACTCTCGCCGCATCCCCTGCCTCAGTGGCAACTGGTGGCACTCTGCTCCTCCTGCTCCCCTGTCGACTGTCCCTGCTGAGAGCGTGGCCTCCGCCTCGGTGCCATACTCACCTATTGCAAAAGGCAGAAGACACGGAAAATGACGAAATCAATCAAACACACGATGCCTTAAGCCAGTGACGACTGTACATCATCATTGTGGACTAGTGGACCACTGCAACTAGTTTGTGATTCTTATATATATCCACAACCGCTGCTCTGATACCAACTGTAACGACCCGAGATCCGAATATCGGGAGAGACCCGATAACTCGAATCCCGAACCGCCACCCACGAGCCCGAAGATTCAGAAGGGTTAAAAGGGATGGTGTGAAAATATACGAGAATCTAAACTAATTGCAGAACTACACAATTAATAAATAAGCAGGAATAATAAATAACATTAAGCAAATTACATGGTCCACAATCTAACAACTGACTAAAATACAACAGTAGTCCACAACTAGTACAGTCCAGAAAGAAAAGGTACAACTACACGGGGCATACCCCGGACCTGGCAACTGGCAACTAACCCTAGGCACCAAAATCACGTGGTGCCTCAAAAGCGCTCCCCTGAAGCCTCGCCTCACCTAAAACCACGGAAAGACGCAGGGAATGAGCCTCATAACAAAAGGCTCAGTAGGGATCACCCAGACCCCTACCTCGCAAAACGAGAAACTGCACGGAAAGTAGTCAAAGGCTAACACTAACAAGACGTAGAGCGAAGAGCAGCAACAATAAATAAACGAAAAAGCTCAGCTACGTCTAGTACCGACCACATGGCATAAAAATCGAGACAACGCGGCAGAAAACCAAGAGTCACTACCTGACCAAGACAGGATTACCGTCCACTAGAAGCAAGGCTGGATGCGCCCACTGGCGTCTTAGACCGCGCCTCAAGTGTCCCCCTCATCGCACCCTAGCAGAACGGGGACCCGTACAAGTAACCACAGAACAAGAACTAGTTGGGGTCGCGCTCGTCAGCGCGGGTCCAACTGCCCCCAACCACGTGTGCACACACAGACCATGCGTCCTAGGTCTGGCCCTCTAACTGGTTTTCCCCTCAACCGGACTCTGGCTGCAAGACGTGGGGCCCTACGGTAACCAGTCTAAAAACCATCTCTCGGGGTAGCCTAGCCACCACTCCCTGGTGGGACCACTCGCGTGTCAGAAGGCTACGACTAGTAGAGGGTCGCTGAAAGAGTAGACTCTCTAGTCACCGGAAAATAACGTCTAAACCGGACAAAGTACACGGGTCTCTCCTCGTACCGACACTAGCTCACAGTGACACAGGCCGAGAACACCACCTCCCGAGGCCCCACGACACCCTACACGTGGCCCCCACATGATGCCTAGCATCAGTCGGACCACAGGTCAGCACGTGGATTGAGGTCAACTCCCCCAAGACTCGAATCGGCAAGAAACGGACTTCCGGTTGGACATCACACAAGAGGCGGTCCACTCTGGACCGTCCCTGGGTAAACGGTCGGTCGATGTTCTGCCTCAGGGAGTAAGATGGCCCACTCTGAACCACTGAATGATCAGGGTCGGTCACCCACTGGCCACCGCTCAACGGAGAGACACGGTCTACCTCAGACCGTTCAAAGCATAAGCGGTCCTCTCAGGGCCGCCTCAGAGTGAAAACGGTCCCCCTTGGGACCGTCGTACCTCTGGACTGAACGAGAATCTAAACGGCCATCAACAGGCCATTTAAGACCTAAACGGTCCAACGATGGGCCGCTCCATGAGCTAAGCGGTCCCTCTTGGGCCGCTAAGCCACCCAACGGTACAAAAATCAAAATGGTCACCTTGTGACCGTTGGGGACTGAAACGGTCTCCCTTGGGACCGCCAGACTGGGTTAAACGGTCATATGATGACCGCTAAGGCCCAAAACTGTTCAACGGTCAAAACTCAACTGTTAGAAACGCCTCGGGAGTCACGCTGGCTCCACGGGGAAAACGGTCGGCCTCTAGGCCGCCGTAGGGTAAAACGGTCGGACGATAGACCATGTACCCCACCGACGCTCCCTGGTCGGTAGGTGGTCCACCTTAGGGCCGCCTAGGTCAAAAACGGTTCCTGTTAGGACCGTTTTCTTCCCGAAAAATCGAGAATGGCGAATCTCGGTGGAAATCGCCATTCCACGCCCCAATCACCCTCGGGTGATGGGGAAACCCTTCCCCATGCCCCTGAGCATCATTTGATTCCTTCAAACCATCAAACCACGCGATAAAACTCTAGATCGACGCTCAAACCCCAAATCATGGTTTTCCCTTCCCCGGCTCAAATGGACCTCTCTCAACCTCCACTCGGCCTAGAAATGGCGGGGAAGACGGTAAATGAGCTAAGGATCCGTCACCCTACCTCGGGGTTGCCCGAAACGCGACGGCTCGCTGCCAATCCACGAAGAACGCTTTTAGAATCCTTGAACTCCCACGAACTCCCACGAGCCACACACCGCCGCAATCACCTCGCCGCCGCCATCGCCGCCGCGTCATCGCCTCACCGCCGTCTGCAGCCGGAGGGGAGCGCCGCCGTAGTCACGCCGGAGGAAGAAGAGGAAGAAGAAGGGGGGCGACTCTCTCACGGGAGGGAAGTAGAAGCAGAAAGGAAGAAGAAAAAGAAAAAGAAATGGGGTTTTTTTTATAGAAAATCCTATTTTTTAAAAAATACGAAAAAAATAGAAAAATATATCTCCGTAATCCTCGGAACACGCTGGTCACACTGGTACTGTCCCGGTGTAGGAGAACGTAACGGTTTACCCGATATAGGGTTCCGTAGGTCCTATCTGGAAAAACACATGAAAACCGCAAAACATGCTCCGGGACTCCCAAAACTGATCCGAAACCCACGGATCCAGATCCGAAAAGTGTCCGAAAGACCCAGGGCATTACAGAACGGCTCGAGTTTTCACCCACTTGAATGAGAAAGAGGTCTTCCGCTGGGGTACTTCCACTAGCTCCGGGCTCATATGTCCTGACTTTTTTCTCTGGTGGGGCATCTTCCGCATTCCTTTCCTTGGTAAAGATCAGATAGCACCAATGAGATTCTCCCTGGTCTCCTCGGACTTCCCTCACTTCGTGAGGAATGGAGAACTTTAGCTTCTAGTGGTATGACGAGGGGACCCCCTTCAGTAGCACCAAGATTCCTTGATCGATTATGGCATTGTAGTTAGTCATGCCTCGAACGACTATGACGTTGGACACAAAGGTCACATCCCTTGGGGTGATTTCAAAAGTGATCGGAAGGGAGATCGACCCCTCAAGATAGACTATGGAGCTAGAGTTTAACGACCCAAGATTCGGGTACCGAGTCAACCCGATACCATTCAGATCCTACGCCGCCACCCACGAGCTGCAGAGCTCGGAAGGGTTATTTGGGGTACTGTGGTTATGCATTTAAATTCTAAACAATTAGTAGGAAATAATTTACAGGATTAATATATAACAGGTAGAAATAAAATTAACATTTTACAACAATTAATATAAGTACATAGTCCAGTCCACAAGTATAGTCAACGAAAAGAGAAATGTACTCTACTACGGGGCACACCCCGACACTAGCAAACTGGCGTACTACTGGTCCCCCGATCGGAAAGCTCCACCTTCAGGGGAAGTGCTACACCTGAAAAAGCAGGAAGTAAGTCTCATCTCATTGACTTTAGGGGTCCCACGGATCCCCACCACAACAAAATGGTAAGCAGTAACAACAACAATAACAATAGTAATGGCAATAACAACAATAATAAAATAACAACAGAGGTCGGGACAACAAATATGGTAAACAGAGGAACCATGAAGCCTCTATGCTAGCCTGATTCTTAGTAAGGGAACCATGACCTCTAGTCGGAATCGTCGACCCATGGCGAAATCGTAGTCCTACTACCGAGAGAGAACCTCACCAAACACGGTCCTAAAATTCGTCCCTACTGACAGAACCACTGACAAGGCCACGTGGCCACACACAGACACAAACTCTATTCTCGGGAGGACAACCAACCACTAGCAAACCTTGGTCTCGAGTTGGGACCGGTGAGAAAAACATGCCCCACACACATGGCAACACTAGCCCGTCTATCGGAAGGGCCACGACAACGCTGTCGGTAACTCAACCTTCGCTGGCATAGGGTCCGCTACTCAAGTATTCACAACAAGGGCAGATGCGTCCACTGACGTCTTATAGTGCGCCAAGGTCTCATATGCGTGCACACTACCCACACCCGATCTCGGGAGGAGCAGAGGAGACACACCCACACACACCACACCCTGGGACTGGTTAGGATCCGTACCTCCGCACCTATCAGTACGGTCTGTGTTCGGCTACCCAACACGGGGTTACGTGCCACTATGTCAACCAGCAGCGTACTCCTGTCCCAACCAAGGTACATACGCTCAGGCGGTCTCACCTCTGAACAAGGAGCGTCGTACCACTAGGCTGTCTCGCTCGGTTCCAACCACGATCGGCCACTGGGATCTTCCACGGCTCGCAGAATCCCGCGAACTCTATCATCTGTGGTCTCTCAAAATCTCAAGAAAGGCGTATACGCGTACGTAAACCATCGTAAACCATGGTATAACACTACGGGTGCTAAGAAAACTTATCCATGACTGGATGACAGAAACTAGTGGTACCGTCCCACTAGACCCACACAAGAACCACTTACCATGATCACGGAGCTCACGCAGATATGATCCTCCGCGGTCACAGGACTCACACGATATACAACTCGCCATGGGCACGCAAGCTACGTGAAAACTAGGCTAAGTGAATACGACCAAACACTTCTAGGAAATTTATAAACCTTGTATTATGTGAATCTGTTCTTGGGTGACCACCGCCCTCACAAGGTCAGAATGTCCCAAATTTCATGGGTTTATATGCATAAATCACTAATTTCGATGTTCCGGGGCAAAAACCAACTTACGGAACTCAAACGAGCTGAAAAGCCCTCATCCCAGTCGACCTAGGCCTCAGGTCAATTGACCTGGGCCGTGTGTCGGTCGACCTACCCAAAAGGGGTCGGTCGACGGGCTAGAAATGGGTTAGTCGACCCTTCTGATTAACGCAATTGGGGACCAGGCCACGTTGACGTGATCGCGGTCTCCCAGAGGACAATGATCAACCAAGTCACGGTTGGTCGCGCAACCAAGACCTTGACCGCCTTACTACTTGGCTTCAAAGATGAACACAGTTTCTGGGAGCACCGCGTCCTCTTCTAGAGGCTTAACGCGGTTGGAAGGCCGACGGCGACCTCGTTCCGATCTGGAACCTCGCAAACCCAGCACGGATTCGCTTGTTCCACGCCCCATTCATCTCGAACAAAGGGGAATACATACAAGAAGACTTCATATGCCTTCCACGTGCTGGAAGGACTCTAAAACATGAAGAAAAGACCAAGAAAAGGGGGTGATTCCTTTGATTACACTATACACACACCCATGCCGCACCACACGCACATTCGGCCTCATCCGGGCCTCAAATCATGAGATAATCCGATCAAAACAAGGGGAAACACTCCCCCACATGCCACTAGCTCGAAATCGAGCATTTAAACCAAAAATGGCCGCCCAAAACGGTGGATTCATTACTCACCCCGAATTATGCATTTTAACCCCAAAAGAGGGAAAACCCGCTCAAACTCATCCCATTCGGCATGAAGTGGCGGGAAAACAAAAATACAAGGGTTAGACATCTGTCCCTCTACCTCTTTTGAAGAAACGACGCGAATCCGGTACTGATTCACATCAATAATACCTCGTTCCACGCTCGGTTGTTCGCGAAACCTAAAAAATTCCTCGCCCCAATGCCGCCTCCCGATCCACACCCTGGTCCTTACTGCTCGTCGCCCGTGCCATCCTCTGTCTCGCCCGCCGGTCGCCTCCGTCGGCCGCTGAAGAAGAAGAGGGGGAGAGGGAGAGACGTGAGACTGAGAGGGTGAGAGAGCGTGAGTGAGAGGGGGAGAGGGAAGGACGTGAGAGTGAGAGGGGGAGAGAAATGAGAGGGAATGAGGGTTTAAAAAAAATCTTTTATTTCATTTATTATATTATTTTTTTCATTTCAATTAGAAAATTCATAATAACTCCAAAAAAATCTTGAAAAATACATTCTGACTTTGAAAAATTCCAGAAAAAGGCCAGACCACTCCACACGCCGCAACGAACCCAAAACAGTTCACATACATACCATCAAAGGGTTCGATAATCTGATATTAAAGTCCAAAACTAACACGGACATGATCCGCAACCCGCGGGAATACAATCTGAGAACCCGAGGACATTACACGAAGAAGCCAAACAGGGGCATGTGCAATGGCACAATGTAGGAGAGAGCAACACCCATCAGGTTAAAGCAATCATAAGAAATGACATCCAGACCACTTCCATTGTCTATAAGAATACAACGCACTATACATTAATTGATAGTCATAGAAATGACCAGGGTGCCAGAGTGTGGAGTGGTCACGCCTGCCAAGTCTTCATCAGAAAAGGAGATAGGCTCTTTGAGGCGGTCCCTTGCAGGAATCCGAGCAGGTGGGTCACAATGGCTAGTGTCATCGCAATCCACTTGGTTGACTTAGAAGATATACACACGACGCTTGGTGGAGCTATCCCCGCCTGATACCGGCCCTCTGGAGATCACCATGATCTCTTTTCCATTAGGTCGGTTATTGATGGGGGGTGGCATGCTGGCCTTCTGTTGCTGTCGCTTGGCGACTTCGGCAATGAACTTGTCCAGGAGTCCTTGGCGGACCAGGTCCTCAAGGACGTCCCTTAGTTAGACGGAGTCTGCGGTGTCGTAGCCATGGTCGCGGTGGAAGCATTAGTACTTTCTATGATTCCTCATCCGAGAATTAGACTTCATCTTCTAGGACCAACGGAGGTAGGGCTCCTCATGGATCTCCATGAGGATATACTCGGGAGGGGCCATAAAAGGAGTGTAATGTTTGTAGAGAGATTTCTCCTTCGGCCCATCCCAATCACGGCGCTCCTGATCATGACACTTGCGGTTGCTCCTCCCTCGTTTGGAAAACTCAGCCTATCGCTTGTAATCGGATTGATCGGCTCCGGCCGCTTGGCTTAAGGCAGTGTCGTTCTCTTCACAACTAGCATGCTTTTGGGCTAGGACGAGGAGCTCCATCAGCGTGCAGGACTCTACTCTGTGTGTCCTTCGGAGGATGACGTCCTGGGTGCCTTGAGTTAGGGCTGTTGTGGCGATGCTGACGTCCTGGCAGAGAATACAGAGGGCCTCCTTATGAAAGCGGGCAACAAAGTCCCACAAGAGTTCCTCGCGACCCTGCTTTATGGCGATGAGGCTTGCGACAGTTCTGACCTCCTTGTTACAGCTGAGGATATTTTCTTTGAGCATCCTCTTATGTTGCTGGAAAGATGTAATGGTCCTGGCAAGTAGTGGCTCGAACCACCTCCGAGCATTCTCTCGTAGGGTGGTGACGAATGCCAGACACTTGACAGCGTCTGAGACCTGGTGGAACAATAGGTTGAACTCGAAACTATGCATGTGGTCGGCGGGGTCAGTAGTGCCATCGTACATAGTGAACGATGGAAGTTGAAGCTTTGGGGGGGTCGACGCTCTCATAATCTCTCAGGAGAAAGGTGCATGGAAGTCTGTTGACACATAAAAAATATATAAATAATAATAATAATAAAAATGAGAAAAAAGGGGAAAAGAAAATAAATATAATAATAATAATAATAATAATAGCAAAAAAGGACAAAAAATAGAGAAGAGAAGATATAACAATAATAATAAAATGATAATAAAATGATAAGATAATAACAATACAAATAGTATTACTAACATATTTCATCTTATATTTCTTATTTTCCAGGGATACAGGAAAAAGATGGAGAAGCATCCGCAGAGGCCCATGTTGAAAGCAGCGGCGCCGATTGGTTCGTGGACCGAAGAAGGGCCAATGCCCAAATAGAAGCCGCACGCACCGATAGCTCCACAACCTATGGCGCGCCGAGGCCCATGATCAAAGGAGTTAGGATGCGCGCTGATGGGAATGGGGTTTAACACCCTCTATATATAAACCTCCAGCTCGAGAACGAGAAGGACGGGCGGTAGATAAAAAAAAGCTACAAAGAGTTCGAAGAAAGGGGGGCTGGCAGGAGAAGAATAGAAAAGAAGTGGAGCGAGAGCTTGAAATGAGAAGAGAGCCCGTGAAGAGAAGGAAGAGTAGAGGTAGGGGTGCTACCGCCGTCGTCCGATGCCCCATTCGGGGCTATAGTCCCCTTTCTCTTGCTCCCTCTCTTCTCTGTCTTATATGCTCGTTTCTGCTTGCGAGTCCTGTAATATCATGACCTCTTAAGGCTTATGTCTGTACCCTGGCGACGCCTGATTTTATATGAATGAAATATATATCGATGCATTTGTTCATGATGAGAGTTCCCCTTTATATATATATATTGTTGTAACCAAATCCCCTTGATGTTCGCCCGTGTGCTCCCATCATTCTATCTAGAACTTCTGTAGTTCTGGTTTACGTTTCTTTTGTTCAACCCTGGGCGACGGCCTTATGGCTGCTACGACTTCGGAGAGATAGTGGGAGTATTATCCCATCTGTCAGTGACACTCGTGAAGGCATTGCTATGCTCCGGGAATACTGAGTTCTGGCACTTACTCCCTGAGTTCTACTGTGAGTAGTCGAAGTTATTTACCTCTGATATGAGACGGGAGCCCGAGACAGCCTATCTCGTGGTTCTCCTGTCCCTCAAAGTCATGAGGACCATGATCAGGTAGCCTCTGTACGCTCTGAACCCTTCTGTGCTTAATTAGACTTACTAACCTTTGACACTAGACGGGAGCCCGAGACATCCCATTTCGTGGCTTTCCTGTCCCCCAAATCATGAGGAAAAGTAGTTTTGCCTGGCCCTGGTCTGGTGTTTGTGTTCTCCGGATAGTTTCCTCTTCACTCAGAAGAGCTCAAGCCCGACAGCTTCCATGAAATCCTAAACCCTTAAAACCCCTTTTCAGCTAGCCTCGGCGCCAACAGCTCTCGACGCAGATCCCGCGTCGATTACCTCCCGCGTCGAAGCCATGTTTCCCCATTTCCGCGTCGAGACTCCCCCTTTCTTATTTCCGCGTCGAGGGTCCCCGTGCCAAGGCTGTTCACTTCCGCGCCGAATATGTGATGCCCCCCACCGTTTCTGTCCTCCCGTGCGTAGCATGCAAGCATGCATTGCTAGCTAATTGGCATGTCGTGGCTCACATGTTGCATTACGTTCGTGAGAAGCATACCTGTGGTTTAAGCCCATAAGTGCATGGCCCCCACTCCATGCACGTAAGCAGTCATTCACTAACCTCATGCAGATAGCGTGAATGCCCCTTGGTGCATCAATGCTTATAAATAGGTACAATGTTTATTCCTTAAAAATGACCCCCCTTAATCATTATTAGCCTTTGATACCCACATTGGTCATGCATACATGAATGTGTATATGTACACATACCTATAAGAATGAATACATGCATTTTACTTTCTGTGGTTTGATTTTGTTGGGCCATTCATACTCAATTCCATGGGAAGTGGAGGAGCTATATTAACGGGGTTTTATCCCTACATTCATTTTATTCTCTTGGATTTTTCGATTACCCCATCGAGCCACGGAGTTCTGTCAGTGCATGTTCTCTAATGTCCTCATTAGGGGAATAAAGAACAAACCGCCCGATGGCGAATAATGTCCTGTTCCTCGGCTCCCTCCGATTGGCTCTCGGGTTGCCATATGCCCGCATTATAGATTCTGTCTCAGCACTCCGTGGACGATATCCTATGTATCCTCTGGCATGTCCCGAGATAAGGGGAGATACTGCCGAAATTCATTCACTATCCTTGTTTTGTCATATCGTGTGATGTTTTCATTAAACTGATGAATTAACCCCCTGCTGTGTGGCAGAGGCCTGAGACAGACTATCTCATGGCCCTTTGTCCACTATACAAAGGGGAATATAATCATGATGAGATTTCCCGTTGATAGTCACACGGTCTCCCTAGACCTTCTGTGGATGGATTTCTCCTCCCCTTTCAACTTACCTAAACATCATCGCCAGAGCACATGAAGCCCTGATTAAACACAGGAGATCCCCTTATAAAACCCTGAGCACCCTCGGCGTCCAAACCTTCAATTTGGCCCCTTCGAAGCCCCGACGCGAGATGCTTCTCGGCGCCAAAACCTCCGCCGAGACCAAAGCGCGCTGACCACCTCATTTTCCCAGGCGCGCTGAAACCTGACCAGGCCGATGCCCCCTTACCTTCGCGCCAATCCTGGCTGTGTTGGTTCTCCCATCCTCTCGCGCCGATTCCCTGATGCGCCGGTCCGTCTCCATGCCGGCTCCCATCCGAGGCCGAAGCCCCCCCATTGTCAGCTGATACCATTTAGCCGCCGATCCCAGTTACACTTCAGGCCCTTCAGCCCCTCAATCTACTGAAGCACTTGACTTCCCAGCGCCTGCCATAAGTCTTCAAATCCTTCAATAAATCGTGAAACCCAAGGTCCCAACCTCATTTAGCCTTCATGCAAACCTTCATCATATCATGAGGAATCACGGTTCTTCATCCAAGTCTAAGGGAGCTAAATTAATGGGGTTTTACCCCCACATTATACCGTTTGACTGCGATGTTTTCTTCTAACCCTACTGACCCTTGGAGTTCTGCCACTGCATGCCCTCAAATGATTTCTTAAGGGGATATCAATAAATATCATGATAATGGACATTGTCCCGTCACATCTAGATCCTTTTAGGTCTTGGGATGGCTATGCCCGTCTTTCTTTGACTTCCATCTCGGCACTCCGTGGATGGATGTCCTATATTCCTACTTGGCATAGTCCAAGATAAGGGGATATGCTGCCAGATTTATTCCGTATATTAATATCATATCTCGTATTGGATAATCATATGTATATCTTTTATCCTACAAATGAATGAGCATACCTATCACATTGGTTTTGCCCCTGGGATTCTTCTACTTTGGCGACTAATCAAGGGTTGTCCTTCTTTGGAAGGGCGTAATTAACGTCATAGCCTTTATGGTATGACGGACTTTCGGTCCCGACCCAAGTCTCACAACCAAGTCAGATCGAGCGCATAATAAATCGTCACTCCGGTGACTAGCACACATAATAAACTAATAAATAAATAAATAATAAATAACTAAAATAAAATAAAATAAATAAATCATTCCACAAAGCTGGCACGCCTGGTGAGACCAAGTCTCCCTTCATCTCTTTCTCAAAGTAGAAGGCCTGGAGGCCTTCCCGAAAATACTGATCATTTGCTCATTCTGATTTGCAGAGATCTCAATGGCTTGCGGACTTAAGGCACTTGCCTTCGGCCCCTAAGTGGTCGCTACCCACATGGAGCACGGGTACCTGGCGGTGCCCACTGCTTTCGGAACTCTGCCACCAGTGGTGGGGTTCCCTAATTTTCTTGGAGTCGCCTTCATCGGCCTGCTGAGGATCGAGGAAGAGGAAGCTGACAAGACTGTTGCGGCCAAGGCCGTAGCCCCTGCAAAGGCGAGATGTCCGTGGAGAACCACTCTGTCTCGCCGTACTATCTGATGCTTTGTCCACCACGTGGACTACGGTGTTGTTCCCGCCAATGACAAGGCGTCGGGGGGGGGGGAGATGAAGAATCAAAGGAGAAGAGCCGTTGTTGTTTCCCGTGGCCGATTCTCGACTTCCGGGAAGTCTGTTCTAGTTGGTGGCATTTGTGTTTACCTGAACAGTCGCCGCGCTGAAGCTTTGCCGGACTGCATCGTCCCGACAGTTCCTATTCACAACACTTTCCAGGTGCTAGCAAGATGGAAGGCTAATTTGGACAAAGCCATCGGGGGGAAGCTGGCCCCCAAGCTACCAAGTTTCAAGCAAATGTGGGTTCCCAAGGGGACCCAGGGTGCTGCTCCAATCCCGCATGATTCAACATCAACTGTTAAAGGCCCCAGGAGTGGGGGCAATAAAGCTGCACTAAAGGAAGAAGAGGGCATGCCAGTGACCTCTCCGCCTGTTCATGGGGTCTGTGCCAGGCAGAGCAATGACCTCCAACATTTGACAAAATCAAATGGAGCTGCCAGATCATCACGGCTCTTCTGCATGCCATCGACTCAAGACCAATTACTACCTCCTGTCCTCTCCTCAGGACACAATCAAGAAGAAATGACTGAAGTGATCGGGGGTTCCTTCCGCAACTCGGAAAGCTCTTCCCTAGGCCTATAGCCACTGCTCCGCATTGTCGGTTCAAAAGAAAAAGAAGAAGAAGGCAAAGAAAGAAGAAGAATGGCGTCCTTCATGCACGTCAATGAATATGAAGATGGCTTGCAAGCCGAGTACTCTGAAGCTCCTCCACAGTGTGAAGAGAACAAAAGGATGTTAATGATTAGAAGATCAACATTATCCAGTCAAGTCAAGAAGATAGTTTGGGGGCAAGAAAGAAGGATACAAATATTCACTTGCAACGTGGCGGGGGTGTGCAACAGGTATGGGGCCCTACCCGAAGAACCCGAAGAATTGGCCAAGTTAGTCGAAAGGCCTGGGCTAGTAACGAGAAGAGGCAAAGCTGCAGGAGAAATGCTCAAAGCAGCCAAAGAAAAGTAAAGATTACTCTGCCAGCATGGTGACTTCTAAAGAAGAAGAGATTACTCTGCCAGCCTTGTTTGAAGGTGTTTCGGGCGAAACATCCGAGGGTACTTTCGCTATGGCTACGCAAGACCCAACTATCTTAATGATGCTGCAAAATTACTAGCAAGAGATCGAAGCCTTGAAAAGGCAACTGAATGAAAGAAATGAACAAGCCCCTTTTCCATGGCAACATGATGTGCATGCTGAATCATCCCAGGAAGTTCCTAACCCGGTCAATGCTACACCCCAAACTACTTCTCAAGCAACAAGCTATGGCAAAGCTGCTCTTCAGCCACACCACCTGCAGCAACCATTGGCGCAGTCGACACTTCCCCAAATGAAGCAGTTATCACTAATGGTACCGCCGGCACTTCAAGCCGCGGCTCTTACTACTCCTTCTGCACAGCAGTCTGCACATTTCCATCCGGAACCAGCGGACCTGGCCATGTTGAATAAATTAATGATAGAACAGCTAATTGAAGTGAAGCTGGCCGAGAGGTCAAATGGTGATTTCAGCACCTTTGATGTATACAAGGTGCCGTACCCACCATAATATGCTGCTAAGAGGATCCCGCCCGGCATCAACAAATCACCCAAATTTGAGAGGTTTGGCAGGCATGGCTCTCCTAAAGAACATATCGCTTACTATATGACAGTAATGGGCGATCTGGCAACAGATGAAGCCTACCTGCTAAAATTCTTCGGGTCCTCACTGACAGGCATGGCTTTTGAATGGTATTCCAATCTGTCGGCCGGCTCTATAAGTGACTGGGCAGCTATGCAACGGAGGTTCCATGAGCGGTTCCATGTTGCTGAAAGACAGGTCACACTGGCCGAGCCGTATGCCTCCAGGCAAAGACATTATGAGTCAGCCCTGGAGTACATCAAAAGATGGTGAAATCTTAGTATGAGATGCAAGCGGCCGCCACATCCAGAAGATGCAGTGCAAATATGCAAGCAGAGCCTGAGGCGAGAGATCCTCGGGAAGTTGATCGGAATTGAAATACAGTCTTTCGACAGGCTAAATAATGTGGTCACGGAGATTGAAGCCTTCATCTCCAGCTCTCCCTCTACTCCGGACGCTACAAACAAAAAGGGAAAGTCCACTGACAAATAGTCAGCGCCCGAGGAAGAAGTTCACACAATTGATTTCAAAGCATTCAACCAACAAGAAGAAAAGGAAAAAGGAGTGGCTAACCCTCCTCCCGCTAAGCTAGCTGAGCAGTAAGAAGTCCCGTCCTTGAGGGCCAATATGAAAAAGCTCTACTCTTTCCCCAAGGAGAGGACTCGAGTCCTCTTCGAATGGGCTGTCACACACAACAAGGTCACCTTACCGGAGTCGAAGAGATCGAAAGATGCTAGAAAGAAGGATCATCCTCGCTATTGCCCATATCACCAGATGGTTGGGCACCCTATTGAAGATTGTTATGTCTTTAAAGATGCTATTGAAAAGCTAGTCAGGAGAGGGGAGCTACAACTGGGTGACTATAAGGTGGACCCTCCTCGCCCGCATGAGCTACCTGCTATGGAAAGAGCAATCAATATAGTGTCTCTATGCCAGCTGTCATCTCAAGAGACAACCAGAGTTTGCATCGCACACCAGGTGTCAACTATATAAAGGCAAGAGAAGAATAAGCCAAGAGACAGAGGGAGTGGCGTTATACTCTCCTGCAACACACTGTCATCCTTGCCCAGTGCGAGCCGAGCTACTGAAGAAAAATACGAAGAGATATACTACACGCCACAGAGGGGAGGTTGAGCTGCATCACCTATCTCTCACCGTCAATCCTGAGGAGAGTGGGGGCATCCTCCACTATCTGTTGAAGTAGCTTCTCGTCATACCCTCCCTCTACAAGAAGAAATGGGGGCAGGAACTCTAGTATATGCAAAGCTGAGTGCACCTGGTGCTGATGATAAGACGTCGCTAGCCCCATCTGGAGCCAGCACAGGGGGCAATACTCCTAGCTTCTAGCAAGCTTGCCCTACCTTGACGGTATAAGTGCATCAGAAGATACAAGAAGTAGAGGTGATCCTAAGACGAGTAAGTGAGATGGGGTTACTCCCAACTACATCCAGGCAGGATGCATCTTCATCCGGGATCCTACAAGGAGGCACTACACCACTAGGAGCCTTATCACAGTCGGCTATGCTCCAGCTGACACAGGCCCACAAAGGGAGCCCTCTCCCTCAGCAGCCATAGTGTAACGACCCAAGATCCGGATACCGGAAAGGAACCGATACCATTCGAATCCTGGCCCGCCGCCCACGAGTCGGGAGGGCTCGGAAGGGCTAAAAGGAGTGTGGAGGTACAAATAAATAGGAAATAGAGCATGAAAATTCAACAATTAACAGAAATAAAAAAACAACTACTACAATAGAGTCCAGTCTAACAGAGAGTATAGTCTAAAGCAGTAAAACGTACCACATGCCAAGTGAACACTCGGTCCGACGAGCTGGCAACTAAGAACCTCGGCACTGTACCCTCAAACCTCGAGGAAGAACCGCCGCACCTGAAACGCAGGGGTGAGCCTCCTGTCATTGGCTTAGTAGGGATCCCGCGGAACCCCAACTGAGAACAACGGTGGCACGGAAAGCAGTAACTACAAGAACAACAGTAGAAGCAAGAACAGTAAATACGGTGGCTGATCGAAAACTCGGCACTACAACTACTCCTACTGTACCGATCAAGCAGAAAGACAAATCCCGATCTCACCATCGGGAATCGGACCACACTAACACCACTCACCGAGGTAAAACCCACGGGAACCCCACTGTAGAGGCCTGTCTCCCAAGACAAGGCCAACCTGGACACGCTGTCCAAGGTGCAACCCCGACCACCTGGTCGCGAGCACCACGCCAACAAGACGCAACCTCGGTAAAGCCACTAGCACCCTGGCCACTACCTCGGGAACACCGGTCGGTCCATAAAACCACGTCTTGCAGATGGGAAACGGAACCCGGAAACAGGAGAGTCACGTCTCACGTGACAGGAGTACCTGCCCACCAGAAGTATAGCCGGATGCATTCACTGACGGCTTAGACCACGCCTCAGGTGTCCCTCTCGACCCCTGGTGGAATGGGGACACCGTACTAGTAACCACAGAACAAGTGACTAGTTGGGGTCGCACTCGTCAGCTCGGGTCCAACTGCCCCCAACCACGTGTGCACACACAGACCGTGCGTCTCTGGTCGGGCCCTCTGACTGGTTTTCCCCTCAGCCGGACTCTGGCTAGTAGACGTGGGGCCCAACGGAAACCAGTCTAAAACCGTATCTCTCTGGGGTAGCCTCGCCACCACTCCCTGGTGGGACCACTCGCGTGTCGGAAGGCTACGACTAGTGGGGAGTCACTGGTGTGACCACTCTCCAAGGAGAAACCTCGAGAAACACCCACGCACCCTGCGCGAAAATCGAGAAGGACCAAGTGGCATCGAGCCACTAGACTCTGGACAGTCCTCTAGACTCACTAAATCAAACGGTCCTTGAGTCACAAGACTCGGGGTCAAGACCGTCATACGCAACGGCACGATACCGTTAATCTGGCCTAATCTCTAGGTCTAAAATTACGGTAGCACGAATACCGAGATAGCTCACGAGCCGCCAAGACCATCCCTTCAAAAGGGAACTCAAGAGACCTCTAGCCCCAGGCTGGGCAACTGGACTCACAGTCCAAGGCCACACACACGGCCCACGCGAAAAGCACAAAAGCACAATTCCCAAGATAGCTCACAAGCCGTGTAATGCCCCGAGTTTTTCGGATCTGGATCTGTGGGTTTCGGATCACTTTTCGCGGGTTACGGATCCTATCCGATTGAGTCTCGGACTATTTTTATCGGATTGTTGGACCCATTGATGGTGTGCCCGTGAGTTTCCTTGGGTCTGTGGCGTTGTAAGGAGCATGCCGGTAATTTTCTAGAATTTTCGGAGCACCTTTGTGGGTCCCGGGTTGCGTTTCGGGTTTTATGCATGTTTTCCGTCTGTCGGACCTTCGGAACTCCGTACAGGGTGAACTGTTGCGTTCTCCGACGCCGGGACGTAACCACGGTGATCAGCGTGTTCCGAGGATAGCGGGGGTATATTTTTCTATTTTCTCATATTTTTGATAATTTTTGGATTTTTCTATATATATAACCTTTTTTTCTCTCTCTCCCCTCTCATTTCTCTCTCCCTTCCCTCTCTCTTCTCACGCTTTCTCCTCCCTCCCTCTCTCTCCGGCGGCCGACAGAGCGGAGCGCGGGTGAGGCGGGGACGGTGCGGGCAAGGATAGGTGAGGATCGAGGTGGTGGAGGCGCGGTGAAGCTCGGCCGCGGGTTCATGGAACGGCGAGGGTTTCGTGGCGATTTCTTCGCGGATCGGCGAGCTCGGGACGCGAAATCTTCGGTGGAGGTAGGGAGATAGATCTCCAGCTCGTGCTCTTTCTTTCCCGCGAGTTTTGTAGGCCGTGGTGAGCCGAGAGGGTTTATTTGAACTTTTTGGGAAAAATCCATATTTTTGGGGAGTGAGCCATATCTCTCGTTTCACGGCGTTTTTGGCTGATTCGAGGCTATAGATGCATGCTATGAGCGCTAGGGGAGCTTCCCCCTTGTTTTCCCCCTCATCCGTGGACGATCGGGGCGTGGAATGGGTTTTTGGGTTTGTTCCCGCAGTCTCGTTCTCGGGACGATTTGGCAGCCCTTCCAGAGACCGCCAGAGCCTTTGGCGGCCCAAGGTAGGTGCGCCAGACGCTGTGGCGGCCCAAGGTGGGTGCGCCACAGGTTACTATTTTGTCGACAGGTTCGGACGTCGTCTGGCGACCGCACGATAAATCGCCAGACCGTGTGGCAGCCTAGGGTTAGATCGGTACCTCGTTTTGACTGTCATTTCTCGATTCACGTGCTTTCTGACCGTTGGGAGTCTAGTGCCTCTAGCGGCCGTAGGTAGGGGCGCCAAAGGGCTTCTAGAGCACCAAGGCTCGACCGCTAGAGCGTTATGACGGCCTGAAATGGGTGCGCCAGAGCCAATGTGGCTCATTCTTCTGGCGCGCCTGGGTTGGACCGCCAGAGCCTTGTAGCGGCCTAATGTTGGACCGCTAGAGACTGTAGCGGCCCAAGGTTGGACCGCCAGGTGATTCTCCGTGCCGGGTTTACGTGTGTTGGTCTCCGGTCGACCTGGTTGTGAACCAGTGGTCGACCTTCGACCTCGTGAGTGTCCCGGACACCCCTTAGGTTCCGTGTCCGTGTTTCTGGGGTGTCTGGAGGTACCGTGTTATCTCGATTAGCATGCCCGTGGGTGTGTGTTCCGGGTTTGTGTTACGCTTGATCAAGTCACCGTGTATCGGTGTGAGGGCGGTGGGGTTTCCCCCGCATATCGTGAGTTTTCCTGGAAAATGATTCCCGAGTGGGCCATGTGTTTGGCCTTGGACTGCGAGTCCAATCATCTAGCCTGGAGCTGGAGGTTTTCCGCTTTTCCCTGGGATGGGTAATCGGCGTGGCGGTTTGAGAGCTACCTTTGGAATCATGCTTCTATGCTTTCCGCCTGTGCCATGTGTGTGGCCTTGGTCTCTTGAGTTCCCTTTTGAGGGAATGGTCTCGGCGGCTCATGAGCTGCCTCGGTATTCGTTCTACCGTAGTTTTAGACATAGGGATTAGACTAGATTGACGGCCTTGTGTCGTTGCGTACAACGGTCTTCACCCCAAGTTTTGTGACTCAAGGACCGTTGGATTTAGTGAGTCTAGGGGACTGTCCAGAGTCCAGTGGCTCGGCGCCACTTGGTTCTTCTCGACTTTCACGCAGGGTGCGTGCGTATTTCTTAGAGTTTCTCTTTGGAGAGTGGTCACATCAGTGACTCCCCACTAGTCATAGCCTTCCGACACAAGAGTGGTCCCACCAGGGAGTGGTGGCGAGGCTACCCCAGAGAGACGGTTTTGGACTGGTTTCTGTCTGGCCCCACGTCTACCAGCAGAGTCCGGTTGAGGGGAAAACCAGTCAAAGGGCCAAACCAGGGACGCACGGTCTGTGTGTGCACACGTGGGTGGGGGCGGTTGGACCCGCGCTAACGAGCGCGACCCTAGCTAGTCACTTGTTCTGTGGTTACTAGTACGGTGTCCCCGTTCTACCAGGGGTTGAGGGGGACACCTGAGGTGCGGTCTAAGACGTTAGTGGACGCATCCGGCCTTGCTTCTGGTGGGCAGGTACTCCTGTCACATGAGACATGACTCTCCTATTTCCGGGTTCCGTTTCCCATCTGCGGGACGTGGTTTCTGGACCATCCGATGTTTCTGAGTTAGTGGCCCGGGTGCTAGTGGCTTTACCGAGGTTGTGTCTTGTGGGTGCGGTTCCCGCGACCAGGTGGTCGGGGTTGCGCCTTGGACAGCGTGTCCAGATTGGCCTTGTCCTGGGAGACAGGCCTCTGCGACAGGGTTGCCGTGGGTTTTACCTCGGAGAGTGGTATTAGTATAGTCCAGTTCCCGATTGTGAGATCTGTGTTTTCATTTCTGGTACAGTAGGAGTAGCTGTAGCGCCGAGTTTTGATCGGCCACCGGTTCGATGTTCCTGCTATAGTTGTAGCTTTCCTTTCCCCTACCACCGTTGTTTTCGATTGGGGTTCTGCGGGACCCCTACTGAGTCTCTATTTGGAGACTCATCCCCGGTTTTCAGGTGTGGCGGTTCTTCCTCGAGGTTCGAGGGTGCAGTGCTGTGGTTCTTAGTTGCCAACTCACCGGGCCGAGTGTTCACTTGGAATGTGGTACGTTTTACTGCTTTAGACTATACTTTCTGTTGGACTGGACTCTGTTGTAGTAGTTGTTTATTTATTTCTGTTAATTGTTGAATTGTCCTGCCTTATTTCCTATTTCTTTGTACCTCCACACTCCTTTAGCCCTTCCGAGCCCTCCCGGCTCGTGGGCGGCAGGCCAGGATTCGAATGATATCGGTTCCTTTCCGGTATCCAGATCTTGGGTCGTCACAGCTGGTATCAGAGTGGTGGTTGTGGACGTACGTAGGAATTTGAGATATTGTAGTGATCAGAGTCCATAAGGTCCAGTACAGTCGGTAGCTGGCATAGGGTTTTGTGCTTGTTTTTCGCTTGATTTTTCGCTTGAGAGCTTGAGTGCGCTGTGTGGCGCTGTGAAGGTGATTACTGTTTGCGGCTTTCATGTCGGCGTGGGATCTGAGGATCGAGGTTGAGGGCTTTCTCCCTCATCGGTGGTGATCCCGGTTGTGCTGCGTTGGGCAGAGGTTGTCGGCAGGCGTGAGTTTGTGGTGCTACGTTCGAGGTGTTTGCCGCGAGGTCAGGTGACTAGCGAGGACTGTTTATGGTTGAGTGGCCGTGAGCGTGCTCTAAGGAAGCTGTCATTGAGTTTGGCCACTCCAGCTTGAGGTTTATCTAGCCCCTGAGGTGTTAAGTTTGTGGTTTGAGGTGGCAGAGCGGGTGCTCTGGTCGAGAAGTGTGCTCGGGTGAGCGGAGGATCTTCTCGGTGAGCTGCTGTTTCGTTGAGCCTGATGTTCTTATCATGCTCTGTGGCGTCAGAAATGACGTGTCGGTCCCGGTTATTCTTACGAATTTTGAGGCAGGAATGGGGCTTTGGTGTCCCAGTAAGTCTTGCTCCTGCGCTCTTGTGTGCGAATGGGTTGTGTTCGCCTTGGTTTTGGTTTGACTTGTGGAAGTTCCACGGTGAGTTTCGAGACTCGAGGGTAAGCATTGATGGTTGTCGGTTGTGGCTCGTGTGCGGCCCTTGGCGTGGTGTGTTGTAGTTCGAGGAATTACGTGGTGGTGCATCGAGAGATGTTGTGATTGTGGTCTGACGTGACACTCATCGAGTGTGTCGGAGGCACTGACCTGAGGGAAGCGATGGTTTTCTCAGTGCTGGAAGGTGCTGTTCCCAGCATGCCCGAGGTTTGAGGTCAGGTCGAGCGTGGGCATTTTCCGTTGGTCGGAGGTGTGTTCGATTTCTCCTTTGACCGGAGAGATTGTGTTTGGTTAAGGTTCGTCGTCTTGCGTTGCGTGTTCAGATTGGTTGGCCCATGTGTGCCATGAAGTCCATGTGAGACGTGATCCGTGTTGTGGCAAGGTGGTTGCCTGTGAGAGTTGTGCCCATTTCCCCTGGTGTGAGGGTGCTGGCGCTGTTCTGGAAGGACGAGTGCTGGTTGGGCGGTGTTCGCATTCTTGGGTGGTGCTGGAACTTTCCGATGCCTGGCAGTTCGGAGTCTACAGATTTACAGAGGATTGCCAGTTTTGGGAGTGAATCTGTGCCTTGGGTTCGAGGTAATGGAGCTTTCCTCACCCTATTTTCTGAGGTTGGCCAGCCGAGTTGTGGATCGTCGGGATGGCGAGTCTCGAGTTGCCGTGTTTGGCTATGGGCGTGGATCTGAGTGCGCAGCGGAAGCCTAGTGGGCTCATAACCCACTGGTTCAGGATCGTAGTGTTGGTTGCTACGGGCGGATTTCTTGAGGTTGCTGTGAGATTGGGTGACACTCTTCTCCCCAGAGAGGTGTGCCATAAGTTGTTCAGGTGGTGTCCCGTGGCTCTGTGGTAAGGGTGGAATCGGGGTTGGCAGGTGTCCACTTGGATTTATTGAGATAGGTTTCGATGAGACAAGACGGAAGAGTGGCGCCTGTGCGTGGAGGTCCTTGATGGGACGTTGGTGTTGCAATGGTTATCCCTGGTTTGGTGACCAGCATGGGATGGTTCCCCTGTAAGTCTGAGTCGAGTGAGGTGATGACTGAAGACTCCTGAATCTTGTCATTTGGTTTCATCATGCTCCCTTGCAAGGGTAGAGTTGGCGCGATGATTGAGTTCGGATGCGGAGTCCGAGAAGAGTGCAGCTCAAGATGTAGTAATTGTCTGTGTGCGAGTCAGCGGATGGCCGTTTTGAGTTGGATCGTGCCTGTTGGGCCGGTGGAAGGTAGCCCGTTGACGTGTATCTGGCGACTAGTGGATGGTATTTCACAGACAGAAGATACTGGTGGTTGCTCATCGAGATTGGTGAGAGCTGTGTATCAGTGAGGTCTTTGGTGGTCGTTTCCATGATGTGCTTTCCGGATGATATCTGAGCTCTGTCGAAGTTTGCCTTATGGGCTCTGGTAGAGTTGGCACAGTGGTATGTCTGGCTTTCGGCTTGCCAGGTGTGAGGTGCTTCTTGGTGTTGAGCCGATGGTCTGGTTGCGGTCTATCGAGATGGCTGCGTGAGCTGTTGGAGGCTCTGTGTTGGTTGTTCCCTGGAGAAGGGTGTGTGACTTGTCAACTGCCCGTGAAGCTGACGTGTGTCTTGTCTGCTGACCATTGGATGGATCGGTAGCTGTTTCTCGTGCGAGGGTTGTGTCTCCTCGGTGAGCGAGATGGTGGCAGCGGTGCCATGAGTGGTTTTCGTTGTGACTGAGGTGATGCCAGACTGTGTCCTTTGGTGTGTGCCTACTCTGATGACTGGTGTGTGCGACGTGCAAAGCGAGGTGTCGTTCGTGGTTGTGGTCTGACTGTGTCCCTCAGGATCGGTGTTTTCGTGAGAATCAAGGTTTTCTGTGCTGGGGCTCTAACGACGTTGTCGGTTGGTTCAGTGTTCTTCCCCTGTGTCTTGGTGCTAGTGCTGAATTTCAAGGATGAAATTCTTGTAAGGGGGGAGGGCTGTAATGCCCCGAGTTTTTTGGATCTGGATCCGTGGGTTTCAGATCACTTTTCGCGGGTTGCGGATCCTGTCCGATTGAGCCTCGGACTATTTTTATCGGATTGTTGGACCCATTGATGGTGTGCCCGTGAGTTTCCTTGGGTCAGTGGCATTGTGAGGAGCACGCCGGTAATTTTTTGAAATTTTCGGAGCACCTTTGTGGGTCCCGGGTTGCGTTTCGGGTTTTACGCGTGTTTTCTGTCTATCGGACCTTCGGAACCCTGTACAGGGTGAACCGTTGCGTTCTCCGACGCTGGGACGTAACCATGGTGATCAGCGTGTTCCGAGGATCGCGGGGGTATATTTTTCTATTTTCTCGTATTTTTGGTAATTTCCGGATTTTCCTATATATATAACCCCCTTTTCTCTCTCTCCCCTCTCATTTCTCTCTTCCCTCCCTCTCTCTTCTCACACTTTCACCTCTCTCCCTCTCTCTCTGGCGACCGACGGAGCGGAGCGCGGGCGAGGCGGGGACGGCGCAGGTGAGGCGCGGGCGAGGATAGGTGAGGATCGAGGCGGTGGAGGCGCGGTGAAGCTCGACCGCGGGTTCTTGGAACGGCGAGGGTTTCGTGGCGATTTCTTCGCGGATCGGCGAGCTCGGGGCGTGAAATCTTCGGTGGAGGTAGGGAGATAGATCCTCAGCTCTTTCTCTTCTTTTCCCGTGAGTTTTGTAGGCCCTGGTGAGCCGAGAGGGCTTATTTGAGCTTTTCGAGGAAAATCCATATTTTCGGGGAGTGAGCCGGATCTCTCGTTTCGCAGCGTTTTTGGCCGATTCGGGGCTATAGATGCATGCTAGGAGCGCTAGGGGAGCTTCCCCCTTGTTTTCCCCCTCATCCGTGGATGATCGGGGCATGGAATGAGTTTTTGGGTTTGTTGCCACCGTCCCGTTCTCGGGACGATTTGGCGGTCCTTGTAGAGACCGCCAGAGCCTTTTGTTGGGTCCCGTGAGTTGCAAATGGATCTAGAAGGGGGGGTTGAATAGATCCTATCAAAAGCTTTTTTTTTAATGAAAACCTTACCCAGAGTTTGGTTGGGAGAGTGCACCCTTTGCCAGAGGCAAAGAGAAAGCCACTCCACCAAGCAGACACTAGGAGGGGAATTTTTATTGCTAATAAAAATGAGGATACATTACATCAAACGAATATACCCAGTTTGTCTAAGAGAGCTGCACCCTTTATAATTTTAGGAAGCTCAATATAGAAAAAAAAGAGTTACATTTGGTGGTGCATGCAAGAGAAGCTAGAGAGTCGGCAACTTTATTTCGTTCTCTGTAAATGTGATCAATAGAGTCATTCGGGGTAAGCAAATTCCATATCAAAAGCTTTGGCCTATTTAAAAAACTCTTAGCTATTAGAAGCATGAACCACTCCTATAAAGTGAATGAATCACCTAGGCACAATGCACATCGAAATTAAGTAGAGTGGCTCAAATGGAAAAGACTCGGATTATAAGCGATGAAGCGTCAACACTTCTTTAAGCACATTAGTGATCTTGAGAGATACAAGCCTTGTAGTGCAAGAATCATAAAGCATAATACTAGAGCATGAAATAGCTTGCAACAACCGTGCGTGTGTGTGAATGTAGTGGAGATCAACCAAGGTGCATGCGAGTCTAAGCAAGGGAATCACTTAGCAATACTTTCACCTTGGCGCCTGTATGCAAGGGTGCAGTAGGCCGCCCAAGGGATGCAGTAAAAGTGCTTAGCCCAATTAAAGCACAGATAAAACCGAAGGTGCAAATTTGAGTGCTTGAGTGTGTAAATAAGATAACCAAGTTTGGAAGCACACGAACCTGTGAATGGGGGTAGAAGATATAGAGCAATCGCACACGAAGAACAACCCACAACACAGGGATTTTTAAGGTGGTTCGGTTGCAACCCCGCAACCTATGTCCACCCCTCACCAAAACTCGGTGAGGCTTTCCTGCTGACTCACAGCTTAACCGGGGACACGCCCCAATCCACAGAATAGAGAAAGTCCTCTTTCTGTCTTCCTACACACAAAGCCGGCAGGGATGGCTACACCGCAGATCAGAGAACTTCCGATTGCCTTCCTACTAACCACTGGAAGGGACAATCTTTAGTTTCAATAGATTGAATGAAATGAAAATAGAACAAGATGAAAATGCTCAAACAAGATATGGAGATATGCTAGATTGAACTAGATCTCTGAGATTGTTGGATCTTGAATCTGTTGCTTTGATCTTCCTTTGATCCCTTTGAGTTGATGGAGAAGATATAGGATGTAGCTTTGATCTTCCCTTGAGTTGATGAAGAGGTTTGGATGTAGCTTTGATCTTCCCTTGAGTTGATGAAGATGTTTGGATGTAGCTTTGATTTTCCCTTGAGTTGATGAAGAGGTTTGGATGTAGCTTTGATCTTCCTTTTGATCTCCTTTGTGAGCTTGCTTGCTTCTCTTCTTCCTTGGAGATTGAGGGCTTCAGATGTAGGCTTGAATCCCTTGGATTGGATGTATAACTTCTGCACGGTGTACTGTTCACGGCTACAGTACCTCTTCTTCCTTGGAGCTCCTCTAGCCTCTCTTCATCTCTCTTTTCTCCAAATGATCAACTAGGGTTTCTAACCCTCTTGTGTTGGTTTTATATCTCTTTGGATGGTCAATAAACACATCCGAGACCATATCCACATTTTGTGGGTGATTAGGTGACTTTTGGATTAAAGAAATCCATGGGGAATGTCCTTTCTCGAAGTGGAAAATAAAGTCAACATTGAAGGCTCGGGGCTGGCGGTCAACCTGTGGAAGCTGGCGGTCGACCGCTACTGAGAAACGCAGTAGACGGATGATCACTGGAATTTTCGGTCGACTGCTACTAGGCTGGCGGTCGACCGCCACTGAAAGAACTGTAGACGGTGGGCTGCTGGCTGGGGCGGTCGACCGCCCCTGGGCTGGCGGTCGACCGCCAGCTGGGCAGACCCCGCGTTTTCCCGGGTCAGTCCGTTAACCTTCTTAGCTCAATCGCTTAAGTCCTTTAGTAGCCCGTTCATGTCTGTGGCATCAACCTTGACTGTCTTGAAGATTTCTGTTGATTATATCGCTCCTATAATCAAAATTTTGTTTCGGGGGCTCTGCCTCCAGAAACCTCCGCAAGGGGCGCTGCCCCCTTGACCCCCGCGACCTGACCGCGCAGGTCGATCCGCGTGCGAGGACGCAATCATTGAGCTTTCACTTTTGCCAACTCCAGTCCATTCCTTAGATTATCTTGTGGCTTGCTATCCAGAAGTTGCACCGACCTTGAACCATCCATAAGGCAAGATATGCACTGACCATATGAGGAATATACAATGACCTTATGTGTGATGCTATTCAACTTGATTTCTGTGCTTGAAACATGCTAGATTTTCGTGCCTCCAATATTGTCATATGCCTTGATATCTGTGTATCCAGTTGCCTAGATTTATGTGTCATTCTTGATCTTTTGCGCTTGAAGTATAATGACATGAAATGTATGAATATTAACACTATCAAATGCAGGTATAGTTCATTAATGACTACAGAGGCAGACATCATCAAAACCATAAAATTAATCATGTTAAACACATGTTCAACACCTTTGGCGGCCCAGGGTAGGTGAGCCAGACGCTGTGGCGGCCCAAGGTGGGTGCGCCATAGGTTACTATTTTTTCGGCAGGTTCGGACATCGTCTGATGTCTGCACGATAAACCGCCAGACGGTGTGGCGGCCTAAGGTTAGACCGCTACCTCATTTTGACTGTCGTTTCTCGATTCACGTGCTTTCTGACCTTTGGGACTCTCATG
Source organism: Amorphophallus konjac (assembly GCA_022559845.1). Classification (NCBI taxonomy): domain Eukaryota; kingdom Viridiplantae; phylum Streptophyta; class Magnoliopsida; order Alismatales; family Araceae; genus Amorphophallus; species Amorphophallus konjac. The sequence goes on along the minus strand of CM040128.1, from coordinate 71,080,805 downwards.
CCTCTAGCGGCCATAGGTAGGGGCGCCAGAGGGCTTCTAGCGCACCAAGGCTTGACCGGTAGAGCGCTGTGACGGCCTGAAATGGGTGCGCCAGAGCAAGTGTGGCTCATTCTTCTGGCGCGCCTGGGTTGGACCGCCAAAGCCTTGTAGCGGCTTAATGTTGGACCGCTAGAGACTGTAGCGGCCCAAGGTTAGACCGCCAGGTGATTCTCCGTGTCGGGTTCACGTGTGTTGGTCTCCGGTCGACCCGGTTGTGACCTAGTGTGGTCGATCTTCGACCTCGTGAGTGTCCCAGACACCCCTTAGGTTCCGTGTCCGTGTTTTTGGGGTGTCTGGAGGTACCGTGTTATCTCGATTAGCGTGTCAGTGGGTGTGTGTTTCGGGTTTTTATTACGCTTGATCAAGTCATCGTGTATCGGTGTGAGGGCGGTGGGGTTTCCCCCGCATATCGTGAGTTTTCATGGAAGATGATTCTCGAGTGGGCCATGTGTTTGGCCTTGGACTGCGAGTCCAATCATCCATCCTGGAGCTGGAGGTTTCCCACTTTTCCCTAGGATGGGTAATCGGCGTGGCGGTTTGAGAGCTACCTTGGGAATCGTGCTTCTATGCTTTCTGCCTACGCCATGTGTGTGGCCTTGGTCTCTTGAGTTCCCTTTTGAGGGAATGGTCTCGACGGCTTATGAGCTGCCTCGGTATTCGTTCTACCGTAGTTTTAGACATAGGGATTAGACTAGATTGACGGCCTTGTGTCGTTGGGTACGACGGTCTTCACCTTGAGTCTTGTGACTTAAGGACCGTTGGATTTAGTGAGTCTAGGGGACTGTCTAGAGTCCAGTGGCTCGGCGCCACTTGGTTCTTCTCTACTTTCGTGCAGGGTGCGTGCGTGTTTCTCAAAGTTTCTCTTTGGAGAGTGGTCACACCAGTGACTCCCCACTAGTCGTAGCCTTCCGACACGAGAGTGGTCCCACCATGGAGTGGTGGCGAGGCTACCCCAGAGAGATGGTTTTGGACTGGTTTCCGTCGGGCCCCGCGTCTACCAGCAGAGTCTGGCTGAGGGGAAAACCAGTCAGAGGGCCAGACCAGGGACGCACGGTCTGTGTGTGCACACGGGGTTGGGGGCGGTTGGACCCGCTCTGACGAGCGCGACCCCAGCTAGTCACTTGTTCTGTGGTTACTAGTACGGTGTCCCCGTTCCACCAGGGGTCGAGGGGGACACCTGAGGCGCGGTCTAAGACGTCAGTGGACGCATCCGGCCTTGCTTCTGGTGGGCAGGTACTCCTGTCACGTGAGACATGACTCTCCTATTTCCGGGTTCCGTTTCCCATCTGCGGGACATGATTTTCTGGACCGTCCAGTGTTTCCGAGTGAGTGGCCAGGGTGCTAGTGGCTTTACCGAGGTTGTGTCTTGTGGGTACGGTTCCCGCGACCAGGTGGTCGGGGTTGCACCTTGGACAACGTGTCATGCCCCGACGTGGAATATCGGGACGTACAGTTAGAAACTAGTTAGAAATAACACTAAAAGTTCTAAACTAAACAATTACACATGTGCTAAGAGAGAAACAAATCTATTGATCAAGATGATTCCAATTTATTACAATAACCACACTGCTAACACACGATCAAACATGACTCCCAATCTGAATTCTAATACAATAACTAACTCCAAAAGTAACAAAGTGCTAACACAACTCTAAGGAAATAACTAGAGGTAAACAACCATGCCCACACAGCATCTACTAACAGGTACACTCAAAAGATATCACTCATGCCCTTCCCCATCGGTATGCGCATCATTACCTGAATAGCCTGGAAAGGGGGAAACATGATGAGGGCATCCCTTGCCCCTCCACATTTTCTCCGGACTCGAATTGTTCGTCGACAAGCGCCATTATGTTAGTCATGTATTTTTGAGTCTAGTCATGTTATCTTCACATTTTATTTGAGTCAATATCATGTAATTTTCCCTTTATTTGAGTCATGTACCTATGTTAGTGAGTCATTTTCCTAAGTATTGTGTCATTAGGTTGGTTTGTTAGGCTAGTGGGCCCAATTCATTGGGCTTGGCCCAAGGGCACCCCTATCCCTTCGGTTATTTATCATTGAGTCAAATGTCAGGGACTTTTGTATAAATGTGGGTTGCCTATATATAGGACCCCATTCCCCTCATTTTGAAGTAATGAACAATTGAATGAAAATTGAAATCCACTTCCAAATCCCACAAGATCTCTCTCTCTCTCACTCTCTCTCTCTCTCTAAGGGGTCCCCCCCTCTCTCTCTCTCTCTCCCTCCACCCCAATTTTCAGAATTTTCTCTCTCCTCCCCATTCACCCCTCATTAAGACCTCTCCCCTTCCCCATACACCCATTTAACTCCCCCCCAACCCAAGGTGGCATCCTCCAATCCACACCCCACCTCCCAACCCCCAACTACCCAACACCACTTCCTAAGCACCCCTTCCTCTCCCCAAGGTTGAAGGGGCTCTTCCCTAAGCCCAAATTCAAATTTCCCTCTCCCTAGGGCAGTGCCCTTCCATCTCCCCACCTCCCAAACCACCCAAAGTCGCAGCCCCCCTTCCCCATACCAGCCAAGTTCACCCTCCACCTCTTACTCTCTTGGCCATCCCCTTCCCCAACCCCTCATCTTCTTCTAATTCAGCCTCTGTTTCAGGCAGCAGAGTTTCAGCGACTTGCAGAGGCAGCCACGACCATCTCTCAAAGATTCAGGTGGCAAGGCCTACATTGCTGGAATCATCATCGAGATAGCTTTCCAACGGTGGTTGTCTCGCCGGCTTCCGAGGTCGGAGCTGTCCGGAGGAGCGTCATCTTCAACAACTGCGCAATCTGTCCCAGACTGAAGACCAGAGCGATCTTGGAAGCTGTTCTGCGGTCAACCTTGGAGGAATTCGAGCACACTTCCTTCTACAAAATTCTTCTTCGTCTAGTCCTCCAACAGTATCAGAAAGAATGACGCCAATCGCCTGCTTGAGCTATTTGTTCTGAATTATTTCGTCGGAGTGTGCAGTCTGCCACCAGTGGACTCAGGTTTGACCTGTCTTCATTTATTTGGCAACCATTCTCATCTCCGACCTCGGATTGTGGCCCCGTCAACTTCTGCTCGAAGCTACTCCGACCACGATCGCGTCACCGCCAGTTTTGTTCAATTTGAAGTTCAGGAGTGACCACAGCGCCTTCTGAAATCCACTGCATCAGTTCTGCATCAGTCTGAAGTAGAGTGTTGCTGTCCTGCTCCAGTCGCCGGTCCGATCAGCCCCGAGGTCCAGAGCTTCCCAAAAAATTCAGGCATCATCCTCTGTCAGTTGGAAAACTTTTGGTGCAGGTTTTGTCAAGATCTGATCTCTGTGGAATTTGTGGCAGTGACATCACCGGCCCCCTGTCCAACAATTCTGAAGGTTGGCAGAACCGGCGGGGATCGGCAAATCGGGTTTCCTTAGCATAAATCCCCACCCCGCTTGGCCGGCTGAAGGCCCCTCCCTGCGTGGAGGTAGTATTGAATGTAATAAGATTAATCCCCACCCCAAGATCACCCCTCCTGCGAGAGGTGTAGTGGTGTAATCTTTCCATTTCAGGTTGAAGCGACACCGACGCGGCGTGCGGGTGCATACCCTCGCCTCCCCGCTCGCCCCCGTCTCCGGCCGGAGTCGGCGTCTTCACGCCGGCTAGGTTAGCTCCTGAACATCTCTCATTGCTGTAATGGACTTGCTTAGCTTACTATTGCTATAGTTACTCCGTCAGCGGTAAGAGAGTGTCCGATTTTAAATTGCTACCCAAATAGAGTGACCACCGCGGGCGAGTTGTGAGAGCATCCACTTAACCCAGACCCTTGGTGTGTTGGCCGCCCATGATTTGGGCATCCTAGGCCCATTTGGGGTTCTCCCCAAGCTAGCCAACTATTGGAGCCTCAAGGTCCCGCCTCGGACCCTCTCCAACATCGCCTAGTCGCCATCGGGCACTAGTGTGCGCCATACGGGTGAGCTCGCTAGTGTAAGTCCGCTGCTCAAACTTGAATGCTTGCAAAATAGGTCCATAGGTGGTTTTACATCAAGTGGTATCAGAGCAAGTTCTAGACTTGTCTCTACTAAGTCTTGTCCTAGGGCCATTGCATGCATCACCCTTGTCCACTATCATGACTACCTCATACATGACATATTCACCACTCTTAGGCCCATTAGAAGCCTTTGTGTTTGATGGATCCCGCCCTAGCATATATCTAGAATGGGAGAAGTCCATAGACCAACACTTTGGGAGGTTTACCCTGTCAGGGCTTGTCCAAGTCAACTATGCCAAGAGTTTACTTTGGCGCCAAGCTAGGAAAGAATGGGAGAACATTGTAGGTTTGAGAGAAGCCAAAGGGGAAGCACCCATTGAATCTTGGGATGAAATGAGGGCCGATCTTAGAAAGATCTACACACCCCAACCCAAACCTCTTCAACCAACCGATCTTTCACCCCCGAACCCAACTCCCACTCATGAACTTTCCCGACCAAGCCCAACCCAAGTCCACCCATGTTCACCACCCCGAGAGTACCATGCACTGACCATTATCACTCCACCCATCATAGACTATCCTACCCCATTATCCTTGGAAGTTGTGGCCCACACTCCTACCCAAGTGGAGATGGATGCCAATCCGGATTCACCTCCCACCATAGAGAACATCCTAGACCCCCCACTTCCACCCACCTCTCCTAGTTCGGGTCCTCATGAGCCGCACACCCTAACCATGAATGAGTCCATACTCCAATGACTTAAGCAAGGCCCCACCATTCCTAGCTCACCACCTTACCTCTCACCCTTGACATATCAAGTCCAAATTATGCCCACCCGGTCTTCCCATGTCACACTTCAAACCTCCTACTTTGTGGAAGGCTTAGGGGACCTAGTGGACTGTTTACAATGGCAAGTCTACCTGACCAATATGCTAGCCATAGGACCATTGGAGTCTAGCCCCATCTACTCTAGTGGACCCTTCCTAGCTTACCCCGCCACTGGTTCCATCACCTCCATCTACATTAGTGGCCATTATACGAGTGAAATCCTCCTCTTTCTCCCCAAGGATGAGAAACCAATCTTGGCCCACTTCCCACCCATCAAGATTCCAATTGCTTTAATTGGCCAACCCACTAGAGACCTTGGCCCAATTATCTTATAGGAGGATGACTCACCGTTTGGGTACCTTGAAGACATAGAGTGCCACCATCTAGGAAGACCTTTCCACTACCCCTTTGATCCCTTCCTATGGGAGCCTAGACCCATATGTGACCCAACCACCTTATCCACCATCCCACATGAGGAAGTCATCTTTGGGAAAGGAATTCATATGTCTTGGCACATCACACCGCTTGGCATGATTAGTCCGTCGGGTACATTCATCCATATCACCCACATGTCAAGAAGAAAACATGAGTGGTCAATATTTGGTTGAAATGGTCCACCATCATTCATCATAAATCTCAAGCATGTTAGGAGCATTCATGGATGTCCGGGTCCTCCAACATTCATCGCACTCACTCACAAGAGGGACACCTATGGATGCCCCAGTCCTCCCAAATCCTTCAAAGTCTTCATAACATCAATGCATGATAGGTCTATATGTGGTTGTCCTGGACCCCCTTTGCATACCATACATTGTCAACTCACACCGCATCATAGTACATGGCATATGCATTCAAGCAAGTATCAAGCAACAAGCGGTGGGATTAACAAGAAACGAGCACAAACCCTTAAGCACCACTTTGAGTTCCAAGTTGACAACTTGGCGATGATGGCTTTGGAGTGGCTCTACTTTAGGGTCACCTCCAATCTGAGGGCACGAGGACTTGGACCTTGCCAAGTTCCGAGTGGCTTTGGCAACCAAGCTTATGGGTTGAACTTTCAAAAGGGTTTTGGGATTCTCCCCATTTCTCATGTGGCAGATCCGGCACGCTCTAAGGGCACCGCGGTGGATCCTAGTGAGTGCCTCGAACTTACACCTACCCTTGTGAGAGACACCCTCGGAGTGCCACCATAAATAGCTTGAGAGCCCGACGTGAGCACACAGCGGCAATACTAGGCAAGCAAGATCCCATCGCCAGCATGAGGGTATGACCAAGCCACTTTGTCGAGCTGAAGCGCCGTTCCCCAACTATGGTCGCGGGATGAGTATGGAGATCGTGGATCACCCAGAGCCGCAGTTCGATGTACTACTTCCCTGGTGGACCCATACTCGACGGGGTCGAGTTTTTCCTACCCCGGGGGTATGATGAGGGCATCCCTTGCCCCTCCACATTTTCTCCGGACTCGGATTGTTCGTCGACAAGCGCCATTATGTTAGTCATGTATTTTTGAGTCTAGTCATGTAATCTTCACATTTTATTTGAGTCAATATCATGTAATTTTCCCTTTATTTGAGTCATGTACCTAGGTTAGTGAGTCATTTTCCTAAGTATTGTGTCATTAGGTTGGTTTGTTAGGCAAGTGGGCCCAATTCATTGGGCTTGGCCCAAGGGCACCCCTATTCCTTCGATTATTTGTCATTGAGTCAAATGTCAGGGACTTTTGTAGAAATGTGGGTTGCCTATATATAGGACCCCATTCCCCTCATTTTGAAGTAATGAACAATTGAATGAAAATTGAAATCCACTTCCAAATCCCACTAGATCTCACTCTCTCTCACTCTCTCTCTCTCTAAGGGGTCCCCCCTCTCTCTCTCTCTCTCCCTCCATCCCAATTTTCGGAATTTTCTCTCTCCTCCCCATTCACCCCTCATTAAGACCTCTCCCCTTCCCCATACACCCATTTAACTCCCCCCCCAACCCAAGGTGGCATCCTCCAATCCACACCCCACCTCCCAACCCCCAACTACCCAACACCACTTCCTAAGCACCCCTTCCTCTCCCCAAGGTTGAAGGGGCTCTTCCCTAAGCCCAAATTCAAATTTCCCTCTCCCTAGGGCAGTGCCCTTCCATCTCCCCACCTCCCAAACCACCCAAAGTTGCAGCCCCCCTTCCCCATACCAGCCAAGTTCACCCTCCACCTCTTACTCTCTTGGCCATCCCCTTCCCCACCCCCTCATCTTCTTCTCATTCAGCCTCTGTTTCAGGCAGCAGAGTTACAGCAACTTGCAGAGGCAGCCACGACCATCTCTCAAAGATTCAGGTGGCAAGGCCTACATTGCTGGAATCGTCATCGAGATAGCTTTCCAACGGTGGTGGTCTCGCCGGCTTCCGAGGTCGGAGCTGTCCGAAGGAGCGTCATCTTCAACGACTGCGCAATCTGTCCCAGACTGAAGACCAGAGCGATCTTGGAAGCTGTTCTGCGGTCAACCTTGGAGGAATTCGAGCACACTTCCTTCTACAAAATTCTTCTTCGTCTAGTCCTCCATCAGTAACAGAAAGAAAGATGCCAATCGCCTGCACGAGCTATTTGTTCTGAATTATTTCATCAGAGTGTGCAGTCTGCCACCAGTGGACTCAGGTTTGACCTGTCTTCATTTATCTGGCCACCATTCTCATCTCCGACCTCTTATTGTGGCCCCGTCAACTTCTGCTCGAAGCTACTCCGACCACGATCGCGTCACCACCAGTTTTGTTCAATTTGAAGTTCGGGAGCGACCGCAGCGCCTTCTGCAATCCACTGCATCAGTTCTGCATCAATCCGAAGCAGAGTGTTACTGTCCTGCTCCAGTCGCCGGTCCTATCAGCCCCGAGGTCCAGAGCTTCCCAAAAAATTCAGGCATCATCCTCTGTCAGTTGGGAAACTTTTGGCACAGGTTTCGTCAAGATCTGAGCTTTGTGGAATTTGTGACAGTGACATCACCGGCCCCCTGTCCAACAATTCTGAAGGTTGGCAGAACCGGCGGGGATCGGCAAATCGGGTTTCCTTAGCATAAATCCCCACCCCGCTTGGCCGGCTGAAGGCCCCTCCCTGCGTGGAGGTAGTATTGGATGTAATAAGATTAATCCCCACCCCAAGATCACCCCTCCTGCGAGAGGTGTAGTGGGGTAATCTTTCCATTTCAGGTTGAAGCGACACCGACGCGGCGTGCGGGTGCATACCCTCGCCTCCCCGCTCGCCCCCGTCTCCGGCCGGAGTCGGCATCTTCACGCCGGCTAGGTGAGCTCCTGAACATCTCTCATTGCTGTAATGGACTTGCTTAGCTTACTATTGCTATAGTTACTCCGTCGGCGGTAAGAGAGTGTCCGATTTTAAATTGCTACCCAAATTGAGTGACCACCGCGGGCGAGTTGTGAGAGCATCCACTTAACCCAGACCCTTGGTGTGTTGGCCGCCCATGATTTGGGCATCCTAGGCCCATTTGGGGTTCTCCCCAAGCTAGCCAACCATTGGAGCCTCAAGGTCCCGCCTCGGACCCTCTCCAACATCGCCTAGTTGCCATCGGGCACTAGTGTGCGCCATACGGGTGAGCTCGCTAGTGTGAGTCCGCTGCTCAAACTTGAATGCTTGCAAAATAGGTCCATAGGTGGTTTTACATCAAGTGGTATCAGAGCAAGTTCTAGACTTGTCTCTACTAAATCTTGTCCTAGGGCCATTGCATGCATCACCCTTGTCCACTATCATGACTACCTCATACATGACATATTCGCCACTCTTAGGCCCATTAGAAGCCTTTGTGTTTGATGGATCCCGCCCTAGCATATATCTAGAATGGGAGAAGTCCATAGACCAACACTTTGGGTGGTTTACCCTGTCAGGGCTTGTCCAAGTCAACTATGCCAAGAGTTTGCTTTGGCGCCAAGCTAGGAAAGAATGGGAGAACATTGTAGGTTTGAGAGAAGCCAAAGGGGAAGCACCCATTGAATCTTGAGATGAAATGAGGGCCGATCTTAGAAAGATCTACACACCCCAACCCAAACCTCTTCAACCAACCGATCTTTCACCCCCGAACCCAACTCCCACTCATGAACTTCTCCGACCAAGCCCAACCCAAGTCCACCCATGTTCACCACCCCGAGAGTACCATGCACTGACCATTATCACTCCACCCATCATAGACTATCCTACCCCATTATCCTTGGAAGTTGTGGCCCACACTCCTACCCAAGTGGAGATGGATGCCAATCCGGATTCACCTCCCACCATAGAGAACATCTTAGACCCCCCACTTCCACCCACCTCTCCTAGTTCGGGTCCTCATGAGCCGCACACCCTAACCATGAATGAGTCCATACTCCAATGGCTTAAGCAAGGCCCCACCATACCTAGATCACCACCTTACCTCTCACCCTTGGCATATCAAGTCCCAATTATGCCCACCCAGTCTTCCCATGTCACACTTCAAACCTCCTACTTTGTGGAAGGCTTAGGGGACCTAGTGGACTGTTTACAATGGCAAGTCTACCTGACCAATATGCTAGCCATAGGACCATTGGAGTCTAGCCCCATCTACTCTAGTGGACCCTTCCTAGCTTACCCCGCCACTGGTTCCATCACCTCCATCTACACTAGTGGCCATTATACGAGTGAAATCCTCCTCTTTCTCCTCAAGGATGAGAAACCAATCTTGGCCCACTTCCCACCCATCAAGATTCCAATTGCTTTAATTGGCCAACCCACTAGAGACCTTGGCCCAATTATCTTGGAGGAGGATGACTCACCGTTTGGGTACCTTGAAGACATAGAGTGCCACCATCTAGGAAGACCTTTCCACTACCCCTTTGATCCCTTCCTATGGGAGCCTAGACCCCTATGTGACCCTACCACCTTATCCACCATCCCACATGTGGAAGTCATCTTTGGGAAAGGAATTCATATGTCTTGGCACATCACACCGCTTGACATGATTAGTCCGTCGGGTACATTCATCCATATCACCCACATGTCAAGAAGAAAACATGAGTGGTCAATATTTGGTTGTAATGGTCCTCCATCATTCATCATAAATCTCAAGCATGTTAGGAGCATTCATAGATGTCCGGGTCCTCCAACATTCATCACACTCACTCATAAGAGGGACACCTATGGATGCCCCAGTCCTCCCAAATCCTTCAAAGTCTTCATAACATCAATGCATGATAGGTCTATATGTGGTTGTCCTGGACCCCCTTTGCATACCATACATTGTCAACTCACACCGCATCATAGTACATGGCATATGCATTCAAGCAAGTATCAAGCAACAAGCGGTGGGATTAACAAGAAACGAGCACAAACTCCTAAGCACCACTTTGAGTTCCAAGTTGACAACTTGGCGATGATGGCTTTGGAGTGGCTCTACTTTAGGGTCACCTCCAATCTGAGGGCACGAGGACTTGGACCTTGCCAAGTTCCGAGTGGCTTTGGCAACCAAGCTTATGGGTTGAACTTTCAAAAGGGTTTTGGGATTCTCCCCATTTCTCATGTGGCAAATCCGGCACGCTCTAAGGGCACCGCGGTGGATCCTAGTGAGTGCCTCGAACTTACACCTACCCTTGTGAGAGACACCCTCGGAGTGCCACCACAAATAGCTTGAGAGCCCGATGTGAGCACATAGCGGCAATACTAGGCAAGCAAGATCCCATCGCCAGCATGAGGGTATGACCAAGCCACTTTGTCGAGCTGAAGCGTCGTTCCCCGACTATGGTCGCGGGTTGAGTATGGAGATCGTGGATCACCCAGAGCCGCAGTTCGATGTACTACTTCCCTAGTGGACCCATACTCGACGGGGTCGAGTTTTTCCCACCCCGGGGGTATGATGAGGGCATCCCTTGCCCCTCCACATTTTCTCCAGACTCGGATTGTTCGTCGACAAGCGCCATTATGTTAGTCATGTATTTTTGAGTCTAGTCATGTAATCTTCACATTTTATTTGAGTCAATATCATGTAATTTTCCCTTTATTTGAGTCATGTACCTAGGTTAGTGAGTCATTTTCCTAAGTATTGTGTCATTAGGTTGGTTTGTTAGGCAAGTGGGCCCAATTCATTGGGCTTGGCCCAAGGGCACCCCTATCCCTTCGGTTATTTGTCATTGAGTCAAATGTCACGGACTTTTGAAGAAATGTGGGTTGCCTATATATAGGACCCCATTCTCCTCATTTTGAAGTAATGAACAATTGAATAAAAATTGAAATCCACTTCCAAATCCCACTAGATCTCACTCTCTCTCACTCTCTCTCTCTCTAAGGGGTCCCCCCCTCTCTCTCTCTCTCTCCCTCCACCCCAATTTTCGGAATTTTCTCTCTCCTCCCCATTCACCCCTCATTAAGACCTCTCCCCTTCCCCATACACCCATTTAACTCCCCCCCAACCCAAGGTGGCATCCTCCAATCCACACCCCACCTCCCAACCCCCAACTACCCAACACCACTTCCTAAGCACCCCTTCCTCTCCCCAAGGTTGAAGGGGCTCTTCCCTAAGCCCAAATTCAAATTTCCCTCTCCCTAGGGCAGTGCCCTTCCATCTCCCCACCTCCCAAACCACCCAAAGTTTCAGCCCCCCTTCCCCATACCAGCCAAGTTCACCCTCCACCTCTTACTCTCTTGGCCATCCCCTTCCCCACCCCCTCATCTTCTTCTCATTCAGCCTCTGTTTCAGGCAGCAGAGTTACAGAAACTTGCAGAGGCAGCCACGACCATCTCTCAAAGATTCAGGTGGCAAGGCCTACATTGCTGGAATCGTCATCGAGATAGCTTTCCAACGGTGGTGGTCTTGCCGGCTTCCGAGTTCGGAGCTGTCCGGAGGAGCGTCATCTTCAACGACTGCGCAATCTGTCCCAGACTGAAGACCAGAGCGATCTTGGAAGCTGTTCTGCGGTCAACCTTGGAGAAATTAGAGCACACTTCCTTCTACAAAATTCTTCTTCGTCTAGTCCTCCATCAGTAGCAGAAAGAACGACGCCAATCGCCTGCCCGAGCTATTTGTTCTGAATTATTTCATCAGAGTGTGCAGTCTGCCACCAGTGGACTCAGGTTTGACCTATCTTCATTTATCTGGCCACCATTCTCATCTCTGACCTCGGATTGTGGCCCCGTCAACTTCTTCTCGAAGCTACTCCGACCACGATCGCGTCACCGCCAGTTTTTTTCAATTTGAAGTTCAGGAGCGACCGCAGCGCCTTCTGCAATCCACTGCATCAGTTCTGCATCAGTCCGAAGCAGAGTGTTGCTGTCCTGCTCCAGTCACCGGTCCGATCCGCCCCGAGGTCCAGAGCTTCCCAAAAAATTCAGGCATCATCCTCTATCAGTTGGAAAACTTTTGGCGTCGGTTTCGTCAAGATCTGAGCTCTGTGGAATTTGTGGCAGTGACATCACCGGCCCCCTATCCAACAATTCTGAAGGTTGGCAGAACCAGCGGGGATCGGCAAATCGGGTTTCCTTAGCATAAATCCCCACCCCGCTTGGCCGGCTGAAGGCCCCTCCCTGCGTGGAGGTAGTATTAGATGTAATAAGATTAATCCCCACCCCAAGATCACCCCTCCTGCGAGAGGTGTAATGGTGTAATCTTTCCATTTCAGGTTGAAGCGACACCGAAGCGGCGTGCGGGTGCATACCCTCGCCTCCCCGCTCGCCCCCGTCTCCGGTCGGAGTCGGCGTCTTCACGCCGGCTAGGTGAGCTCCTGAACATCTCTCATTGCTGTAATGGACTTGCTTAGCTTAGTATTGCTATAGTTATTCCGTCGGCGGTAAGAGAGTGTCCGATTTTAAATTGCTACCCAAATTGAGTGACCACCGCGGGCGAGTTGTGAGAGCATCCACTTAACCCACACCCTTGGTGTGTTAGCCGCCCATGATTTGGGCATCCTAGGCCCATTTGGGGTTCTCCCCAAGCTAGCCAACCATTGGAGCCTCAAGGTCCCGCCTCGGACCCTCTCCAACATCGCCTAGTCGCCATCGGGCACTAGTGTGCGCCATACGGGTGAGCTCGCTAGTGTGAGTCCGCTGCTCAAACTTGAATGCTTGCAAAATAGGTCCATAGGTGATTTTACATCAAAACAACAACTATGAGCTGACGCTCAGTAGGAAATAACAGGCAAGTGTACGTGATTAACAAGTTAATTACAATTTTCATATGCCATGCTAAATAAAAGAAATAAAAGATGATACAATAAAACAACGTAATACAAAGATCTTGCACGTTCAAGAAAGATAATGATGACAAGAGATAACAAGATAAAAAGTACAAGAATTTACAACAGGAGATAGTAATAGAGAATTGGCCAACAAGCAAGTATTTTAAACGCCATTTCAAGCACGATCAAGTAACAAGTAACAAGAGATTTTTTTATGTCATAGACGTTACACAAGTCAAGTATTCGGTGCAATGCCCCACCATGTCATTAACATCCCATGGGCTCACTAATTTTTGGGCACTCTCCCCAGGACCAGACCGGGCCCTTATGATGTGTTGGCATTGATTTATTGGATCCAAGATCCCACGTTGTCTAGACATTCAGTCAAGTTAAATGGCCAATTAATCAGAGGAATTACTGCCACAAGTATGAGATTTAAGGACTAACTTGTCCTTGGATTCACTAAAACAAAAACTCGATTATAGGGCCGCATTACAAGAATTGGACCAAAACTCAGTCCATGAGGTCAAGAAAGAATGGCTGACAGTGTACCGTTCAGGTGTGTAAGCAATCCATTCTACTGGGGTAATAATGACTATCCAGCAACTTAACAACCAGTTTAATCCTAATTACCAAGTTAATATACCAAGGATTATCATTTACATTAAGCCAAATTGCCAAAAAGATGATTCAAGATAATAAGGTAAAGAACAAGCTCACATAGGAGTGAAAAAACATGCATTAACAGAAATTTAGTTACACAATTAACCACTAATTATGTGGGTTTCTATTTAACCATTGTATGCGTTGCAATGGAGATGATAAACGGCATGTTTTTACACTATGGTTGAATGCAAGGACCATTGTCAATTGAAATCATAAGGTTACAAGTATGGGTCATTGGTTCCTCAAAAATATAGTTTTCAATTGGACTAAGTTGAATGGGTCGATCCCCTAATGGTCCGGATCGATCCTCGGGTCACAAAACAACATTACCGGGTCATACAGCACGTGGGTAGAAAAACGACAAAAACTGGTTTGCTGGTGTATGGGTCGACCCCTGGGGTCGACCCCTGCAAAAACGGGGTCTGCCAGTGAGATGGGTCGACCCCCTACATTTCCTGCAGAATGGGTCGACCCATTGGGTCGAACCTCGTGCTGGGCCGGATGGGTTGACCCCAAGGGTCGACCCTCGGGCAGGCCCTTGCTGCTGGGGCATGGGTCGACCCCATGGGTCGACCCCTGCAAGCCCAGAAACGGTCGTAGCCTCCGAAAAACGCATGAACTCATCCATTTGGGGTCTAAATGGGTTGGGATTTTAACCACATGCTCTAGGGTTCTTAATAGACATACTAGGGTCATAATACAAGAGTTTTGAAACACGAATTTCAACAGAAATCAATTGAATCACAATCTATCTATGATGAGCACATGAAAACCTAGTTCTTGACATGCTTCTACTTAATCGTATGGTTCTCTCAATATATACAACGAAATTTGAGGCTTCTTATATCAAAAGAAAGCTACTTTGATGCTGATTCCAGCCATGTATGATATGCTATATGGGAATCAAGATATGTAACTCAAAATCAGCCCGAAATCATGCTTTGACTCATAAGAACACTGTATAAATCAAGCCTAGACATGCTCTTACTTCGATCCAAAATTCTCTAGACATGCTCAATGAAATTTGGGGCTTTCTACGCCAAATGAAAGCTAACATGATGATGCTTACATCCATGTATATTAATTAGAGTTGGGCTATTAGATCCTACCTCAATCGAAGAGAGAACTTAAAGCCCTAGAATGAAGAACGAACTGGACAGGACCTTAGAAAAACCTCGATATCTCCTCGGATACCTAATGAAATTTAGGACTTCTTATATCATTGGAAAGATCTCGTCAAGTGGAACAATTTGATGTATTCATGTGCAGGTTTTGGTTAAGGAAACCAACCTCAATCGATGGAACAAAGAGGAGAGGAAGGAGGACAACGGCTGTCGACCCACCTCCACTAAACGACCAAGATCTTCCTAGATATGAATCCAATGCAAACACCACAGCTACCAAAAGAAAATAGACTCGTAGAGATTCATTTTGATAGCTCATAGAGCTTCTGGAGACTTCAGAGATGGGAGAAATCGACCACGCAAGGTGGTGTTGGAAAACGACGCCGCCAAGGTTGACCAAGCCAAAACTCGGCCGCCACCATGTGCTAGGGTTAGGTTTGGGTTCGATTGATAGAAGGCTATTGATCCTTAGATCGTGGCCTTTCATTTGCCACCGATTTGAGCTCATTTGGTTGAGTATTAAGCTCTAATTTGCTTTTTAAGATGGGGTTAGGTAAAGGTTAACTAAGTGTGCACTTTTAGGCTTAATCCACTAATTAGACCAAATTGTGGATTTTTGCTGGGTCGATCACAGAAGACAAAGTTGCTAACTACATGGTCCTTGACCCAATTATCATTTTTCCAGATTTGTATAAGCTAGTCGAATTTTCACTATTCTATTTTCTAAGGAATTAAATATCAAAAATCTGAAATTCAAGCATTAAATCATTAAAAATTTAATTTTCAGTTAATAAAAGTTTAATAAATACATTGGGCTCAATAAAAATTTTCGGAGTATTACACCCTCCCCTAATTAAGGAATTTGGTCCTCCAAATTCACTGCACTATAACTGAGAGTAGGGAAAGAGATAGATCACCTAGAATAAGTCGGGATACCGCTTCCGCATAGTATCTTCAGATTCCCAAGTAGCTTCTTCGGTTCCACGCCGACTCCACTGAATCTTGACCATAGGTATAGAACGATTCCGGAGTTGCTACTGTTTTCGGTCCAGAATCTTGATAGGTCTTTCTTCATAGGTCAAATCTTCCTTTAATTCAAAATCCACATGCTGAATGATGTGAGTGGGGTCATACACATATTTCCGTAACATAGACATATGGAAACATTGTGCACGCCAAACAACTGCAGCGGTAAAGCCAGTCTGTAAGCAACTTCTCCCACTCTGTCTAGGATCTCGAATGGACCAATATACCTCGGACTAAGCTTGCCATGAATGCCAAATCTTCGAATCCCTCTCGAAGGAGAAACCTTCAGAAATACATGCTCGCCAACTTGAAATTCTAATACTCTTCTCCTTGTGTCGGCATAACTCTTCAGTCTTGATTGAGCCACTTGTAACCGGTCTCGGATAATACAGATGTTCTGTGACGATTCTGGAATAAGATCTAGTCCAAGCCATTGCTTCTCACCTATCTCATCCCAACACAACGGGGAACGACAACTTCTTCCATACAATACTTCAAAAGGAGCCATCTGGATACTGGATTGATAGCTGTTGTTGTAGGCGAATTCAATTAATGCCAAGTGATCACTCCAACTGCCTCCGAAATCAATCATGCATGCTCTAAGCATATCTTCCACTATCTGATTGGTTCTTTCAGTCTGTCCATTGGTCTGTGGATGAAAAGTAGTACTGAAATTCAGGCGAGTACCAAGAGACTCTTGTAGTCCCTTCCAGAAATGGTAAGTAAATCTGGGGTCTCGATCAGACACAATGCTGACTGGTATGCCATGGAGCCTTACCACTTCCTTCAAATACAAAGCATCCAATACATCAACTGTCCACTTGGACTTAATGGGTAAGAAATGAGCTGACTTTGTCAATCGGTCCACAATCACCCATATTGCATCAAATCCACCACGAGTCCTAGGTAGACCTATAATGAAATCCATGCCAATGCTCTCCCACTTCCATTGGGGTATGTCAAGTGGTTTCAACTTTCCTGCCGGTCTGAAATGTTCGGCCTTAACTTGCTGACAAACCAAGCATCTACTCACGAAGTCTGCAACTTCTCTTTTCATATTCGGCCACCAAAAAGATCTATTCAAATCCTTGAACATTTTAGTGCCTCTAGGATGAATGGTATATCGGGATCTATGTGCTTCCTCCAGAATCTTGTTCTTTATTCCAGCTTCATCAGGTATACAAGTTCTACCATGGAATAACAATTTTCCATCGTCAGCCATCATGAAGTCAGGTCTGCTGCTCAAGCTTCCCTTGATCTCTACTAGCTCGAGATCATTATCTTGCAGAGATTTGATTTCCATAAACAATTCGGGCTTAAGTTGAATCTGTGCAATCATAACCCGATCATTATCAACATTCAGATCCAGGCTGGCTAATTGTTCTAATAGCTTCCACTCTTGTAACATGAGACTGGACAATCTAGCCACAGGATTCCTGCTTAATGCATCTGCCACAACATTGCCTTTGCCAGGATGATACTCGATCGAGAAGTCGAAGTCTTTCAAGTACTCCAACCATCTTCTCTGCCTCATATTGAGTTCCTTCTGAGAAAATAAATATTTCAGACTCTTATGATCTGAAAACACTGTGAATGTTTCTCCATACAAGTAGTGCCTCCATATCTTCAATGCGAACACGACTGCTGATAGTTCCAAATCGTGAACATGATAATTCTCTTCATGCTTTCTCAACTGTCTAGAAGAATAAGCAATCACCTTCCCATGCTGCATGAGTACACAACCTAAATCAATACCTGAAGCATCCGTGTATACCATAAAATCTCCTTCACCAGAAGGTAAAGGCAAAACAGGTGCAGTAGTTAAACAATCTTTCAAACTCAGAAAGCTTCGCTGACAATCATCTGACCAATCAAACTTGTTCTCCTTGCGGGTTAATCTTGTCATAGGTACCGCACTCTTAGAGAAATCTTAGATAAATCTTCTGTAGTAGCTTGCCAGGCCTAGGAAACTTCTCACTTCAGTCACACTGGTAGGATGATCCCAATTCTTCACTGCCTCTACCTTCGAAGGATCAACATAAATACCTTCCTTGGTGATGATATGTCCGAGAAAGGACACCTCTTGCAGCCAAAATTCACACTTACTGAACTTGGCATATAGCTGATGATCTCTCAACAGTTGCAATGTCATCCTCAGATGCTCAGCATGCTCCTCCTCATTCTTGGAATAGATCAGGATGTCATCAATGAATACCACGACCCATTGATCAAGATAGGGCCGAAATACATTGTTCATCAACTGCATGAAAGCTGATGGTGCATTCGTTAGACCAAAAGGCATAACGACAAATTCAAAATGACCATACCTGTTGCGGAAAGCTTTTTTATAGATATCCTCTTCCTTAATCCGCAACTGATGATATCCAGATCGAAGATCGATCTTAGAGAAATACTGAGCTCCCGCTATCTGGTGAAATAGTTCGTCAATCCTCGACAATGGATATTTGTTCTTGATAGTTTGCTGGTTCAATTACCGATAATCGATGCACAACCTCATTGAACCATCTTTCTTCCTGACGAATAATACAGGGGCTCCCCAAGGAGAAGTACTAGGGCGAATGAAACCCTTCTCGAGCAATTCCATCAACTGCTGCTTTAACTCCCTCAGTTCCGCAGGAGACATACGATAAGGAGCCTTGGAAATGGGAGATGTGCCAGGAAAGAAATGGGAGATGTGCCAGGAAAGAGATCAATAGAAAAGATAACTTCCCGCTCAGACGGAAGTCCGGGTAGTTCCTCTGGAAAGACATCAGAAAAATCTCGGACAACAGAAATATCCTTGATCTCGATCTGCTGCTCAGGGGTTGCACAGACAAAGGCTAGAAAAGCCTCGCATCCTCGTCTCATCAGCTTATCAGCTCGAAGAGCCGAAATAAGTGATACAGAGTTATGGTGCTTAACTCCCACAAAAGAAAGTCTAGGGTGTCTAGTAAAAGACACGGAGCTAGAACCGCAGTGAACATTAGCCTCATATCGAGCCAACTAATCTGCTCCTAGGATTACATCATAATCCTTCATGTCCATGCAAACCAAATCAGCTGGTAAATTCTATTCACCAATCATAACCGTACTAGAAGGATAGAAGTATTGTATTGCCGATCTAGTACCAATAGGGGTTGATATTTCTAACGGAGAATTCATCAAAACAGGTTCCACAGCTAAAGACTTAGCAAATCTCCGAGAAATAAAGGAATGTGTGGCACCAGTATAAAAAAGAACAAATGCTGGCTTGTCGAGTATAATAAGAGTACCTTCGACGAGTCCACAATCCTCGGCGATTCCTACTTCATTTGCATGCAAAGCTTGAAGCTTGCCTTGCGGTTTCTTGATGCCTTGAAGTTTTGCCGGTGTAGCTTGCTCCGATATAAGAGGACAATTAGGGATACGGTGCTCTTTACTCCCACATCGCAGACAGGCGCCTAGCTTGCTCCAGCATTCCTCCATCTTGTGACCAAGACGATCACAAAACTTGCACACGCCCTTGAATGGAACAATAGGGCCATGCTTCTTGTCTTCATGCCTCGGCATCTTGCCCTTCCACGATCCAGATCCAGTCCACGAACTAGACCCACTAATGGGCCTCTTCTTGCTATACCCGGGTTTGATATTCTCGAAACCTGTAGGTAGTTCCTTCTTGGTGCCTTTTCTACGGATTCTCTCCGTCATCTCAAGAGTATCTTCTAGAACTTGAGCTTTCCTCACCATCTCAGAATATGTAGAGATTTCCATTGGTGCCAATTGATTGATATAATGTAGCTTCAGCCCATTAAGAAAGCGCTTAGCCTTCATCTTCTCGGTAGATATCAAGTGGGTAGCATATCGAGATAGCCGAGAAAATTGCGCTTCATATTCTACCACAGATAGATTGCGCTGCTTTAAAGCTGCGAACTCTGCTGCCTTCTTCTCTTGCACTCTATCAGAAAAATACTTGCTGTTAAAGAATTCCTCAAACTCCTCCCATGTGACTTGCTGATCACCAAGGGTAGCCTTCATTGAAACCCACCAAGTTCTTGCATCACGTTCTAGTTGAAAAGTTGAGAGAAGGACACGCTCTTTATTGCTGCATTGCATCACTTCGAATATCCTTCCCATCTCATCTAGCCAGTGCTCGGCTTCATCGGGGTCAGTCGAGCCTCCAAATCTCGGCGGATTCATTCCTCGGAAGTTCCGATATAAGTCACCAGTGCCATGGTGTGCCACTCCTGCTTGAGCCACTTGCTGTAAAGCCTGCGTAAGGCCTTGAACCGTACGCTGCAAGTTCCTCCATTCCGCACGGTCAACTGCCATTGCAATGGCCTACACGAGGAATAGATTACGTAGGTTCAATAAGATAGATAATAACATAATTACGAAACGAACTTAACCCAAGTTTCTACCCAGATCTCGCCAGGTTAGGTTCTTAGACTTTAACAAGGTTAGGGGTCCTATGCTATCACTTAGAACCCTAAAACTTAGAAAACCTAGAACTTAGGAAAACCTAGGAATGTGAAACCTAGGGCTCTGATACCAACTAAACTGTCACGCCCCGACGTGGAATATCGGGACATACAGTTAGAAACTAGCTAGAAATAACACTAAAAGTTCTAAACTAAACAATTACATATGTGCTAAGAGAGAAACAAATCTATTGATCAAGATGATTCCAATTTATTACAATAACCACACTGCTAACACACGATCAAACATGACTCCCAATCTGAATTCTAATACAATAACTGACTCCAAAAGTAACAAAGTGCTAACACAACTCTAAGGAAATAACTAGAGGTAAACAACCATGCCCACACGGCATCTACTAACAGGTACACTCAAAAGATATCACTCATCCCCTTCCCCATCGGTATGCGCATCATCACCTGAATAGCCTGGAAAGGGGGAAACAACAACTATGAGCTGACGCTCAGTAGGAAATAACAGGCAAGTGTACGTGATTAACAAGTTAATTGCATTTTTCATATGCCATGCTAAATAAAAGAAATAAAAGATGATACAATAAAATGGCGTAATACAAAGATCTTGCACGGTCAAGAAATATAATGATGACAAGAGATAACAAGATAACAAGTACAAGAATTTACAACAGGAGATAGTAATAGAGAATTGGCCAACAAGCAACTATTTTAAACGCCATTTCAAGCACGATCAAGTAACAAGTAACAAGAGATTTTTTTATGTCATAGACGTTACACAAGTCAAGTACTCGGTGCAATGCCCCACCATGTCATTAACATCCCATGGGCTCACTAATTTTTGGGCGCTCTCCCCAGGACCAGACCGGGCCCTTATGATGCGTTGGCATTGATTTATTGGATCCAAGATCCCACGTTGTCTAGACATTCAGTCAAGTTAAATAGCCAATTAATCAGTGAAATTACTGCCACAAGTATGAGATTTAAGGACTAACTTGTCCTTGGATTCACTAAAACAAAAACTCGGTTATAGGGCCGCATTACAAGAATTGGACCAAAACTCAGTCCATGAGGTCAAGAAAGAACGGCTGACAGTGTACCGTTCAGGTGTGTAAGCAATCCATTCTACTGGGGTAATAATGACTATCCAGCAACTTAACAATCATTTTAATCCTAATTACCAAGTTAATATACCAAGGATTATCATTTACATTAAGCCAAATTGCCAAAAAGATGATTCAAGATAATAAGGTAAAGAACAAGCTCACACAGGAGTGAAAAAGCATGCATTAACAGAAATTTAGTTACACAATTAACCACTAATTATGTGGGTTTCTATTTAACCATTGTATGCGTTGCAATGGAGATGATAAACGGCATGTTTTTACACTATGGTTGAATGCAAGGACCATTGTCAATTGAAATCATAAGGTTACAAGTATGGGTCATTGGTTCCTCAAAAATATAGTTTTCAATTGGACTAAGTTGAATGGGTCGATCCCCTAATGGTCCGGATCGATCCTCGGGTCACAAAACAACATTACCGGGTCATACAGCACGTGGGTCGAAAAATGACAAAAACTTGTTTGCTAGTGTATGGGTCGACCCCTGGGGTCGACCCCTGCAAAAAAGGGGTCTGCCAGTGAGATGGGTCGACCCCCTACAATTCCTGCAGAATGGGTTGACCCATTGGGTCGACCCTCGGGTAGGCCCTGTAGATCTCTAATTTAGAATAATCCACTTAAGGAAAATATAAAAGAAAAGACATGCAATAATCATCAATATGGAGGAAAATATATGCACGAGGTACACAAGGGGAGTGTGTGATCGCCAGAGATGCTAGGTCTCAAAAATATAATCAATAAGAACATGGGAGGAATGATCGCGAAAAGTACCTCAAAAGATGCGGGGATGTGAGTGCTTCCTTTCTCTTCAAATCGGCCGGCCGATGAAGAGAGTTCTTGTTTTTATTACCCTTGCAAAAAAAAATAAACATCACAAAAGAATTGAATTAGAACATGGTGTGTAGCATCAAATCCATAGTAAATAGATGACCATGAATAACATGATTAAAAAAAAACACACCTTGTGGGTGTTGGCCCTTAAACCCCTATGCAAAGAGGGTATAGGAATATATGAATGATATGATATGAATATGAATAAAAATGTGAATAAGGGGAAAGAGTGCAAGAGTGCACTATGGGGAGGTTTCTCAACGTGGTTGAGATGTAAAGAAAATCGAATAGGAGATGGGCATGCAGATGAATGATGCAATAAACAAAAAAAAATAAAAATAAAGGAGAAGAGCCTGTGCGATGCTTGGGCTTTGATGTTCAATGGGGAAGAACTTCAGAAGATGAAGAGATGATCGTGAGGTTCCTCCTTCAGCCAGTCGCACAGCACCTTCAACCTGCAAAACAAAGAAGAGCGGAGGGGAAGGAAGGGAATCGGTAAAAGGATCCAACCAAACAACAGAGCCAATGGCTCTATTAAATAGGAGAAGAGGGGATAAACATGGGCAAGAGTCCAATAAGGGGAAGGATAAGAATGGGCAAGAGCCCAACCAAGGCAGGGGTCTAACGAAGCAAGGACTCTCTGGGGAAAGGGCTGCGAAGCCAGAAGATGAAACACGCCCTTGGTCAGGGCGTCAATTCAAGAATTGACGACCTGTCATAGGGCGTCTTTTCAAAACACGCCCTGGGTCAGGGCGTTTCTTCCTGGATTAATTTTAGAAATAAACATTTCTTTAATTTAGAAATTCTGAAACACGCCTCCAGGAGAGGCGTTAATTGAAACACGTCCCAAATAAGGGCGTTAATTAACATTTTTAAAATATTTATTCTTTTTCGAAAATTGGATAATGCCGGGAATTGACGCCGTCATCTTTGGGCGTCCTTTCATCAAGAAACGCCCCAGGTCAGGTCGTGTTTTAAAACACGCCCTTCACCAGGTCACAAATTTATAAAATAGGTAAAATGGGGAGAAATAGATAAAATGGGGAGACACGCCCTGGATCAGGCCGCGTTTTAAAAACACGCCCCTCTCCAGGGCGTTAATTTTAAAAAAAAGGGAAAGGGGAGAAAAATGCCCAGAAAATGGGAAAAAAAGGAAAAATAGGGGAAATTAGGGGAAAATTCATGAAAAGTGGGAAAAAAACACTCAAATAATGCTGATTTGAGGGTCAAATGGGGCATCGCAGAGCGATATGAAATATACTCAAAATAATGTCAATTTTGGCGTGTCTACAGCTGCCCCGCCTTGGCGTCTGCTTTGCAAGGGAGCGTAGCAAACTGAAAAGTAGATGCCAAGGTGTGATGAGACACGCAATCAACATCACTTGATAAGAAATGAAATCAAAAGCTCGAGATGAAGCAAATCTCGAAAAATCCAACGAAATCAACAATGTTTGGATAAAAGGGGAGATGTGCACGCGGTGCACGAAGGAGATAAAATAAAATGATCAACTTCCAGCGCGGTGGAAGTACCCCAGGTCACAAACCTGTAGATTTCACCATTGGGGAGCGGTTACCAGCCAATGTGGACGTGCTGCAGCCAAGGTGGATCAAGGGGAAAAAATGATAAATAAGATGATAAAAATCTAAACAAGGAGCTCTCGAGAAAAGACCCAAAACAGCGATAAAACGAACTGAGGATCCAATTCGACAATGAAAGTCTCATATCGAGAAAGATTAAGATCAATTCAACTCTCAACATCAGCTTATCAGAATGATTTTCCAATGTTAATTCAAAGTCCTACATGAATGCATGCTGGGCTAAAGGGAAAATAACAAATGAAAATATAATATAATCAAGGATAATATTGTTAAACTGCCCAGACTGGGTCAAAAAACTAATTCTGCGAGCTGATACTAAGCCGAAGCCCGTTTATCCACGCACCAACTCGTAAAAAGGGAACCATCGTCCCCAGTCTTGGACGGCTCAACGGCCTATCCGTGTGACTAAGACTTCTCTGGAATCATCATTATTTTTGATGAAGGGGAACTCAAATCCCAGATTTACCAAAGCCACAAGGTCCTTGATATAATCTAGTAACATATGTAACATATAGTAGCATGCATACAGGAGATGGTGATATCAATAAGCATGGGAACTGAGAAATGAGCTGCAAGCACCGTGGGACTTTGAGTGATGATGCCCTGCCGGCGGGACCAAGAGCCTCTTCCTGCGCTCAAATATTCATTAGCCAAGATATAACAAGCAATGAATAAGGCATTTAATCATAGCATGCATAGCATGAATCAAGCAACCAATCATAGCATATATCATGAACAACATAAGTCAAATCATGGCATAGCAAAGCATCATTATTTGTTGTTTGTCATGAGGATGATAATCTGGCTAATAAAGTTTTGGAGTTAAATAATCAGGATCTGATAATGCCCATCGACGGAGTAATCAGATGAAACGAGCAGGAGTTGATTGAAAGATTTGGAGATGAATAATCATGAGATATGATAATCAAAATGATATAGGGAGATGATGCCCCTGGGTGGCATGTCATGAGAATATTGGGAAGAATCAATAGATTGATAGCAATAAGTAGAGAGAGGACCCATCCCGTGCTTTTGGTCTCTGCAAAGCTATTCCTGCAAAACACCATCAGAAAATACAATGCAAATTTTTGGATTTTGGAAATATGCAAATTTTTATGAGTTTTGAAAATATTTGAATTTTTATGGAGATTTTTGGAAAATATTTTGAATTTTTGTTGGGATTTTGATAGGGAAATATTCAAAAAAAATTTTGGATTTTGGCTTAGACATTGTTAATGCAGCATCAAAGGGTTGTTTTGAACCACTGGCTAGGGGTCCTTGTTCCTTCCCTTTTCGCTAAAACTGTCCAAAGCTGGACGTGCATTGAAAGTGGCATCCTATAACCGACCGTCTTTGATCAACGGTGCCCCTACCAAGGCCATACCTGAGAAATGTTGGGTCTTGGAGGGAGAAGAGAAGAATAATTGGAGATAAGTTTTGTGCAGGATGGGAGATATCGGGACTTGAATTCTTTCCAAGGTGTTCCCTTCAAAGAGGTAGTCTGTTGTGCCGGGGCTTTGTGCCTTTAATTTTTAGACCCTTGACATGCATACGACCAGGATTTTCCCTGCGGGGACTTTGCCACTCTTGACATGCCATAATTCACAATCTTGCTTTTATCGAAATTCTGACTTGATTTTCATAATGGCCCTTTTGGCGAAATGTATATCATGAAAACTCATATTGATTTTGGGTCCAGACTGCCCCTATTTGAGACTCCTCTCGTATTGGGGATTACCAAGGTTTGTCATCTCATCCGTCAACCTCTTGCCCCTGCACGTGGCCGAGTAAAGAAGAGAAAAGACTTTCAGATATACTCATGGCATGGCCAAGGTAGCAACGGTGTTTAACCAAAGGAGCCGGCTAAGGACGCCGTGAAGTGTGTGAGGTGCCCAGCTGAGGGTTGATCTTAACAAGCGAGGAGAGAATGTTGAATTCCCAGCGCGGGGTGCTTATTAACCAAGGTGCTGCATAAGCAAGCCTAAAGACTCTTTTTAACAATGATTTAATTTAACAAAAGCTTAAGATAAAGATCTAAAACACCACTCTTAATCTTGTTAGGAAGCACTTCATTTTGAAAATCATGCGTGATGTAATGAGATAATGATATCGTATAAAATGAGTACTTACGCCAACATGTTACCTTGCAACCTTTGTAGAAGTAGCTGCCGCGAGAGGCGAGGTTGATCATCGTGGGGTAGTCCTCTTAGGCAGATAAAAGGATTGGAAGCAAAGGGTTTGAAAGTGGCTTAACAAGAATGAGTGGTGCTCAAACCAGACTCAGACGAATAAGGAGAAAAGGAAAAGAGGCGAGGGCTAGAACTCCCTCACTAAGGCGCGGAGACCCTGATCACATGGAACAGTCTACAGAAGAAGCGGAAAATCAAGAAGAGGGGTGAGGACTAAAGCCTCGGAAGCAATGGGAGAATGGGAAGATGCCCAAGGCAGTGGATGTAGAAGAAGTTGGGTCAGACCCAGAATCAGGAGGAATTAGAAGAAGAAATTGGTAGATAGAAAGAGGCAGATCCGGAGGGTCCGGAGGCAGAGGAGAATCATGAGAGGAGAAATCATCCGGAGGCTCCGGAGGGATGACAAAAGAAGGGACGCGATGCCCTGAGACGAAATAGGGAAAAAGATGATGGAAAAGGAAGAAAAAAATGAAGGATGTGATGTCTTGGAAGATTAGAAAGATGAATCGGAAGAAAGATGGAGGGTCCGGAGGTTCCGGAGGAAGCAAATGCTGAGGGACGCGATGCCCAGGGAGGAGAGAAAAATCCAGAGGTTCCGGAGGAATGAAATTAGGAAGGAGAAGGTGGAAAGGGGCGTCGTGCCCGAGGGAAAAGTCCGGAGGTTCCGGAGGAGGAAAATGAAAAAGGTGGAAAGGGGCGTCGTGCCCAAAGGGAAATTCCGGAGGTTCCGGAGGAAGAAAATGCCGAGGGACGCGATGCCCTGGGAAGAAGGGAGAGAAATCTGGGAGATGAAAAGGTTGGAAAGGTGCGCGATGCCCGAGTAATGAAGATGAATATGAATAAGGTGGGAAATGCGGAGGATCCGGCGGTGCCGGAAGGCGGGGAAGATACGGGTTTGGAAACCCGGGAAGCAGGAGGTGCAAATGCATACAATGGGATGGATGCGATGAATGCATGAAATGCAAAGAATATGAAGAATGTGAAGGGCGAGAGGATGAGATCCTCCTCCTAACCCTGGGAATGGCCCATGAAGAAAAAGTGATAGAGATGGATGAATAGAAAGTGGAACAAATAAGGGATGGCCCCTTAGCATTAAGATAACTGCCCCTCCACGGCAGTGAAAGTGTATGAGAAATAGCCCCTGCCGAAGCTTCAATGGTGAATGTCAACTCCCTTGGAGAGTGCAAAGTAATGGTGTGAGGGAGTTGGAAAGTTGGGCTCGGAAGCATTATGTTGCCCAAAGATTCAAAATTTGGAAATTGGAACAAA
The DNA here is from genome assembly GCA_022559845.1 of Amorphophallus konjac. Classification (NCBI taxonomy): domain Eukaryota; kingdom Viridiplantae; phylum Streptophyta; class Magnoliopsida; order Alismatales; family Araceae; genus Amorphophallus; species Amorphophallus konjac. The sequence continues at coordinate 71,053,544 of CM040128.1, read as the reverse complement.
GGGTGCCCTGCCCGGCCCTTACACAGCATCAATGCTTGGCATGTCGGCGACTTGGCTTCTTCAACCGTGCTTGGCACAATAACCCGGATTGGCATCCGGCAAATGAATTCTTGAATCTTGAATGGCGCGGCCAAATCCTTGCTGCCTGGCTCTTGATCGTCCTCGGCACCTGTGCTTGTAGAAGGCCCCCCATTCCGAGTAGTAAGGGGAGGTGAAGCGGAGGCGGAAGGCTCCATGAATGGTGGAGACATGATGGAAAGCGTTGGCAAATGGGTGAGCGTAAGCGGGGGTTCAAACACGTCGAGTTTCTCCCTTTGCTCGGAAGCAGTTGGGATTGGCTCGGGTGCAAAAAGGGGTGGATCCTGCTCAGGATTAGCCATGGGTAAGGGTAAAGGGTTAAGTGGTGGAATAGGCAAAGTGGGTTTTAAAGGGATAATGGAAGGCCGAGGTGGCGGTAATGGGAGGTTAATTGGGGAAGGTTCAATGGTGGGTTCGATGGAGGCTAATGGTGTGGAGGTTGATGGCTTAATAGGTGGAGATTTAATTAGTGGAGGGTTAATGGGTGAAGGTTTGGTGCGTAGGAAATGCCGGACGGGGCGAGCGGTGTTAGGAGTGGGTGTGGGAATGGGAAGAGACTCAATAGGCGCCGGCGCGGGCGATTGGAATATCGACCCATCGTCGTAACACCAACTAGTCTCATAAACAGGGGTTGAATTAGGAGTGGTTTCCTCCTGAGCAGGGGGTTCATTGAATGAAAATGGGGAAAGCAGAAAGTTAAGGAAACTCGGAAGTGGTGCCTGCGGAGCTTCATCATCATCGTATACTGCCTCGGATTCTTCGAATGCCGGCTCTTGCTCACTTGAACCGCCGACGCCGTAATCATCCCTCCTGTCTTTCCATTCTCTCTCCATCTTTGTAATCTCGTCTAAAGCGGCATGGAGAGGATTGACTGGAGTAGGAGGAGCCGCGACCCTCTTTATTTGTTCTTCCATCAAAGTAATCTTATCAAGCAGAGATTGTTGGAGGGGTGTGACTTGAGCAACAGAAGGTTGGCAGGGCCTTGAAGGAGGAAGGGCCGTATAAGAAGGCCGTGGAGGGGAATTAATGGGCCGACCCATAGAAGAACCCGAATGGGCCGGATTGCAATGAATAAATGGGCCTTGGGGCCGTGATCGAGAGGGAATAGAAGGAGGCGGGTGATGGGCCACCCGAGTAGAATGAACAGGAGGAGATGGGTAATGGGCTACCCGATCAGGATTGGAAGGAGGAGGTGGGTGATGGGCCACCCGTGTAGAATTGGAGTGAGATGCATGAGATGTACCTTCAACAGCGGCCTTAAGGGCTTGGATCTGTTGAGGGGTGAGATGATCTAATGCATGAATGAGTTGAGAGACTTTCTCATCATTAGGACGAGGCGGTCCCGAAGGAGTAGTGGCTCGAAATTGAGTAGGGGGACCATGAGGACGGACATTGCCTAAGGGTCGGGCAACACCATAAGAGTGAGGACGTGGTCCTTTGAAAGTATGGTGAGAATTTTGAACATGTTGAAAGTGAGGATTATAAGAAGTGCTAGGTTGTGCATCCTCATGAACATTAATTGAATTGAACATGTTATTTTGTCTATCAAAGTAAGCCATTCAAGCAATTTAGTGTGCAAACAATTTGCAAAGAAACACACAAGTTGTGATGGTTACCTTGATTTCTTATGTTCGAATCTTGGTGAATTAATGATTTTATGCAAATTGATATGATTCACACAAGGGGAGGAACCTAGTTTCAAATATGATTTAACTCCAATGCCAACTAGGAACACTCTCTCACCACGTTTAGGCCAACTAACTCGGGACTTCAAAAGGGTACAACCTGCCCGGCGTCTGTGAGGGAATCCACGGGTGCGAGGACTTACGGAGACTTGGAAAAGGGATTTCCAGTCCAAAGAGACGGAATGCTCAATGGAGGGTCGACCCGATTCCAAGAGGGTGTGTGGATCCTAATGAAGAGGAGGGGGCTCCCAAACCAATGCAAAGAATAAATGCAACATGGGAAATCAGGCCAACCACACAATATGATCAATCAATATGAAATATCATGAAAACTCACCCACGGGAAGGGTTCTGGAAACCCACAGTAAAAATACGCCCTGGAAGGGGGCGCTACTAACAAAAGACACGACAGTGTGACTGTCGTGAATCAACGTGAGGGGCCCAGGGGCAGGGTAAAAAGTGCCTTAGGGTGAGGCGCTATCAATAAAAGGACGCCCTTTCCAGCGGGCGTCAAATTTACAAGACACGCCCTGATTTGGGGCGCTAATCAAGTAAAAGACGCCCTGGATCAGGGCGTGAATTCACAGGCAGCATAAAATAACGGAAGAAATCAGGAGATATGCTCGAAGACGCCCTGCCAGAGGTCGTTACACTGGAATAAGACGCCCCGAGTTAGGGCGTTAACTTAAAACGCGCCTCTGTCAGAGGCGCTAATCACCTTTCTTCCAGAAAACCTTCACGGCCGACAGTATCAAGCACTCACAGTCACAGCAGGCAATCAACAATATGGATATTAAGATAACAACATGCTCATCAAAGATTTGGAATAAGTGGAAATTCTAAAAAAAAAAAAAATAACAAACTGGCAAATCACTTAGGGAAGAGTGCAAAGCCAATGGAGGGCGCCCGAGGGGCACAAAAGGAGACGCACCGAGGGTGCAATAGGGGAGACGGCACACGCGGGTGCCTAAGGGGAAAGGGTAATAAACAAAGAACACAAAGTGGTCCCACCGTGATCGCCAATTTGTAGATCTCTAATTTAGAATAATCCACTTAAGAAAAATATAAAAGAAAAGACATGCAATAATCATCAATATGGAGGAAAATATATGCACGAGGTGCACAAGAGGAGTGTGTGATCGCCAGAGACGCTAGGTCTCAAAAATATAATCAATAAGAACATGGGAGGAATGATCGCGAAAAGTACCTCAAAAGATGCGGGGATGTGAGTGCTTCCTTTCTCTTCAAATCGGCCGGCCGATGAAGAGAGTTCTTATTTTTATTACCCTTGCAAAAAAAAACAAACATCACAAAAGAATTGAATTAGAACATGGTGTGTAGCATCAAATCCATAGTAAATAGATGACCATGAATAACATGATTAAAAAAAAACACACCTTGTGGGTGTTGGCCCTTAAACCCCTATGCAAAGAGGGTATAGGAATATATGAATGATATGATATGAATATGAATAAAAATGTGAATAAGGGGAAAGAGTGCAAGAGTGCACTGTGGGGAGGTTTCTCAACGTGGTTGAGATGTAAAGAAAATCGAATAGGAGATGGGCATGCAGATGAATGATGCAATAAACAAAAAAAAATAAAAATAAAGGAGAAGAGCCTGTGCGATGCTTGGGCTTTGATGTTCAATGGGGAAGAACTTCAGAAGATGAAGAGATGATCGTGAGGTTCCTCCTTCAGCCAGTCGCACAGCACCTTCAACCTGCAAAACAAAGAAGAGCGGAGGGGAAGGAAGGGAATCGGTAAAAGGATCCAACCAAACAACAGAGCCAATGGCTCTATTAAATAGGAGAAGAGGGGATAAACATGGGCAAGAGTCCAATAAGGGGAAGGATAAGAATGGGCAAGAGCCCAACCAAGGCAGGGGTCTAACGAAGCAAGGACTATCTGGGGAAAGGGCTGCGAAGCCAGAAGATGAAACACGCCCTTGGTCAGGGCGTCAATTCAAGAATTGACGACCTGTCATAGGGCGTCTTTTCAAAACACGCACTGGGTCAGGGCGTTTCTTCCTGGATTAATTTTAGAAATAAACATTTCTTTAATTTGGAAATTCTGAAACACGCCTCCAGGAGAGGCGTTAATTGAAACACGCCCCAAATAAGGGCGTTAATTAACATTTTTAAAATATTTATTCTTTTTCGAAAATTAGATAATGCCGGGAATTGACGCCCTCATCTTTGGGCGTCCTTTCATCAAGAAACGCCCCAGGTCAGGTCGTGTTTTAAAACACGCCCTTCACCAGGTCACAAATTTATAAAATAGGTAAAATGGGGAGAAATAGATAAAATGGGGAGACACGCCCTGGATCAGGCCGCGTTTTAAAAACACGCCCCTCTCCAGGGCGTTAATTTTAAAAAAAAGGGAAAGGGGAGAAAAATGCCCAGAAAATGGGAAAAAAGGAAAAATAGGGGAAATTAGGGGAAAATTCATGAAAAGTGGGAAAAAAACACTCAAATAATGCTGATTTAAGGGTCAAATGGGGCATCGCAGAGCGATATGAAATATATTCAAAATAATGTCAATTTTGGCATGTCTACAGGCCCTTGTTGCTGGGGCATGGTGGGTCGACCCCTGCAAGCCCAGAAACGGCCGTAGCCTCCGAAAAATGCATGAACTCATCCATTTGGGGTCTAAATGGGTTGGGATCTTAACCACATGCTCTAGGGTTCTTAATAGACATACTAGGGTCATAATACAAGAGTTTTAAAACACGAATTTCAACAGAAATCAATTGAATCACAACCTATCTATGATGAGCACATGAAAACCTAGTTCTTGACATGCTTCTACTTAATCGTAAGGTTCTCTCAATATATACAATGAAATTTGGGGCTTCTTATATCAAAAGAAAGCTACTTCGATGCTGATTCCATCCATGTATGATATGCTATATGGGGATCAAGATATGCAACTCAAAGTCAGCCCGAAATCATACTTTGACTCATAAGAACACTGTATAAATCAAGCCTAGACATGCTCTTACTTCGATCTAAAATTCTCTAGACATGCTCAATGAAATTTGGGGCTTTCTATGCCAAATGAAAGCTAACATGATGATGCTTACATCCATGTATATTAATTAGAGTTGGGCTGTTACATCCTACCTCAATCGAAGAGAGAACTTAAAGCCCTAGAATGAAGAATGAACTGGACAGCACCTTAGAAAAATCTCGATATCTCCTCGGATACCTAATGAAATTTAGGACTTCTTATATCATTGGAAAGATCTCGTCAAGTGGAACAATTTGATGTATTCATTTGCAGGTTTTGGTTAAGGAAACCTACCTCAATCGATGGAACAAAGAGGAGAGGAAGGAGGACAACGGCTGCCGACCCACCTCCACTAAACGACCAAGATCTTCCTATATCTGAATCTAATGCGAACACCACAGCTACCAAAAGAAAATAGACTTGTAGAGCTTCATTTTGATAGCTCATATAGCTTCTGGAGACTTCGGAGCTGGGAGAAATCGACCACGCAAGGTGGTGTTGGAAAACGGTGCCGCCAAGGTTGACCAAGCCAAAACTCGGCCGCCACCATGTGCTAGGGTTAGGTTTGGGTTCGATTGATAGCGGGCTATTGATCCTGAGATCGTGGCCTTTCATTTGCCACCGATTTGAGCTCATTTGGTTGAGTATTAAGCTCTAATTTGATGTTTTAAGATGGGGTTAGGTAAAGGTTAACTAAGTGTGCACTTTTAGGCTTAATCCACTAATTAGACCAAATTGAGGATTTTTACTGGGTCGATCACAGAAGACAAAGTTGCTAACTACATGGTCCTTGACCCAATTATCATTTTTCTTGATTTTTATAAGTTAGTCGAATTTTCACTATTCTATTTTCTAAGGAATTAAATATCAAAAATCCGAAATTCAAGCATTAAATCATTAAAAATTTAATTTTTAGTTAATAAAAGCTTAATAAATACATTGGGCTCAATAAAATTTTTTGGGGTAATACACAGCGTGTCCAGGTTGGCCTTGTCCTAGGAGACGGGCCTCTGCGGCAGGGTTGCCGTGGGTTTTACCTCGGTGAGTGGTATTAGTATAGTCTGGTTCTCGATTTTGAGATCGGTGTTTTCCTTTCGAGTGCAGCAGGAGTAGCTGTAGCGCTGAGTTTTGACCGACCACAGCAGGAACAACGTCGTGCCAGATGGTACACCGATCTCACAATGAAGAACCGGACTATACTAATACCACTCACCGAGGTAAAACCCACGGCAGCCCTGCCGCAGAGGCCCGTCTCCTAGGACAAGGCCAAACTGGACACGCTGTCCAAGGCGCAACCCCGACCACCTGGTCGCGGGAATCGCACCCACAAGACACAACCTCAGTAAAGCCACTAGCACCCTAGCCACTAACTCGGAAACACTGGACGGCCGAGAAAATCATGTCCCGCAGACGGGAAACGGAACCCGGAAATAGGAGAGTCATGTCTCACGTGACAGGAGTACCTGCCCACCAGAAGCATGGCAGGATGCGTCCACTGACGTCTTAGACCGCGCCTCAGGTGTCCCCCTCGACCCCTAGTGGAACGGGGACACCGTACTAGTAACCACAGAACAAGTGACTAGCTAGGGTCGCGCTCGTCAGAGCGGGTCCAACCGCCCCCACCCCCGTGTGCACACACAGACCGTGCGCCCCTGGTCTGGCCCTCTGATTGGTTTTCCCCTCAGCCAGACTCTGCTGGTAGACGCGAGGCCCGACGGAAACCAGTCCAAAACCATCTCTCTGGGGTAGCCTCGCCACCACTCCATGGTGGGACCACTCTCGTGTCGGAAGGCTACGACTAGTGGGGAGTCACTGGTGTGACCACTCTCCAAAGAGAAACTTTGAGAAACACGCACGCACCCTGCACGAAAGTAGAGAAGAACCAAGTGGCGCCGAGCCACTGGACTCTAGACAGTCCCCTAGACTCACTAAATCCAACGGTCCTTGAGTCACAAGACTCAAGGTGAAGACCGTCGTACCCAACGACACAAGGCCGTCAATCTAGTCTAATACCTATGTCTAAAACTACGGTAGAACGAATACCGAGGTAGCTCATGAGCCGTCGAGACCATTCCCTCAAAAGGGAACTCAAGAGACCAAGGCCACACACATGCTGCAGGCGGAAAGCATAGAAGCACGATTCCCAAGGTAGCTCTCAAACCGCCACGCCGATTACCCATCCTAGGGAAAAGTGGGAAACCTCCAGCTCCAGGATGGATGATTGGACTCGCAGTCCAAGGCCAAACACATGGCCCACTCGGGAATCATCTTCCATGAAAACTCACGATATGCGGGGGAAACCCCACCGCCCTCACACCGATACACGGTGACTTGATCAAGCGTAACACAAACCTGGAACACACACCCATAGGCACGCTAATCGAGATAACACGGTACCTCCAGACACCCCAAAAACACGGACACGGACACGGAACCTAAGGGGTGTCCGGGACACTCACGAGGTCGAAGATCGACCACACTAGGTCACAACCGGGTCGACCGGAGACCAACACACGCGAACCCGACACGGAGAATCACCTGGTGGTCTAGCCTTGGGCCGCTACAGTCTCTAGCGGTCCAACATTAAGCCGCTACAAGGCTCTGGCGGTCCAACCCAGGCGCGCCAGAAGAATGAGCCACACTTGCTCTGGCGCACCCATTTCAGGCCGTCACAGCGCTCTACCGGTCGAGAAGAAGAAGAAGAAGAGATGAAGATGAAGAAGAGATGAAGATGAAGAAGAAGAGAAGAGGAAAGAGGAAAAAGGACGACGGAGAGCCTAGGGCTCCGTCGTCCCCCGAGCGGAGAAAGAACGGGAAAGAAGAAGAAGAAGAAAAGGGGGAGGAGAACGGAAGAGAAGAAGAGAGGAAGATGAAGAGGAGGAGAAGAAAGGGGGGGCCTCTCAGCGCCCTCACCTAAGGAGGAAGACGACGGCGAGCGGCGGCGGTGTCCGGCGGTGGAGAGAAAGAGAGAGGGAGACGACGGGAGTTGAAGAGACAAAGAGAGAGAGAGAGGGAATTTGAAAAAGGAAGGGGGGGAATTTTGAACTCCCCCTCCCCTTCTATAGCCGCCTCAAGAAAAAAGAGAAAGAGAAGAAAAAAGGGGAAACAAACGAACAAAAAGAAAAAAAACAAAAGTAAAAAAGGGGAAAAGAAGAAAGGGAAAAGAAAAGAGAAGAAAAAAAAAGAGAGAAAAAAGAAAAAAGGAGAAGGAAAAAGGGAGAGAAGAGAAAAAGAAAAAAAGGGGGAAGAAAGAGGGAATAAAAAAATAATAATAGTAGTAATAATATAATACATATATGATAATAATACAATAAATACACAATAGAGATAACAATGTCTACGTCACACATCTTAGGAACGTACGTCCAATAATGTACGTTTATCCCACAGATACACCCGCGAGCACTGTACGGCTCATCCTTCGCCCACGCTGCCCGCGGGTGGGGGGCATTTGTGGACGTAAAAAATTATACGTCCATATGTCCCACCAAGCCCCGCATTAATGTCAAAGTCAAAAGGAGAAGACTCGGGGAGACTGGCCATCCAGGGCTCCGGGAGAATATTACCGTCCTGCAAACCCCGCATTTGCACGGGCGCATCAAACGACAGAGAAAGCACATGATCTCCTCCTGAATTTATACACTGCTATGGACCCACCCTCGGGTCCCTAACGGTGAAGAAATATCCCAAAGAATGCACAACTTCAAGTTCCTGAAGCAAAGGCAGAGGCCCCTTTCAAAACGGCACACTCCATGCCCCTTCAGCGGCACACTGCCTGAGGAGCCCCAGCGGCACACCCAAATGGCCGTTCAGCGGCACACTACTGAAGAGACACAGCGGCACAGCGGTGAGGTGCCTCCAGCGGCACACTCCACAGCTGCCCCAACGGCTCACCTCAGTGCCCTTCAAAGGCACACCCCTCAGGTGCCTCCAGCGGCACACCTCCAGGTGCCTTCAGCGGCACACCATCAGTGCCCTCTCAACGGTGCAGTCCCAGTGCCCCTCCAACGGCACAGCTTTCATGCCCCTTCAGCGGCACAACACCTGACCCTTCTAGCGGCACAGCGGTGAACTCCCCCGAACAGCACAAACCGGCAAGATACATAACGGTCACTAAAGGAGCCCCTTGGCGTGCAGTGTGGCCATTTCAACGCCAGCTAATCCCAAGCTCAGGTGTCGTCCTCCTGTTGGATGAAGGAGACTTCCACCTGACAAAGATGGGACTCGGGTCAACCTCGGATGGCAGTGCCATCACGAGGTTCCCCCGTCAACAGCACACATATAAAAGGCCTTCACAGAGAAAGAGAAAAAGAGAGAGGCGAAGGCACCCGTTCGAGGAGAACATAATGAGAAGAAGAAGAGAAGAAGAAGCAGGTAGAATAGAGCAAGGAGAGAAAGGGAGAGTGTGCTGTGTAGTGGAGAGGGAAGGATGACAGTGAAGGGAATGATCACCCTTCCTCATCCTGACCCTCTCCCCAAAACTTTTTTTCTTTCTCTTCCCCATTTCTCCCCCCCCCATTTGTTTGGATGTATTGCATTATGTTTGGCCTTTAGTCCATGATCTTTGTCATTTTGAGTTTGTCATGAATGAAACACCTTTTGGCTTTGCCTTCTTTCACTGCATTTGTTGTCTTCTCCTCATCGTTAACCTGTGGTTTGCATCTTTCCCCCGGGTCTGCTAGATTCGTTCTGATTTTCCCCTCGTACCGTCAGTTAGCTTAGCTCAACTTGTAGTGTACTGGTTTTTCGGCACGAGGCTGGCTCCTCTCCTCTTCGATGGCCCTCCACAGCATGAGCATTACCCCACCTCCCCCATCTACGGGATCTTTAGCACCCACTGCGGTTGGGATTCATCTACTGGCCAGGAGGTCCCTCAGCCTTTTCTCCAAGTTCCACGGTACACACGCCCATTCAAGCCCCTCAGTCATCATACCGTTTAAGCCCTCCAATGGCACATCCATTTTTTTGCTCACCCAGCGGTACACCTCCATGAGTCTGCCCAGCGGCACACTTTCCTTGGCTGCCTCAGCAGTACACTCCTCTTTCTGATTTGCCCAGCGGTACACCTCCCTTGGTCTGCCCAGCGGCACACTCCTCCTTTCGCTGTCTCAGCGGTACACTTCCCATCTGTCTGCCCAGTGGCATGCTCCCTCCAGCTGCCTCAGCGGCACACTCCTGGCTACCTCAGCGGCACACCCTTGGACTGCCAGCCCGGCATATCTTGGCTATCATTTCTCCGGTGTACTCACAGCTTGTGTCAGTCTACCGGTTTCTCGACCGACGTTGTTTCTGAGTTTTCTGAAGTTTCCCCAAAGGTGGCTGCTCAGGCACCCACCTCAGTTGTTGGTTCATGTCACTCCTTGTGGGCATGTTCCTTGTTATTCCCTTACCCACCGGGTCAAGGGGAGGTGCTGCCGAATTTTCGTCAGGAATAGCAATAAATTAAAAGATGAAAAGAAGCAACAAACAGATGGACTAAGCAACAACGAGACATTTTAATCAACTAAAAGGACTATACAAAATTCAAGGAATTGAACTGAACAAGACCCGAAGAACTGAACTATTGGACGTGAATTGGGGCTGAATCACACGACAAAACCGAAAATTGACCCTCTGAAGTCTCCCATCAGACCTGCATAAACAAGAGGACTCCTTCTGAATTCCCCCTACCCATCTGAACTCCACTCTATTTGTCTCGACCCTGCACTCTTATCCCTCAACCCTTTAGCGGCACACCCTAGCTCACCCTTTTAGCGGTATACTCCCACCTGAACCTTCCGACGGTACACCCTAGCCCACTCCCTTAAGCGGTACACCCTAGCCTTCACCCTCCAATGGTACGCCCTAACCCACTTCTTCCAGCGGTACACCCTAGTCTCCACCCTCTAGCGGTACACCTTCTATCCTCCAGCGGTACACTCCCTCCCAGCCTTCAGCGGCACACTCCCAACTCCACCAGCGGTACACTCCATCATCTCTCCAATGAATACATATATATGTGATAAAAAGGGGGGGGGGGATATATAATAAAAGGAATGATGAATAATAATAATAATAGTAAGACAAAAGGGGGTGGTCCCAATCAAGGTAATAAAAAAGGAAAATAATAACAAAAGGGGGGGAATAATAATAATAAAAAAGGGGTAATAATGAACTTGAGAAGAACTCGCTGTCGCTGGGTGATAAAAGGCAATCAACAAAGAAAGGGTAGCGTCAATAAATAAATGATAATAGCAAGCATTAACAGTCATCGTGAATACAATCGTATGGCAGTAGTCTCTCCCCCTCGAATTCTGAACCCGGGAATATTAGTGATGCCTTTGCTGGCTGGGCTTCGCCCCTGGGAGCTACTCCTCCCGTCATGGTTACTGCCCGGCCTTGTCCTAGGCCAACATCTCACCAAGGCCTCCCCCTTTTCTCATCGGGACTTGAGCCCCCCCCCACTTTGCATTAAAATTGCCGTACCTCGGCAGACACTTGTACGGATTTGTTCCCCCATTACCGTCTCGCTTTCCGTACGGACATTTGTCCACATATGGAAAGGTCCATCGGCGACCGACATAGTCTGAGTGTTAACGTCCCTACCATGGGTTTACTGCATTACCCGACTGCCTTCTTTTCCTTCCTGCATTAATTAGTATTTCTTTCGGCCGTGGAGCCCTTATTTCCAGCAATTAATCAACGGTGTTCCCCTCTCCGAGGGGATGTAAATGACGCAGTGACCTTTATGGCACGGCGGGTCTCAGTCCCGACCCGAACTACACAATCGTCTGACTGAGTCAGATCGAGCGCACCCGTGGCTCCTCGGGGCCTAAATAAATCGTCACTTTGTGACTGGCACGCCCACGCACTTAATAAACCAACAAACGGACCTAAATAATTTGTTAAATAAGAAGTGAGTCCACAGCCGCCAAACACTCGGAACACACACGAAGCTCAAGCAGTCTTAGCGGTCTAACCTTGGGCCGCCAAAGACCTTGGCGGTCTATCGCATGGCCACCAAACGTGAACCGATAGGGAGACCTATAGCGGTCTACCCTTGGTCCGCTAGAAGACCTTAGCGGTCTCTAGAACGACCGCTAAAGCGTCCCGAACCCGAAACGGTGAGAAAATGGCGGGAAAACCCTTCCACGCCCCAATCACCCCCGGGTGATGGGGAAACAAAGGGGAAACCCTTCCCCAAGCCCCTAGGCATTCAATGATACCCACAATGCTAGATCGGGCTCACACCCCAAAATCATGGATTTTCTCCGAAAAGCTCAAATAAGTCCGCTCGGCTCACCACAGCCTACAAAACTCGCGGGAAAGGAAGTGTACGAGCTGGGGGTCCATCTCCCTACCTCCACCGAAGATTCGACGCGCCGTGGACGCTGATCCACGAAGAAAACGCCACGAAACCCTCGACGTTCCACGAACCCGCAGCCGAGCTTCAACGCGCCGCCAGCCCTCGATCCTAAACCCGTTCCTCGTTCCTCGCCTCCTGCCATCGCCGCCTCGCCCTCCTCCGCCACCGTCGGCCACCCGGGGAGAGGGGGAGAGAAAGAGATGAGAGAGAGAATGGGGAGAGAGAGGGGTGAAAGGGTTAATATATATAGAAAGGCCCAAAAATTAAAGAAATTAAAAAAATACGAAAAATTACCTCCGCGATCCTCGGGAGGAGTACAATGCACTGGTACTGTCCCGGAGTCGGAGAACGCCACGGTTTGCCCTGCACAGAGTTTCGAAGGCGTATTAGGGAAAAACACGTGTAAAGCACGAAACACACTCCAGGACCCACGAAAATGATCCGATAAATATCCAAAAAAATCAGGGGCATTACACGCAGCATGCGACTTTCGCATACGCCTCAGCTCTCCAGCCAGGTCAAGGGGTAAATTCTGCATCTCCAGCATTGCCAATAATAAACCCATCCTCACAACTAGTTGGTTTACATCGGGATCTGGTAGTCTCAGCTATAACAAATAAGACCGTTGAGGAGGAAGTCACTGAGGCGGAATTATATATGATCCAACAAAAAGATGATGAGTCTACTTCATACTACATTCAACATTGGAAGAATTTCAGTGCGAGATGCAAACATCTGCCAAGCTGCAAGGACGCTGTCCAGCTATGCAAGCGCAATCTGAGGAAAGAGATCCTGTAAAGGGTAATTGGCCTCGAAGTCAAATCCTTCGAGCAACTAGAAGATATGGAAAATGATATAGAAGCCTTCCTGGCAAAGTATTGCCTGACTTTTACTCCTCCAATTCAAGAGCACAAGCTAATTAAAGAACAGCCGACACTAGAAGAATTAGAAGCAGTTGACTTTGCAGCCTTCGAGCGTCAGTGGAGGAAAGCATAGGAGGCAACTGGCTCCTCCTCTACCAGGGTTGCTGAACAAAAACCCCCTTCACTAAGGGCAAGAATGAAAAGACCATACTCATTCCTGCAAGACAAGACCCAACGGCTGTTCGAGTGGGCCCTTGAGTGCAACAAGGTCATCCTCCCGGAGCTCAAGAGACCAAATGACATCAAAAGAAAAGATGACCCTCGGTTTTGCCCCTACCATCGGAAGAGGGGACATCTCATCGAGGACTACTATATATTCAAAGACATCATGGAAGACTTAGTCCAAAGTGGTGAATTACAACTTGTAGAATATAGGGTGGATCTGCCTCACCCTCACCCGATGCCCATTTTCAAGAAGGGGGCTAACACAGTTTTCGTATATCAATCGGGACGGTACACCTTCTGAGATGCATCCCGAGCTCCCTCCGTTGTGGCAAGAGGCCGAAGAAATGCAATTGTTGCACCGTCTACGGGGTAATTGTTGAAGATCAAAATAGAAATAAACCCAAGAATAAAAGAAAAGATGATGCTTTACCGCTCGATGTGCTGCCAGCTTTATTCAAGCCATCAATTCAAGAATGGAGCCAACCCATGTCAGGGTCAGCTGGAAAATGATGAAGATGCAGGGAAGAGTCTCTTCCCAAATGAAAAGACCGGCACAACACAGCCGCTGCTTTGCACGCTCCGGCACACAATAAGGGAGGCTCAACTCTCTCCGAGCAAGGGGGGCAAGAATGAAAAGATGCTCAGCTACAATCAAGCTCTGAGGTGCCGCTGGGCACAACAAGACTCTATTCCCCGCTTGGGGGCTGCCAACAAAAGAGAAGAGGGTGGAGTCTATTTGCCTACACAACTGCTTGTGAAGCAAACAAGCTACCCAATGAAAAGACATGTTTATGAACAACTCATCTTCAGCTATCCATCCCAACTTAGGGGCATTAAAAGGGAGAATGAACTCTCCGACTACCCACCCCAGCTTGGGGGCATCCAAAACTCAAAGAAGAGAGAACGAAATTATTCAAGGCACACCAACGTCCCACCGTGAACTGGACACCCTGCTGCAGATGCTAACTGTTCGACAAGATCGACAATTAAAGATTTCGAGCTCCTCGCTTAGAGGACCCATTTGTTGCATTTCATTCAATGTTAGAATGAGATTTCTCCTTCTCTGGGGAGCTACTCCATACAATTGAGCACTATGGGATCGGGGTAAGCCCTACAGTCGCTTCTTCAATTGAAATCACTATAGGCAGTGCAAGGCGCACAACTATAGGAGCTTAAAGCCACTGGTGCCATTTGTGGAGTTGAAAACCCCGCAACCACAACTGCTAAGGCAGGCATGTCAAGAGACCAGCATACGACGCAAGCCCTGGAAGCCTATCTTTACAAGAGCTACAACATGCCAGGCACAACCGCTGAAGACAACAATACAAGAAGCAACAAGATGACTCGGCGCACGGCTACTGCCATCTGCCATCTGTCCCCTGGGGTAATGCCGACTCAGAGCAGCCATGCAACAACCTCCCCGCTATCAAAGGATCCATGTTGATCCAGTCTAAACACTTGAGCTGACGCACGTCTCGGGTTGTAAAGCTTGTAGCAACTGCCTAATCCCGTCCTTAGACTGGATCCACCAGCCATGTCATCCCGGTATCCTGTGAAATGCTTCCCATTAGTCCCACCGGGATTGACCCTCTACCCCCGGTATGGAACCCACATTCATAACCAATACATCCTCGCCATCCTTTGGCATTCCACCACAATAGCTACATAAACACACTAAGAGATACCAAACTTGCCCCACTGGGCTCATAAAACATGTCCCTTGGCCTGTGGCACTCCGCCCTCACCAAGCTCTAGACGTTGCCCATCAGTCCCATTGGACCGGGCCCATAAAACCTTTCCCTTGGTCTGTGGCACTCTGCCCTCACTGAGCTCTCACACATCTTCCTAGCCTAGTGGGGCTGGACTCATATAACTCTTTTTCCCTTGGCCCGTGGCACTCCACCCTCACCGAGCTCTCAAACATCGCCTTAGTCCCGCCGACTGGGCCCATAAAACTCTTCCCCTTGGCCTGAGGCACTCCGCCCTCCCCGAGCTCTTAGACTTTGCCCATCAAGTCCCGCCGAGCTGAGTCCATAATCTTTTCCTCGGCGCAAGGCACTCCGTCTGCATCGAGCTCTTAAGTATTGCCACCAAGCTAGGCCCATAAACCTTTTCCCTCTGGCTCAAGGCACCCCACCTTGGCCGAGCTCTCAGATGTTAATCCCTAGCCCCACCGGCGCTATAACAAAATAGTCAAATCCGTCAATAGTCCCGCCGGACAACACAGCCCGCACTATGGACTGGTATGTACCAGGAGTACTTTTGGAGGGTACCATTCTTAGCCCTCATCAGCAGGCTAGGTTTTACCCTTGGCCTAGACCCTACGTCTTCGCTGAGTTGCTTGATTTCGGCGTTCTGTCGAGTCAATGCCCATTTATATATTCTGCCCTTGTCCCAGACACGCCATCCGAGCAAGGTTTGTTGATTCCAACATCCCGTCGGGTCGACGTCTATATTCTGCCCTTATCCCAGACACGTCGTCCGAGCAAGGTTTGTCAGTCCCGATATCTCATCAGGTTGACGTCTATATTCTACCCTTGTCTCAGACCTACTATCTGAGCAAGGTTTGTCAGCTCCGACATATTGTCAGGTTGGCATCTAGATTCTACCTTTGACGCAGACCTCCCGTCTGGGTCAGATGCATGGGTTGTCTTCGACAGTCTGTCGTGGCAACATCAATTCCAGATTGCTTCCGAGTCTGACATCCTACCAGGATCCGCTATCCTATCTTCTAGCCTTTGAAGTCCGGTCAAATTCAGCTATCTTTGTTTTCAAACTCAACACCCTATCATGTATTTCAAGTATCTCATTTTTCAGCTCGTCCACCTCGGCGGAAGCCCACTACCATATATCTCACAACTTCCATCTATTTTATTCCCCGACTCAGCCATGACAGCCGAAGTCGCTATTATACATTTTTAGCCATTCCATCATCCGGCTAAAGCCGCTATCACAATTTGTCAGTTATCCCGTCCTTCGGCTCAGCCATCCCGGCCAAAGTCGCTATTACAATTCTTCAGCTATCTTTTCTTTCGGTTTAGCCATTCTGGCTAAAGCCGCTATCACAATTTGTCAATTATCCTATCTTCTGGCTTAGCCATTATGGCCGAAGCTGCTATCATGATTTTCAGCTATTCTATCTTTCGGCTTAGCCATTCCGGCCAAAGCCACTATCATAATTTTCAACTACTCTATCTGTCGGCTTAGCCATTCCGGCCAAAGCTGCTATCATAATTTTTGACCATTCTATCTTTCGGCTTAGCCATTCCGACCAAAGCTGCTATTACAATTTCCAACTACTTCATCCCTCAGCTTAGCCATTTTAGGCCAAAGCTTGCTATCAGGGCTCATCCACCCGTCCCATTACAATAATCAATGCAATGCAACGGCCTAGACCTGTCGTCGAAGCCTGCTTCCCTTGATTATGACTATTCAGTCCCTCTCTCCTCAATTTCAACTCACATTCCACCCTCCTGGATGTCGGCTTGGAAGCCCGCTTCCCTACAGCATGTGACCACTATCCTATCTTTCGGCATAGCCATTCCGACCAAAGCTATTACCACAATTTTTAGCTATCTTATCTTCTGGCTTGGCCATTCCGGCTAAAGCCCGCTACAATAAACTCCAGCCATCTCACCTTTCGGTTTGGCCATGACGGCCAAAACCTACTACCTTACACCTCAGCTATCTTATCTCTCGGCTTAGCCAAAGCTCGCTATCATGACTTTCAGCTATCTCATCCTTTAACTTAGTCATTTCGTCTGAAGCTCTCTATCCCACGTTTCAACTATCTTACATTCTGACTTATCCTCTTCGGCTAAGGCCCGCTATCATATAATTCGGCTAAACTACCTTTTTGGCTTTCACAAGCCCGATTCCTTACTGCTCTCTGGCTTTCGCAGCCTGCAATCTCTGCTATCTCTGGCTCTCATAGCCTGCTATATCTGGCACTTGCAGCTTGCTATCTCTGGCTCTCGTAGCCTGCTATCTTGGCTCTTATAGCCTGCTATTTATGGCTCTCATAGCTTGCTATCCAGGGCTCTTGTAGCCTGCTATCCTGGCTTATATAGCCTACTATATCTAGCTCTCGTGGCCTGCTATATCACCATTTTGGCTCTTGTAGCCTGCTATCTCGCTACCTTCTGGCTTTTATAGTCTGCTATCCCGTTACCCTCTAGCTTCTAAAGCCTGCTATTATGCCATTTTGGCTTTTATAGCCTGCTATCTCGCTATCATGGCTCTTACATCCTGCTACCCTAGCCTTCGCGGCCTGCTACCTTCTGGTTCCTATAGTCTGCTATCTCTGGCTTTTATAGCCTGCTATCATGGCCTCCGCGGCTTACTATCCCGCTATCCCGGCTCCTGCAGCTTGCTATCCTGGCATTTTATAGCCTATTATCTCTCTACCCTGGCTCTCGTAGCATGCTGTCCTGCTATCTGTGACTTTTATAGTCTGCTACCCTGTTACTTCTCGGCTCTTGCGTCCTATTATCCCGCTACTCTAGCTTTTACAGCATGATATCCCTGCTATTTTCTGGCTTTTACAGCTTGCTATCTAGCTAACCTGGCTCCTCCAGCCTGCTATCCTGGCTTCCGTAGCCTGCTATTCCTAGCTTCTATAGCGTGTTATTCCTGGCTTCTCTAGCCTGCTGTCTCTGGCTCTCGTAGCCTGCTATTCCTGGCTTCTGTAGCCTACTATTCCTAGCTTCTATAGCATGCTGTTCCTGGCTTCTCTAGCCTGCTATCTCTAGCTCTCGTAGCCTGCTATTCCTGGCTTCTGTAGCCTGCTATTCCTAGCTTCTATAGCATACTATTCCTGGCTTCTCTAGCCTGCTGTCTCTGGCTCTCGTAGCCTGCTATTCCTGGCTTCTACGACCTGCTGTCTTGGCTCTTATAGCCTGCTGTCTCTGGCTCTCGTAGCTTGCTATTCCTGGCTTCTATAGCCTACTGTCCTGGCTCTTATAGCATGTCGTCCCTGGCCCTCGAGGCCTGCTATCCTGGCTTTTACGGTCTGCTACCCTCCTATCTTGGCTTGTACAGCCTACTATCTCACTATCACTGGGTCCATGTGACCTATTAGCCTGGCATTTTTCACTATCCGTGTATCTCTCGGCCTTGACATACTACCAAAAGCCCATTGTCTTGCTACCCTTTTGGCTTAAGCCTACTTCAAAAATGACCATCATGTCCCACCGTGATGATTGCTACAACTCGATGACTTGGGCTCCCCTTGAAGCCTGCTTTCCTGCTACCGCTAGGTCTGCACATCCTATTCTCCTATTATCTCCTAGCTTTTACAGCATGCTTTCCATGTTACCTTTCGACTGTCATAGCCCGCTTCCCTTGCCAACAGTTGGCTTCTATAGTCCACTTTCTATATTCGGGTTAGACTCCCTGTCAAAACCCGCTGTCCGTTCTTGGCCAAGACACCCCGCTGAGGCCTACCACCCCATTTTAATCTAGGTTCATCATCTGAATAAAACGGCTCTCGTCGGCCAGTGCCAACCCCCTTCGTCCCACCGGGACTTGCTACATAAAGCCCTTTTCCATTATTTTGTTATCAATTTTGCTTTCTTTTGAATAACTAACCTGCAAGTATTTGCATCAGGCGCTTGAACAAATAAATGGATATATAGTGACATATACATATATGCATACACATAAAATAAAAAAAAGGAGAAAAAGAGAAGAAAAAAATTGCATGCTTTCAAATTTTGGGTGTTTGTTGTTGGCCTTGCTTGCATGTTTGCTTATACTATAAGATAATACACCTCCTTCAATTTCCTAGGACCACATTTTCTTGCTAAATAAAGCTACCTGATTCTAAGCATATATGCGCCACGACATACACTAAGGGATGAAAAGTCAATATTGGCTAAGTGCATGCGTCCAGTGGAAAAGTCATAGCTGTGTCGCTAATGCAACTCATGAGATACACCCAAAGCAAAACTCCTACACTTTGCACCACAATGTGTTCAACAGTCTCTTATCATAGGGATGCTAGAAGGTTCTTCCTAACACTATATGTGTCCTCCAACTTCTGCACCCACACGATGGATAATCATGAGGAAAAAGCTGCCTTCCCCCAAGTTAAAAGAAAAGGAAAGAGAAGAATGATAGATAAGATGAATCCTAATAGCCGGGAATCCCCATTGAGACATATGAGGAGACTCACGCCAAACGGTGAAGTCCGCAATAAAATCACTATAAAGGATGAATCCTAATAGCCGAGAATCCCCATTGAGACACATGAGGAGACTCGCGTCCAACGGAGAAGTCCGCAATAAAATCACTATAAAGGATGAATCCTAGTAGCCGAGAATCCCCATTGAGACGCATGAGGAGACTCGCGCCGAATGGTGAAGTCCATAATAAAATTGCTATAAAGGATGAATCTTAGCAGCCGGGAATCCCCCTCGAGACACATGAGGAGACTCGCGCCGAAAGGAGAAGTCTGGAGCTAGGAATAAGCTAAGGGGGTTGTGCGAAGCTACCAAAAATCGAAAACCCCAATTGTGTGTGTAGTCGACGCTAGAGCAATGCTCTAATGGTATCTAGAACATCTGTGTATCCCTACGTCGGAGACTCGCTGCTCGCATACTTGCACTATCACACTATAGAGAAGTAGCCTCAGGTGTAGATCGTGGCTTACGCTATGCACATATTCTATGCGATGTCCTCTTTGCACATGCACATCTCCCTGAGTTGTGCCTCGTGAGCCGCACTCTACCCAAGAGTCAGAGACGATGTCCTTATCCTATTCCCGATATAGGGAAGTTGTTCTATATATCTAGCTTATGCTTGGTATTGAATGCTTGCATGCTTGCATGAACAAAAAAGACACGCTTTCAAACGGGTTGCACCCGCAGGCCCCGCTCATCCCGCGTCACCTACGGGTGGGGGGCATTTGTTGACACATAAAAAATATATAAATAATAATAATAATAATAATGAGAAAAAAGGGGGAAAATAAATATAATAATAATAATAATAACAAAAAAGATAAAAAATAGAGAAGAGAAGATATAACAATAATAATAAAATAATAATAAAATGACAAGATAATAACAATACAAATAATATTACTACCATATTTCATCTTATATTTCTTATTTTCCAGGGATAAAGGAAAAAGATGGAGAAGCATCCGCTGAGGCCCATGTTGAAAGCAGCGGCACCGATTGGTCCGTGGACCGAAGAAAAGCCAAGGCCCAAATAGAAGCCGCACGCGCCGATAGCTCCACAACGTAGGGCGCGCCGAGGCCCATGATCAAAGGAGTTAGGATGTGCGCCGATGGGAATAGGGTTTAACACCCTCTATATATAAACCTCCAGCTCGAGAACGGAAGGACGGGCGGCGGATAAAAAAAAGCTACAAAGAGTTCGAAGAAAGGGGGGCTGGCAGGAGAAGAATAGAAAAGAAGTGGAGCGAGAGCTTGAAAAGAGAAGAGAGCCCGTGAAGAGAAGGAAGAGTAGAGGTAGGGGTGCTACCGCCGTCATCCGATGCCCCATTCGGGGCTACAGTCCCCCTTCCCTTGCTCCCTCTCTTCTCTATCTTATATGCTCATTTTTGCTTGCGAGTCCTGTAATATCACGGCCTCTTAAGGCTACTGTCTGTACCCTGGCGATGCCTGATTTTATATGAATGAAAGATATATCAATGCATTTGTTCATGATGAGAGTTCCCTTTATATATATATATTGCTATAACCAAATCCCCTTGATGTTCGCCCGTGTGATCCCATCATTCTATCTAGAACTTCTATAGTTCTGGTTTACGTTTCTTTTGTTCAACCCTGAGCGACGGCCTTATGGCTGCTATGACTTCGGAGAGATAGTGGGAGTATTATCCCATATGTCAGTGACACTCGCGAAGGCATTGCTACGCTCCGGGAATACCGAGTTCTAGCGCTTACTCCCTGAGTTCTACTATGAGTAGTCGAAGTTATTTACCTCTGATATGAGACGGGAGCACGAGACAACCTATCTCGTGGTTTTCCTGTCCTCCAAAGTCATGAGGACAATGATCAGGTAGCCTCTGTACGCTCTGAACCCTTCTGTGCTTAATTAGACTTACTAACCTCTGACACTAGACGGGAGCCCGAGACAGCCCATTTCGTGGCTTTCCTGTCCCCCAAATCATGAGGAAAAGCTGTTTTGCCTGGCCTTGGTCTGGTATTTGTGTTCTCCGGATAGTTTCTTGTTCACTCAGAAGAGCTCAAGCCCGGAAGCTTCCATGAAATCCTAAACCCCAAACCCCTTTTCAGCTAGCCTTGGCGCCAACAGCTCTCGGTGCATATCCCGCGCCAAAGCCATGTTTCCCCATTTCTGCGCCGAGACTCACCGTTTCTTATTTTCACACCGAGGTTCCCCGTGCCGAGGCTGTTCACTTCCGCGCCGAATATGTGATGCCCCCCACCGTTTCTATCCTCCCGTGCGCAGCATGCACGCATGCATTGCTAGCTAATTGGCATGTCATGGCTCACGTGTTTCATTACGTTTGTGAGAAGCATACATGTGGTTTAAGCCCTGTGGACGCGGGATTTATTTATTTCATTTATTATTTTGAAGATTCCTCCTATTTGTATTTATTGATTATTAATTTAGTTTATTAGGCGTGCCAGTCACCGGGGTGACAATCTTATTATGCGCTCGACCTGACTCAATCAGTCAATTGTGAAGTCCGAGTCGGGACCAAAAGTCCGCCATACCATAAAGGCTATGACGTTAATTACGCCCTTCCTAAGAAGGACAACCCTTGATTAAACGCCAAAATAGTAGGCCACTCGGGGCGGCTAAAAATGAAGTGTATGATATTGAAACCCTTGTTATTATGGGAAGATAATTTAGTGCACAGCAGATTACTACACCGACATGACCACCTCTTATGTGGGTCGTGCCGGGTAGGAATAGGTCACCGTCCACGCAGTGGCGGGACGGGGTCTGGACCATCATCGGGGAGATGTCCCCTTTCATATTTCTCATCCAGCCAAGGGCCTCGCAGTATTCATATTCCCCGGAAGATTGAGCCGGACGGGGGGTGTGTGATGTGCACCTCCCGGGACTTATCGGGGTTAAAACATCGATCGACATTTCGGCAGCACCTCCCCATAATCTGGATTATGCCCAGGGCACCCACGGAGTGCCGGGATGAAAGCCGAGAAAAGGAGGGAGCGAACCTCCCACATTGCACATGTATGCCCTGGGGCAATGTTTGACTCTTCCCTTATAGGAGCCGGTGACACTCATGCAGTGGCAGAGCTCACCTTAGCTAAAGGGGTTGCTCATAAATCCGACGCGGATCAGTGGAACATAAGGGAGTCTGACTCCCTTTGATTTATCCCCGGGCCGGGTCTGGTGAATCATGGGCATCCCTGGCTTGGTTTGATCAAGGTGCCAGGGGTTTGATGGGTGGCGGAGTAGGCTCGCGGCGCACCTTGGACTGGCCTAGAGGTTCCCGGTGCCAAGGCAAGGAACAGGAGGGGTTCCCGGCGCGCCCAGGAGATAGGTTCTCGACGCAAGGGCCAAATGGCCAAGGGAGGTTGTCGGCGCCAGGGCCAAACGGCCAAGGGTGTGGGCTTCTCGACGCGCAAGAGGCCAAGGGGGGTTTCCCGGCGAAAGCTTCTCGGCGCGAGGAGGAAAGAGCCGGGGAGCTCTCGGCGGGCCCAATGAGGAGGGTTTCCGGCGTGACAGGGAAGAAGCTCTCGGCACGCAGGGCAAGGAGCTTTCGGCGCAGGTAATAAGGTGAGGTGGGGGTTCTCGGCACCTAAAGGATCGCGCCGAGAACTATTCACCCCTTTCACTGTGTACGGGGCCGAGATGTGTGATGGTGCCGAGAGGAATTTCTGGGGTTCTACGGCACCCTGTTTTGGGTTTGTTGATGAATCAGGGGTTTCCTGGTGATTCAGGCCAAGATAGACGGGCCTTGGGAAATCAAAAGGGATCAGTTCATCAGGCGGCAACTGGTTTTGGCTTGGGTTTCAAAGGGAAGGCCAGAAGCAGAGAGGAATTCGGGGGAAACATAGTCCAGGGAATCCCTGTCACCAGCGTTCATAATAATCCTCGAAGATGACTTTGATATACTCTTCATCATCTGGGGGCCAAGAGATGGCTGTCTCTGGTCCCTGGAACGACTTTAGCAGAGCTGATGAGCAGCATAAATGTAGCATCCAGAACGGAGCAACAGCTGTTGCTGTATATATATCTGCTTAGCTTCAGAGGCCAAGGGATAGTCTGTCCCTGGCTCTGGAACAAGCACGAGCATCATTCGAAAACCAGGCGGGTAAACAGGCGATTAATCGAACTGGGGAGGGGGATAGCGTGCCACTGAGTCCAAGAAGAGACAGAAAACACGGGGAGAGGAAGACGCCCAAACGGGCCACCGGAGCATTTCATTCCATTGCATCATCCCAAACTTACACCAACCACAAGGGGGCAATGAGGGAAAGGGAGATTGAAAAGAAGGCCGGGATTTCCCAGCTACATTCGATAAATCGAGGTAAGACTCGTAAGATTACATAAAGAGGAAAAGAAAGCATGGGGGAGGGCGGAGCATTGACTCCTCTCCCTCCCCGACTGCCCACCTGAGGTCTTCTCTTCACTCTGTTTCTTCTCTCGGTCTCTTCTCTCTTCTCTCAGCGGAGGAGGCTCTCTCTCTCTCTGTTGGTCTCTTGGTGGTCTCTTCTCTTCTGCTCCTGTTCCGCTCTTTTTTCCTTGCTGCTCCTCTTTTCGCTGCTGCCCCCTTTTTCGAGGGGAAAAGGGGTTTTATATCTCTCCTTGGTATCTTATCGGCAGGCCTGTCCCGGCGCGCCTCAATCGAAGGAAGACTTCCCGGCGCATGGGACTCCAGCTTCCCGGCGTCGCTCTTGGGCTTCGACAAAGGGGATCCCGACGCCACTTTAATAGGCCCATTTAGGGCTTTTTAGACTTCACATATACCTCGACCTTTATTGGTCCTTCAAATATATCAGAACCCGAGAAGGCCCTCCATTGGTGACATAGTTTCTATTGAGATCATTTATAGATTTTCATCAGTTGGTAGACTGGGGTTTCATCGGCATTGCCATCTGAATGATGACAAAGTCGGACATCATTTCATCAGTATCGTCACCTGAGCGGTGACAAGACCGGACATCAGCTTTAGCCTGAAAAGACTTCAGCCAGGTGTATAGTCTGTGGAGACTCTTCTTTTGTTCTGACTTTGCAGAAGCCTTCACAATCTTTATTTGCTGGTTCTTGCTTCATCTTTATCTTTGCTCATATCACATCTGTCAATAAGTCGACATCTGACTTATTCTGACATGTTACCTGTGGATTCTCGGATGAGGCAGTAATACAGCTCTTATTGAGGTGTGATAGGAGGTCTCATCAGTCAGGTGACTGCTACTTCATCAGTGCCGCCGTCTGACTGACAATGGCACCGGACATCAGCTTGGCTGGGAAAGGCTTCAGCCGGGTAGATGGTTGACGAGCTTCGTCATTGATCTTTCACTGTTGGTCTGATCTTCTCTTCAATTTTGTTTCAGCCCTTGCTCATTTTCAAGGTGTCAACAAATGCCCCCCACCTGTGGGCGGCGTAAGCGCAGAATAAGCGGCACGGTGTCCGCAGGTGTCTTTCAACGTTCGAGGGTATCTTCCTCAATTTCTCTTTTAATCTAGTCCTTAGACTCTGATCATCTCATTGCAACAATATCCTACACACATATTTTTCATTTCTTTGTTCTTCTCCAATGAGTTTTCTTTTCTTTTCAGCATTTAGAGTCTTCTCGGCGCGGTGAGGGAACTGCCTCTCGGTGCGGGTGCTTCTCGGCGCGGCCCGTTGCTCATAGGCCCTCGGCACGGCCGCTTCTCGGCGCGCCTAGAGTTCCCGACGCGAGGGGGGTAAATGTGCTTTTTCATCTGTTTCATATCTCCATTGTTTCCTTTGCTATATTCCTCAGAGGTCCCTTTTTTTCCCTGTTGAAGTGGCAGTCGGGGAGCAGACTGAGGCCATAATGATGACGGAAGAGTTGCCTCAACCACAGGAGGGTCATAAGACTCAGTCAAAGCGGAGTGTTGTTCCGGCCAGGCGCATAATCACCTGGTCTACATCCCGACACGCTTTAGAGGCGACCCCACAGCATATAGCTAGTGTGGAAATATCCTCGAGCAGCTCTGAGACCGTCTCTGATGAGGAGGAAGTGACTTTCAGCGGCAGTGAGGGAGATGTTTCTAAATCAGAAGCCCTGCCCGTACTTGCAAAAGGTGTTCTGCCTTTTCAACCTTCCAAGCTGCTGGTGCTGTCTCCTGAGGAGGAGTTGCAGGAGGAGTTTGCCAGGCTTGACACTGAGATTGACATAACTCCTCTGTTTGCTGTTTCAACCACAGAGCTTTCTCCCCTTTCACCTCAATTCGAGGGCATAGACCTTGCCTTGAAGGTAAGCTTCTCTTTCTATTTGCTGTTCTATTTATTTTTCTTTCATTCCATGCTGAAGGCTGTTCTGCTCTGTCTTCAGGACCCGGTCATCACCAGTTCAGATGCGGCCGCAGTTTCTATGGCCGTTTCATCCACAGACCTGGCCATTATCCCCGCTCTACCTTTGGCTTGCATGGGGATTTCTGAAGTTATTCGCCCTGTGCCAGTGAGGATACAATCTTCGACTGACTTAACATCATTGGACTTGGGGGCCTCAGGGGAAGGTTGCATTCCTGTCAGGGCTTCAGAGTTTAGAGCCGAAGCAGACCCAGCCAGAAGCTCCGCTTTTATACCGGCCGCCGTAATGTCAATTGCGCCCGAGTCAGCAGTCCCTGCCACAGTGGCTATAGAGACTGGATTTCTGCCTCTGCAGACTAGGGACCCTTCGTCCCCATTATCAGAAAGAGCAGCTGAAGATGAAGCCCCCCCTCAGGAGACCCATGAAGAGATAGCTCCATCATTTATTGATTCTCCTCCTGCGGGTGTTCAAGCCATAATTCCTGAGGCAGCGCTAGCAGAGGAGTCTTCGGCTCGGCAGGAGAGTATAGAGAGGGACCGGCCAGTTCTTCCAGCAGATTTGCTGTCTTCATCCTCTCAGCCAGATGTTGCATTGTGGGCAGACATTGACGGCTAGGTGACTTTTGAGGTCGTCCCATCTGCCTCCTTTGGCTTTGCTTCTTCTGACAGCTTTGTCTGGCAGCATTTGGACATGCTATGCCAGCTGGTAGAATCCCAGCCTGGCTTGACATATCTGCAACTGAAGGAAATTGCCAATCGCTTTACCGCTGGCCTGCAAGCCATGGGCTGCCCTCTGGACATATGGGCTCAGCGGGTCTTGCTTTTGCTGAAATTCGTGCATCGGAGAGACTTCCTAGCACGGACCATGGCCGACAAGCTGACGGCACTGAGGTTGCAGAGGTCAGAATATAAATCTGAGCTGGGGCAGCTGACGCTCACACTTAATGAATGCCGAGCTGAGCTACAGCGTGCTGTTCAGCGGGAGGAAGCTGTCTAGGACCGGATAGCCATTCTGGAAGCGGAGCTCACCGGACTCCGAGCCGAGCTGCAACAATTATCCTCTATTCGGCCGCAGTCCATCGAGGAGGTGGCCTCGTTGGAGGGATGAGTGATGTCTCTCCAAGACATGTCTGTGAGACTTCAGGAGGAGGAGGCGCGCCTTCATGAGCTAGGAGCCGCTCCCTATGTTGGTCTTCTGGCCTTCGAGGATATATTCCGGTGGCCATGAATTATCTCTTCTTTCTTTTTCCTTTTTGTTCTCCTTTGTGATACAATGTCCCCTCGGGGCCCTTTATGTACTCCTCTTTCAACGAAAAGGAATCTTCGGCTTCATGTGTGTCCATTGTCTTTTCCATGTGGTTTCATCACTTTGGGAAGTGGGGTAGTGGTTCTAGCAGTCCCTCAAGCGAATGGCTCGTACCTGGCAGGAGAGTGTCCACCCCTTCAAAGAAAGGATGGGGAACTCGCTCCACCGCGTGACGGCCTCCGGGGGGGGGGGGGTGCTTAAACCGAATTCTGTTGGTGGTAGCAAACGTCCTTCTTGGCCGTACGTGCCGCAAGGGAGACGGTTTGCAGGAATGTGAACGAAGAGGCTCAGAGCATTATCCGGAACGGGCGAATGGTCCATCCTGGGCAGGTTTCAAAGCTAGTCGGGGCAATGTGCCAATCGACCAGTATATGCTTTCATCATCTATATTGGGTTTATATCGATGCAAAGGAGTTTTATAGGTTTCATCAGAGTAGACGTAAGGTCTAGACTGGGTAGAGGTTATCGCAGGTGGGACATTGAAGGGTGCGTGGTTTTCATCAGGACAGACGTAGGGTCTGAACTGGATAGGATTTCATCACTGATCGGGCGAGATGCCGGTCGATCAATAGCTAGTTTCATCATCGATATTGGGTTCATATCGATGCAAAGAAAGTGTTATAAGTTTCATTAGAATAGACAAAAGGTCTAAACTGGCAGGGTTTTAATTGGACATGGTTTCATCACTGATCGGGCGAGGTGCCAGTCGATCAGTGGTTGGTTTCATCGTCGATATGGGGCTTATATTGACGCAAGGAGTTTCATAGGTTTCATCAGTATAGACGTAAGGTCTAAACCGGACAGAGGATTTCATCATTGATCGGGCGAGGTGCCGGTCGATCAACGGTGGGACGTATGTAGAGGTGTAGGTCTCGTTAGGACAGACGTAAGGTCTATTCCAGTAAGTTTTATCGCGGGTGGGACTTCGCCAAGAAATACGTAGGTTTCATCAGGATAGGCGTAGGGTCTATCCTGGTAAGGTTTCATCGTTGACCGGGCAAGGAGCCGATCGATCAAGGGAAGGTTTAGGAGTTTGATCAGGACAGACGTAAGGTCTGAACTGGCGAGGCTTTATCAGAATGGTGACGGGTTTTATTGTCGGTGGGACATGTGAAAAGAGGGTATGTAGATTTCATCAGGGTAGACGTAAGATCTATCCCGGAAAGGCTTTATCATCGGTGGGGCATAGAGCCAGATGACCGACGGAAGGCTTCATCAGTGAAGGGGAGGTAAAGGCAACGTGCCGGTTGGCATGGAACTTCTGAATTACCACATTACTGACCCAAGTGCCCTTTTGGGTTTTCACCAGAGCCAGCCCCCTCTTGCTTTTGCCCACGCGTCCTTTCAGATTTTCACGTGGCGGGGTACCCGATTTTGCCTGCAGTGCCCTTTCGAGTTTTCACCACAGCTGGGTTTCAGCTATTTTTGCCCTTGTCCAGAATGTCTGAACAAGTCTGGCGGGGTATCTCTATTTTCAACCCCATTTTTTTTATATATATACTTTTTGGTCGTTTTCTTTCTCTTTTCCTTTTTCATCGTCTTTTCTGGGACCAGAACTTTCATCCTATGGACCATGGCGCCATATGTTTATTGTGGACACACGATCATTGATGTGGGTGTTAACATCAATGCAAAGGGAAATATGGTTTCATGACCTATTCAGGCGAAAGGCCTGAATAGATAGCAGCTCGGGCACGGAGCCATTTGCCAGAAATGTGAGTTTCATCGTTAATGTAGGGTCTGACATTACCGCAAAGGAATAGAGTTTCATGATCTATCCAGACAGAGGGTCTGAATCGATTCAAAGAGCAGTGTTGTGCTATGTCAGAGCGGACGGAAGGTCTACCCTGGATGGGTTTTAGCGTCAATCAGGCAGTGTGCCAACCGATCGATAGCAGGTTTCATCATTGGTATTGGCTCATACCAATGCAAGGATTTCATATGTTTCATCAGGATAGACGTAGGGTCTAAACTGGATAGGGTTTTATCATTGATATTGGGCGAGGTGCCGATCGATCAATGGCGGGTTTCATCATCGGTATTGGATTTATATCAATGCAAGGAGTTCATGGATTTCATCAGGATAGACGAAAGGTCTAAACTGGATAGGTTTCATCATAGATCGGGCAGTGTGCCAATCGATCAACAGCAGGTTTCATCACGGCGGGACGTAAAGAGACATGTAGATCTAGTCGGAATAGACGTAAGGTCTAAACCGGACAAGGTTTTATCGCTGATCGGGCAGTGTGCCGGTCGATCAGTAGCTGGTCTCGTGGTGGTGGGCTTATTATCGAGGGAATTTCTCTTGAGCAATGCATGAAGGCTTCACCAGAATAGACGTAAGGTCCATTCCGGGTGGGTTTAATCGTTGATCGGGCAAGGCGCCGGTCGATCGACGAGGAGTTTTATGGTGGGAGGTGAGGCTTTCTTTGGAATCACCACATTACCGACCCAAGCGCCCTTTCGGGTTTTCGCCGGAGTCAGCCCCCTCTTGCTTTTGCCCACGCGCCCTTTCAGATTTTCACGTGACGGGGTACCCGATTTTGCCTGCAGTGCCCTTTCAGGTTTTCACCACAGCTAGGTTTTAACCATTTTTGCCCTTGCTCAGAACGCCTGAACAAGTCTGGCGGGGCATCTCTATTTTTAGCCCCTATTTTGTTATCTTCTATTCTCTCTTCCTCTCTCTTTTTTTAGAGGGTGACAGGTCGAAATGCCATTAGATCAAGATAAGGGGTGGCTTGGTTAGGGCGGAGTGCCGCTAGACCAAGAGGGGGTAGCTCGGTTTAGGGCGGAGTGCCGCTATACCAAGAAAGGGTAGCTCGGCTAGGGCGGGGTGCCGCTAGACCAAGAAAAGGGTAGCTCGGCTAGGGCAGAGTGCCGCTAGATCGGGAAAAGGGTGGCTCGGCTAGGGCAGAGTGCCGCTAGACCGGGAAAAGGGTGTAGCTCGGTTTAGGGCGGAGTGCCGCTATACCAAGAAAGGGTAGCTCGGCTAGGGCGGGGTGCCGCTAGACCAAGAAAAGGGTAGCTCGGCTAGGGTGGAGTGCTGCTAGACCAAGGAAAGGGTAGCTCGGTTAGGGCGGAGTGCCGCTAGACCAAGAAGAGGGTAACTTGGTTAGGGCGGAGTGCCGCTAGACCAAGAGAGGGTAGCTCGGTTTAGGGCGGAGTGCCGCTATATCAAGAAAGGGTAGCTCGGTTTAGGGCGGAGTGCCGCTATACCAAGAAAAGGGTAGCTCGGTTAGGGCGGAGTGCCGCTAGACCAAGAAATGGTAGCCTGGCTAGGGCGGAGTGCCGCTAGACCAAGAAAAGGGTAGCTCGGCTAGGACGGAGTGCCGCTAGACCGGGAAAAGGGTGTAGCTTGGCTAGGGCGGAGTGCCGCTGGACCAAGAAAGGGTAGACTGACTAGGGTGGAGTACCGCTAGACCAAGAAAAGGGTAGCTCGGTTAGGGCGAAGTGCCGCTAGACAGGGAAAAGGGTAGCTCGGCTAGGGTGGAGTGCCGCTAGACCGGGAAAAGGGTGTAGCTTGGCTAGGGCGGAGTGCCGCTAGACCAAGAAATGGGTAGCTCGGCTAGGGTGGGGTGCCGCTAGACCCAGAAAGGGTAGCTCGGTCAGGGCGGAGTGCCGCTAGACCAAGGAAAGGGTAGCTCGGCTAGGGCGGAGTGCCGCTAGACCGGGAAAAGGGTGTAGCTTGGCTAGGACGGAGTGCCGCTATACCAAGAAAGGGTAGCTTGGCTAGGGCGGAGTACCGCTAGACCAGGAAAAGGGTGTAGCTTGGCTAGGGCGGAGTATCGCTAGACCATGGAAAGGGTAGCTCGGTTAGGGCGGAGTGCCGCTATACCAAGAAAAGGGTGTAGCTTGGCTAGGGCGGAGTGCCGCTAGACCAAGAAATGGGTAGCTCGGCTAGGGCGGGGTGCCGCTAGACCAAGAAAGGGTAGATTTTGCCCGATTACTCGGGGAATGTTGGTTGTGCTGTATGATACAGCTTTAGATGTCTTCCGTTGAGTGGCGAGAATTGGATTTCCCCTCGATGGTTAACAACCACATAGGCCCCTCCTTCGTAGACCCTCTGTATCACATAAGGACCTTCCCAATTAGCATTCAGCTTTCCTTTTGGGTTGGACGCCATGACTTCTTTTTTCTTGACCATGACGAGGTCGCCTTTCTTGAATTCTCGTCCTTTTACGAGTTTGTTGAATGCAGTGGCCATGCAGGCCTCATACATTTGGATACTCTTCTGAGCTCGGAGGCGCTTCCCTTCCAATTCAGCCAGTTCTTCTAGTCTTCTTTCTGCATTGGTCTGTTCGCCACGGGCCAGGCCATATTGGACTGCCACTCTGAGTGACAGAACTTCCAGCTCTAGCGGAACCACTGCCTCTGAGCCGTATACCAGTGAGTATGGTGAGCACCCTGTAGGTGTCTTGAAGACAGTGCGGTATGCCCACAGAGCTTCATACATTTTCTCTTCACAGTCCTTCTTATTAGAACTGACGACCTTGGCCAGCAAGGTGCAGAGAGTCTTGTTAAAAGCTTCTGCCAATCGGTTTGCCTGTGGATTGTAAGGAGTGGAGGTCCTCCATTCGATCTTATACTTCTCAGCAAGCCGATAGACCTTCTGATTTCTGAAATGACTTCCATTGTCGGATATTATTCGGCTGGGGATCCCGAACCGGAAGATAATGTTCTGCTTGATGAATCTGGCGACCAGTTCACCAGTCACTTCTCTTAATGCTACAGCCTCCGCCCATCGGGAGAAGTAATATGTTATGGCCAGTATGTACTTATGTCCGGCCGAGGAAGTCGACAGTGGCCCGACTACATCAGTTCCCCATTGTGCAAACGGCCAACTGGGAACTGTAGGGTGCAGAGTCGTAGGAGGCCTTCTAAGCACAATAGCATGCTCCTGGCATTTCTGGCATGATTTTGCAAATTTACAGCAGTCTTCAAACATAGTGGGCTAATAGTAGCCCAGCTTCTTGATTTCTATCTTCATCTTGGGACCAGCCTGGTGGGCACCTGCTGTCCCAGCATGCGTTTCTTTCATCGCTTGCCAGGCTTCCTCAGTGGACAGACAGCGGAGTAGAATCTTCTTGCGTGCATCTGTCATTATTCAGAACAAAATTCCATTCCTGAGTTCATAAGAATCTTTGATTCTTAGGAGTTTCATCTTTTCTTCTCTTTTCTGCGGCAGCTGTTGGTGTAGAAACCACTGCAGCAAGTGCTGTCTCCAATCAGACGCTTGTTCTGTGCTGATGGTGGCAACTTCGTCTTCTTCGGGGCACCCTTCTAGCATACTGGGGACTTGCCGCCGGTTCATAACGATAATGTTCAGTGTCTTATTTGGTGGGACTGCTAGTGAGCTGGCCAGCTTCGCCAGTGCATCAGCCTAGGCATTGTGTCCACGGCCCACATGCTTGAGCTCAATATGGTAGAATTTCGCCATGAGGCGCACAGCTTTTTGGTGGTAGGGATTCAGTTCTGGCTTCCGCACTTCGAACTCCCCTTGGATATGTTTTATTATCAACATTGAATCCCCGAATACTTGAAGCATTTGGATACCCATGTTGAGGCTGATATATAGCCCGATTATCAGAGCTTCATACTCGGCCTCATTATTGGTGCCGGGCTTGTTTATAGAACAGGAAGTATGCACGACCTCCCCTTCTGGTGATTTCAGCACAATATCGGCTCCAGCCCGTATTCTGGTCTTTCCATCGGAGTCTGTCTCTATTCTAGATGCTCCATCAAAGAATAGTTGCCACATAACTGACTGAGCCTGGCAGGCTTCGAGTGTCTCATCATCGGGTAACTCAGTCCCTAGCATATCATTTTCTGGCACAGGATGCTCTGCGAAGAAATCAGCCACGGCATGTCCTTTTATCGCTCTCTGGGGTGTATAGGTAATATCGAATTCCATCAGGATCACTGCCCATTTGCCCAACCGGCCCTTCAGTACTGGCTGAGCCAATATGTATTTGAGCGGATCTGCTGCAGATATCAATCTGACTTCATGTGACAACATATAGTGTCGGAGCTTCTTGATAGCAAAGACTAGTGCCAAGCAGGTCTTTTCTATGTAGCTGTAGCTTTCTTCAGTTCTAATCAGCCTCCTACTCAGGTAGTACAAGGCTTGTTCTTTGCCTTCTTCATTTATCTGTGCCAGCATTGCCCCCAGGGAACAGTATGTGGCCGCGATATACAGTATCAAGGGCCTGCCCTTAATTGGCACCTCCAGCACCGGAGGGGTCTTGAGATATTCTTTCAGCTTATCAAAGGCTTCCTGACATCCATCGTCCCAGAGGAACGGTACATCTTTCATCATGAGCTTGTGAAAGGGGTGGCATCTTCCCGACAGATTTGATATAAATCGTCGGATATAGGCCAGACACCCTTGCAGAGATCTCAGCTCGGGTAGATTCCTTGGTGGAGGGAGCTCCTGGATAGCCTTAATCTTGGATGGGTCGATTTCAATGCCCCTATGCCGGACAATAAACCCGAGGAATTTTCCACTGGACACGCCGAAGGCACATTTCATGGGATTCATCTTGAGTTCATATTTGCGCAGCCTCTGGAATACTACCCTCAGGTCTTGCAAATGGTCTTCTCTTCTTTTAGTTTTTACTACCAAATCATCAATGTAGCACTCTACTTTCTTGAAGAGCAAATCATCAAAGATCTTGGTCATACCTCTTTGGTAGGTAGCGCCGGCATTCTTGAGGCCAAACGGCATCCTTTTGTAGTGGAATATCCCCTTCGGAGTGCGGAATGCAGTGTGCACTCTGTCTTCTTCAGCAATCCAGATCTGGTTATATCCGGATGACCCGTCCATGAATGACAGGGCTTCATGACCAGTAGTCGCATCGATCATCACTTCAGTGATTGGCACTGGGAAATCATCTTTCGGGCAAGCCTTATTAAGGTCCCGAAAATCAACACATATTCTGATCTGCCTATTCTTCTTCTTTACGGGCACTATATTGGCTAGCCATGTAGTATATTGGTTCTCTTCAACAAAGCCCACATCGATTAGCTTGTCAACCTCTTTGTTAATCTGATTTATTAATTCAGGGCGCATTCTCCTGGAAGGCTGCTTTACAGGGCTAGCCTCTGGGTTTATTGCTAATCGGTGCTGTGCCACATCGGAACTCAGTCCCAGCATTTCATCATATGCCCATGCAAAGCAGTCTCGGAATTCCTTCAAAAATTGTATATATTGCTCCCTGGCAGCTGGCTTTAGCAGTGCACTGAGGAATGTCGGCCTTGGCTCATCTGCGGTCCCCAGATTTATTTCCACAAGCTCATCGACGGTGGCCTGACCTCCATCTTCGACCTCGGGCGGGGCTTCTTGCAAGTCAATGAAGCCTCCCGGGATATAATCTTCTTCAGTTTCATGATTCTCTGTTTCATCATACTGGTCATCAGCGGGTGCTGGCTCATCATATACGGCCAATATTGTTGGATTCTGTTCAGTCTGCCCCGAGGACGTGACTGGTTCAGAAGGGAACTCAAAAAT
Source organism: Amorphophallus konjac (assembly GCA_022559845.1). Taxonomy (NCBI): domain Eukaryota; kingdom Viridiplantae; phylum Streptophyta; class Magnoliopsida; order Alismatales; family Araceae; genus Amorphophallus; species Amorphophallus konjac. The sequence goes on along the minus strand of CM040128.1, from coordinate 71,019,052 downwards.
GGAGTCTTCCGCCCCCAGAGGTTCTTTTGATGCAGGCTCCCTTGAGAGATCATCATTCTGTAGAGCCCGCACTTCTTCTAGAATGCGCTCAAACTCCAGACATTCTCTCAGCTCTTTGGCTATTTGGTCTTCATCCGGGGTTCCCGTGTCAAATTTTGCTTCAGCCTGGAGCAGATCCTCTTTGCAAGATAGGTCCTCCCAGCACCAACCTCTCTTTATTTCATCAGACGTCCCCGTCTCCGGCTGACTGTCTGGGGCTTCATTGTTCATTACGGATTGATAAATGATTTCTTCATCTTCCGAAGGGTACTTGTCATATCCCACCTCGGGAGGGTCTTCATGCTGGTAGGAGACAGAGATGACGTCCACCTCAGCTTCATAGTATTCTTGAGGGGTATAACCCAATCCCGGGTGCTGAGTGATCCTCCTCAGTTCTTTACTATCTTGAGGCGGATCCCATAGCTCCTTGAACGCCTTCTTCTGGGTAGCAGGCTGCAATGACGGCATTTGCATCTTAGAGAACATCTGCGAAACCCGTTGGGTAGTATAATCCAGGCCTGTAATCGGTACCATCCGGTTTGCAGCTTCTTCAGGGACCATGCAGTCTTGATCATCTTCCTCGACTGACTCCCCGGTGTAGAATATGATAGGAGGCTCGCAGAAGCGAGGGATTTCCATAGTCTTCAGTGGTAGCACCGTCTGGTACTCTAGGCTGGCGATGGGCTTGACTAAACCCTGCGGAACCTCCACCTGTGTGTACTTTTCTTTCATTTCTTCATCGGTATCATCCGGGTGAATGCTAGGAGGGGTGATCCGAGCAAAGTCACCAGCATAAGAGATGTGAGATACCTCATGCTTTTTAATATAGCCCTTTGTGTTGGATTTTGTGTCTTCCCTAAGTGTTTTGATGATGAGCAACACTATGTTAATTGTTGTTGATATTTTTGATCAGATATCTTGCACTTGAGTTATCCATGGTTTTATATGAAAAAGCTGCTAAGAGGTAACACTTCGTGTGTTCGTACAAGTTCGGTCTTCGTGCTGTTTTCCTTAAACCTCATGTCATTCTTACTTCGCGTTTTCACCTCGTGTCGAGTTAGCCATGTTGTCGTCTGATTGAGTGTTGTCTTTCACCTCGTGCAGTCTTTGATTACTGTGTTGTTTCCGTGTCATCCTTAGCTCATGTCATCCGTTTGTATTCCTGTCTTCGAGTCTATTTTCGCTGAGTCTCTAAGTCAGTCTAAGTTCAAGTGTTCGTTTCACTTCGTGTTGTTTTCTCTTCTCATGTCTTCGTGTCGTGTTCCTGAAGCTGCTCTAAAAGTTCTGATGAACTTCGAGTAGTTTTTTTCTGTAGACCTCGTGTCGTTCCTACTTAGTAACCACACTTCGTGACGGTTAATGTTGTCCATGTTTTCGTGTTGTGTTTACGTCTTCGTGTTAATCTGTCTTCGTGTCGGTTTCTACTTTTCGTCTTTGAGTTGTGGTCACCCCGTGTTGTTTTCATCTCGTGCTGTTCTTACTATACTTCGTGTCGTTTTCTGTGTAGTGTGTGTTTTTGTCACCACTATACTTCGTGTCGTTGTTCTTCACTTCGTGTCAACTTCACTTCGTGTTGTTTTCACTTCGAGTCGTCTCTTTATATTCTGTCTTCGTGTTGGTCTCTCGCTTTAGACTTCGTGTCGTTTTCGCCTTGACCACACATCGTGTTGCCTTCCGTAGACCTCGTGTCTTGAATGTTTGCAACCACTTCGTGTCGGTTTCTGTCGTTAGCCCGTGTTGTCCTCGTGTTGTTTTTGCTTTCGTGACCTCGTGTCTCTTTTGGCTTATAACCTCACCTCGTGTCATTTCCTTCTGTGTGTCTGACCTGTTACAGAGTATCTCGTGTCGTTCTTGTGTCATTTCGAGTAATAGTCACGTCGTGTTGTTACTATATACCTCATGCAGTTTTGGTCTTTGTGGCCATGCAGCGTATTAATGGATTTAATCTCATTACAGGTCCGAGGAAGAACATTCCACACTCCTGGGCTGCACGTGATCCGAGACAAGAGGAACCAATCTGATAAAGGCACGTGGCAGGAATATTCTGGATAGAGCGTGGGAGGCACACGCGTTCTGTGCCCTATCCACCTGCTGTTACTGCTATAAATAGAATCCTTCGTCCTCAGATGAAGGTGATCGAAGAAGAGTGGCATAGAAGAAAAAGCAAGAAAATAGAGAGCCCTTCGATCCAGGAAAAGAAAAGAAAGAAGAAAGAATAGCAGAGAGAAAAAGAGAGAGAGCAGAAGAGTGATCAGAAGAGTTGTTCTGACTTGCGGATCAAATCCGAAGTCTATTGCTCTGTACTGAGCTACATTGTTTCCATTTTCTGGCATTTGATTTCCTTCGATCGTATTTTTCGTTTATTGTTCTTACCTTTCTTCAACTGTTCTTGTTTGTGTTTCCGATCCTCTGGACTGAGGTCGGGGTCCTCCTGTGAGATCAGGAGAAGGGAGAGTCAATCTCCAGTCTGCAAGCAGCAGGTGGGCTGCTTGTAGGTTCCCTCCGGGTTGGGAGGAAGAGGGGTCTTCGACCTCTGGTTCACTAGTAGCAGGGCTGCTACTAGTGGGGTTCCCTCTTGGTAAAGAGGAAGAGAGACGAGAGTCTCTGGGTTCTAGTGACTGCTGGTCGCTAGAGGTTCCCTCCTGGTAGGAGGAAGAGGAGAGGTTGTTCTCCTGGGAAGCTGTGTATCAGCAGTTGTTTGGCAAGCTGTGTTGCCCAGCCTTTAGTGAAGCCACACTCGGTTTGAGTGTGGGGTGGATGTAGGTCTGAAGGACCGAACCACCTTAAAATCCTCTGAGTCCTTGTGTGATCGATTGTGGTAATATTGTGGTATGCCTTCTATTTGCTTGAGCTATTAACTGAATTGCATCATTTTCGATAGTCGGAGCTCGAGGTTATTTGCGTTTAGCGATATACTCTGCAGTATTTTTTAATTCTACGAAAAACAGTGATCTATTCATCCCCTCCCCTTCTAGATCACTTCATATTGTACTTATCAGTTGGTATCAGAGCAGGTTTTTCCCAGAATGTGGTCCAACGGCCAGGGAAACGGATCCACTGGTCCTCGCAGTTTCATAGCTGATGGGCAGTCTATCACCCGTCCCCCCTTCTTTGATGGTAATAATTACTTCTTCTGGAAGAACAGGATGGAAGTCTTTATCAGGGCCCAAAGCCACAAGCTATGGAAAGTTATTACAGATGGTCCATACACCCTTCCACCGAATGAAGATATGTGGACAGAAGATCAGGTCAAACTCTCCGCACTGAATTGGACAGCTCTTAACATCATACAGTGCGCTGTCCACCCGGAAGAGTATTCGAGGATCTCAGCGTGCAAGACTGCAAAGAACATGTGGGATGATTTGCAGTTAATTCATGAGGGCACATCTCAGGTGAAGGCTACCAAGATCAACATACTTACAACTCAATATGAGTTATTTAAGATGAAGCCAGAGGAGCCGATCACAGAAATGTATGCCAGATTATCTGTGATCATCAACAGTCTGAAGGGCCTTGGAAAGGATATTCAACAAGAAGACATAGTCAGGAAGATCCTTAGGTCTCTAACTCCCGTCTGGGAAACCAAGGTGACTGTAATAGAGGAATCAAGAAATTTATCCATCATGACAGTAACCCAGCTGATTGGATCCCTCATGACCCATGAAATGAATTTCAAACATGGAAACGATGGGCATGACAGAAAGGGAAAGAATGTTGCTCTGAAGGTCTCACGACATGCTAAGAAGAACAACAGCAGCAGCAGCAGCAGTGATGATAGCAGCGAAGGCTCTGATGGATTCTCAGACCTAGACAAGGACGAGCGAGCTATGCTCACCAGGCAATTCAGAAAGTTCCTGAGAACTAAAGGAAAATTCTACAGGAGGAAGAAATTTAATGCTGCAATGAAGTCTCCTGAGCGAGGATTTGAGAAGAACCGGTCTGCTAAGAAGATCACTTGCTATCATTGTCAGAAACCCGGTCACATGAAAAGTGAATGTCCAGAGCTACAAGCTAAGGCTCCAGGACACCAGAAGAAGATGGTGCACAAGAAGAAGAAGGCCATGCTGTGCACATGGAGCGATGAGGAGGAGGACCCAGAAGCCACTTCGTCCAGTGAAAATGAAGAAAAGATCTGCCTCATGGCCGACCATGAGAAAGAGGTAACAAACTTATTTGAGAATTTTACCTTGGATGATTGGGAGGACGCCTATGGCGACCTGTTAAGTAAATATAATTGTTTAAACAAGGAGCACAGAATGCTTAGACGTAAGTTTCATTCTCTGTCTGAAGAACACTCTTCTATTGTCACTGATAGCATGAAAACCAAGGAGATGGCCATTGAGCTAGACCAGGTTAAAGGTGAGATTGAGATGTTGAGAATGGAAAGAGAGGAGAGTCTAGCTAGAATGGATGAGCTGAAGTGTAAAGCTGAAGAGTGTAAAGGAGAGATTAGACTGATGGCTGAAAAATATGAGGCAGTTAGAAAAGTTAATCAGGAACTCCAGGACAAATGCAATGAATTTCAGAAGAGATTGAGGACAAAGAAAAAGTGCTTGAGAAGTTTACAGAGGGGAGAAACAACCTGAATGTCCTTCTGGGGTCGAGGGTAAACTTCAATAGGGAGGGATTAGGATACAATCCTACTAGTAAAAAACCCTTTGAATTTAAGACTACCACGTTCTGCCCCGCCAAAGGCAAAGAGAAACTGGAAACACCATCCAGTTCCAAATCTGTCTCTACAATGAAGTTTTCGACCGGCAAATTCATTCAATCCACTGGTCAGCAACCTAAGTCGGGAAATCCTGAAACAAGAACTGCTCATGTGCAACAGGTGGGGAACAAAGGTTCTCACAGAACCAGTCCTATTGATGTCACAAAAAGGGTGAAAAGTTTTGTTAAGAAAGCTCATCATGCTAATTATCAAGTAGAACATGGCAACGTTCACCAGGTTCAACACAAATTTTATTGGAGTAAAAATACTTACATGAATTATGCTCAACACACACCCTCTAAGAGGCCAACCAACAATGTCTTTGTTCAGAAACATCATAGTTCAAATAGGAATAAGCTTATTCAACACCCACCAAGAAACGACAGAAGGGAAGAATCAACCCACATAAAACCACTGAAGAGAACTATAAAACAAATGTGGATTCCCAAGTGTTTTTTGCATAATCTGAAAACTGGTTCTGGACCCAATTTGAATTGGGTCCCACATTACTCTGTCTGATTTTTTTGCAGGTCAGCCTGGCAGCTGAGCATAACAAGTGGTATCTTGACAGCGGCTGTAGCAGGCACATGACAGGAGACCGGTCCAAATTCAGCAAACTAAAAATGAAGTCTGGGGGCTTGGTCAAATTAGGAGGAAATAACAGAGGTAGAATAATTGGAATTGGTACGATTGGTAAGTCCTCCACTAACTCCATTGAAGATGTGTATCTTGTAGAAGGACTACAGCACAACTTGGTAAGTATAAGTCAACTTTGTGACAAAGGACACAAGGTACTCTTTGACCACAACTCGTGCACTATTTTTGAGCTGAACTCTGATAACATCATGTTCAAAGGTCATAGAGTAAATAATGTGTACATCGTTGATCTAGATGATAATTCTGAAACAAACTTGTGTCTGTCTGCTAATTCTGAACAGGTTGCTTTTGACTGGCATAGGCGTCTAGGCCACGCTAGTGTGTCTACTTTGAATAAACTATCTAATTATAACCTAGTCAGAGGTTTGCCCAAAATAAAATTCCAGTTAGGGTCCAAGCTCTGTGATGCTTGTGCTCAAGGTAAACAGACTCGTGCAGTTTTTAAGTTGAGAACTGAAGGTCTCTCATCTAAACCACTACATCACTTGCACATGGATCTCTTTGGTCCTACTCGAATACAAAGCCTGTCAGGTAAGAGATATGGTCTAGTCATAGTTGATGACTTCACTAGATTTTCTTGGTTGTTCTGTTTAGCAAATAAAAATGATGCTTTTGTTCACTTTGAAGAACTTTTTAATAAAATCAAACTGCAAGGTGAACATAATATCATTACAATTCAGTCTGACCATGGAGGAGAGTTTGAAAACTCTTCATTCTCTGAATTTTGCTCAAGAGAGGGAGTGACTCACAGATTTTCTTCTCCCAGGACACCGGAGCAGAATGGAATTGTTGAGAGAAGAAACAGGTCAATAATTGAAATGGCCAGGACTATGCTGATTGAGAGTGGACTTCCAAGGAGATTTTGGGCAGAAGCTGCAAATACAGCATGCTACATTTTAAATCGAGCCTTGGTAAGACCTACTCATAAGAAAACTCCTTATGAACTCCTCAAGGGTAAGCTGCCAAACATTTCTTACTTTAAAATCTTTGGTTCCAAATGTTTCATCCACAATAATGGTAAGAATGGTTTGGATAAGTTTGAAGCAAGAAGCTCTCCTGGAATTTTTCTCGGATATTCAGAAACCTCTAGGGCTTACAGAGTCTTCAATAAAGATGAGCAAACTGTTGAAGAAACACCTCATGTAGTGTTTGATGAGAATGTTCTATCTGACAAAAAGATAAATTATGACAGGGAGTCACCTGATGAGGGAGATTTCTTGGAGAAAATTGAAGAAGAAGAGATGCAGCAAACTGCTCAACCAGAAAACTTACAACAAGAAGGAGCAACTGAGGTAGGTGAACCCTCAGGTGAGGTAATATTTCACAAAGATCATCCTAGTGAAAATGTCATAGGTAATTTGCATGATCCCACTAGGACAAGGTCTCATTTTAGAACTGTCCAAGAACAGGACTTAGCTGCTTTGACATCTCAGGTAGAACCCAAGACTGTGGAAGAGGCTTTAAAGCATGATTCTTGGGTATCCTCCATGGGTGAGGAATTAAATCAATTTGAGAAAAATAATGTATGGAAACTAGTTCCTAGACCTGAAAACACTCATGTCATTGGCACTAAATGGGTTTTCAAAAATAAGATTGATGAAAATGGTGCTATCTCTAGAAACAAAGCAAGACTTGTAGCTCAAGGCTACAGTCAGGAATTTGGTGTGGATTTTGATGAATCCTATGCACCAGTAGCTAAGATGGAAGCTATAAAAATTCTGTTTGCATTTGCATGCTCTAGAAACATTCGGCTGCAGCAAATGGATGTCAAAAGCGCATTTTTAAATGGGTTATTGAAGGAAGAAGTATATGTTGAACAACCTCCTGGGTTTAATTTCTCTGTTCGGCCTAACATGATTTTTAGGTTGAATAAAGCCCTCTATGGATTGAAGCAGGCTCCCCGAGCCTGGTATGAGAGACTTTCTGAGTTCCTTGTGAGCAAGGGCTACACTCGAGGTAAGGTTGACCAAACCCTATTCACCAAAAGTCTCGGAAAGGAGTTAATTGTGGTCCAGGTATATGTTGATGATATCATTTTCGGATCTAACAATTCAAAATTATGTAAAGATTTTTCTGAGTCTATGTCCCAAGAGTTTGAAATGAGTCTAGTTGGTGAACTAAAATATTTTCTTGGACTACAGGTCAAACAAATGGAGGATGGTTGTTTCATAAATCAAACCAAGTATACTCTGGAGATGCTGAAAAGGTTTGGAATGACCAACCTCAAGACAATCTCAACACCCATGGGTACCAGCTCCTCACTGGATTCAGACGAAAAAGGTAAAGAGGTGGATGCTAAACTATATAGAGGTATGATCGGTTCACTCCTCTACTTAACTGCATCCAGGCCCGACATTCAATTTAGTGTAGGGATGTGTGCCAGATACCAGGCTAGGCCTACTGAATTGCATCTGGCAGCTGTAAAGAGAATCTTTAGATACTTATCTACCACCCATGATCTAGGTCTCTGGTATCCTGCATCATGTAAGTTAGATCTCATTGCATACACTGATGCAGATTATGCAGGATGTAAATTGGACAGGAAGAGTACTAGTGGTCACTGTGAATATCTAGGAGGATGCTTAGTCTCTTGGGGATCCAAGAAGCAACACTCTGTGGCTCTTTCTACTGCTGAAGCTGAATATGTAGCAGCGGGGAGCTGTGGCACACAGGTTATATGGATAAAACACCAGCTTCTGGACTACTCGGTTGAGCTAGGTTGTACTCCTATCTTTTGTGACAATACTAGTGCAATAAATATTGCAAAGAATCTGTACTTCATTCCCGAACTAAACACATTGAAATCAGGCATCATTTTATTCGAGATGAAGTAGCTAAGAGGACTTTTGAGTTGATCCATGTTGGCACTAACTCACAAATTGCAGATATCTTCACTAAGCCACTGGATACTGAAAAATTTAGCACTTTGCGCAGAGAACTAGGTATTTACAGAATTTCATGATTGAACATTTGATTTCTGAATACCATGTCATGTGTTATTGTGCTTATCATATTCATTGTCTGTTGCTGAAGAAATAACTTCATTATGAGTGTTTGGTGACTCACTCCGTTTTGATTGAATAGTCTGTTCAAACTTCATGGTGTTCTCTTTGAAGTGTTTTGAGGGTTGTCTTGGTTAAGTCTGTGTTGGGGTCAAGGTCTCAGGGGGAGCTAGATTTATAATAGGTGCTTTGGTCTTTGGCCTAATTTGAACATACTCCGAACGACATCTTGCTGACATCAAAAGAGAATCAGGTTGATTAGGTGTATAAAAGAAAGTGTTGGATGCTTTATCCTTTAAGACTGTTCATCTAATTTCTTGTTGGAATTTCAGCTGTTAGTCCCACTGAGATCAAAATCTGTATTCAAAGATTATCTTCCTACACGGTAACTGTCTTCTGATCTAGCCAGTACAGCATACCTACTTAGTCAATGTTGAGTCCGAAATAAGGTATTTTGTGCTCTAGTCTGAATCACCTTGGATCTGGTGTATTGTTCTCAAACGGACTCAAGCTTAATTAACAAGGTTTTAAGAGCTGGTTAATAAAAACAAAAAATTTCATAAAATTGTTGTCAACCTTGTTAACTGCTCATTGAGAAACTGGGATTTTCATCAATGAAGTGAAAAAAACATCCCATGTCATGAGATGGCAGTACTTATCTGGTTTCTTATTAATTGTCTTGATCATACAGAGCTATGGTACATATCTGGTTAGTAACTGGGGTGTCTGGCCTCTGATAAAGGTGTCACCTTAATGTCAACACCAGTTAGAATACTATCTCTGTCTTCTTGTCAGAAGGGGTAATGTGGTCCTGCCACCGAGTAACTGGGGTTTCATGCCTCTAAACAAGGTGTCTCCCTAATGTCAAAGGTGTACTTGACAGACTTACCTTTGATCTTGACTATCTTTAAAGATCCTGCTCACTTGAAGTATAGCTCTTGATTTGTTTGTTCTCAATACCACAGGTCTTTGTCTTCAGACTGTCTTACTTTATACTCTCTCAGTAAAGACTTACTTTGATCAAACTGGTATCTTGTAACTCACTTGCTTAGAATCTGGTTCTGTGTATGGAGCGAATCCTTATTCACAGTTTTTGCACAGTCTGACTAACTGATCTTCAAAAATCCTCACATAAAATTAATGGCTTTCTTAATTGACTAAACATCTCAATAACCTCCATTTATCTGCCTTACTCTGTCCTGTTTTCTCTCTATAGTCAGCAATTTTCCTTTCTCTGTATCTTCAGATTTGCCCCTAGTTTTTGATGATGTCAAAGGGGGAGAGAATTGTGTGGTTTCGGTTTCAGAGTTTTTGTTGCATGCCATTGTGTTGAGGGGGAGTTAGTTATCAAGTCTGAGGTAATCTGTTGCTGTGTTCAGGGGGAGTGTTCTGGTGTCATCAGAGGAAGCAAGGAAGCTAGTGCGTTGAAAGTCTGCTTTAATTTGTCTGCATTAAATCTCTTGAAATGATCTCTTTTGAACTTATCTCTTATACTTAATATAGTGTTGCCATCATCAAAAAGGGGGAGATTGTTGGATTTTGTGTCTTCCCTAAGTGTTTTGATGATGAGCAACACTATGTTAATTGTTGTTGATATTTTTGATCAGATATCTTGCACTTGAGTTATCCATGGTTTTATATGAAAAAGCTGCTAAGAGGTAACACTTCGTGTGTTCGTACAAGTTCGGTCTTCGTGCTGTTTTCCTTAAACCTCATGTCATTCTTACTTCACGTTTTCACCTCGTGTCGAGTTAGCCATGTTGTCGTCTGATTGAGTGTTGTCTTTCACCTCGTGCAAGTCTTTGATTACTGTGTTGTTTCTGTGTCATCCTTAGCTCATGTCATCCGTTTGTATTCCTGTCTTCGAGTCTATTTTCGCTGAGTCTCTAAGTCAGTCTAAGTTCAAGTGTTCGTTTCACTTCGTGTTGTTTTCTCTTCTCATGTCTTCGTGTCGTGTTCCTGAAGCTGCTCTAAAAGTTCTGATGAACTTCGAGTAGTTTTTTTTTCTGTAGACCTCGTGTCGTTCCTACTTAGTAACCACACTTCGTGACGATTAATGTTGTCCATGTTTTCGTGTTGTGTTTACGTCTTCGTGTTAATCTGTCTTCGTGTCGGTTTCTACTTTTCGTCTTTGAGTTGTGGTCACCCCGTGTTGTTTTCATCTCGTGCTGTTCTTACTATACTTCGTGTCGTTTTCTGTGTAGTGTGTGTTTTTGTCACCACTATACTTCGTGTCGTTGTTCTTCACTTCGTGTCAACTTCACTTCGTGTTGTTTTCACTTCGAGTCGTCTCTTTATATTCTGTCTTCGTGTTGGTCTCTCGCTTTAGACTTCGTGTCGTTTTCGCCTTGACCACACATCGTGTTGCCTTCCGTAGACCTCGTGTCTTGAATGTTTGCAACCACTTCGTGTCGGTTTCTGTCGTTAGCCCGTGTTGTCCTCGTGTTGTTTTTGCTTTCGTGACCTCGTGTCTCTTTTGGCTTATAACCTCACCTCGTGTCATTTCCTTCTGTGTGTCTGACCTGTTACAGAGTATCTCGTGTCGTTCTTGTGTCATTTCGAGTAATAGTCACGTCGTGTTGTTACTATATACCTCATGCAGGTTTGGTCTTTGTGGCCATGCAGCGTATTAATGGATTTAATCTCATTACAGGTCCGAGGAAGAACATTCCACACTCCTGGGCTGCACGTGATCCGAGACAAGAGGAACCAATCTGATAAAGGCACGTGGCAGGAATATTCTGGATAGAGCGTGGGAGGCACACGCGTTCTGTGCCCTATCCACCTGCTGTTACTGCTATAAATAGAATCCTTCGTCCTCAGATGAAGGTGATCGAAGAAGAGTGGCATAGAAGAAAAAGCAAGAAAATAGAGAGCCCTTCGATCCAGGAAAAGAAAAGAAAGAAGAAAGAATAGCAGAGAGAAAAAGAGAGAGAGCAGAAGAGTGATCAGAAGAGTTGTTCTGACTTGCGGATCAAATCCGAAGTCTATTGCTCTGTACTGAGCTACATTGTTTCCATTTTCTGGCATTTGATTTCCTTCGATCGTATTTTTCGTTTATTGTTCTTACCTTTCTTCAACTGTTCTTGTTTGTGTTTCCGATCCTCTGGACTGAGGTCGGGGTCCTCCTGTGAGATCAGGAGAAGGGAGAGTCAATCTCCAGTCTGCAAACAGCAGGTGGGCTGCTTGTAGGTTCCCTCCGGGTTGGGAGGAAGAGGGGTCTTCGACCTCTGGTTCACTAGTAGCAGGGCTGCTACTAGTGGGGTTCCCTCTTGGTAAAGAGGAAGAGAGACGAGAGTCTCTGGGTTCTAGTGACTGCTGGTCGCTAGAGGTTCCCTCCTGGTAGGAGGAAGAGGAGAGGTTGTTCTCCTGGGAAGCTGTGTATCAGCAGTTGTTTGGCAAGCTGTGTTGCCCAGCCTTTAGTGAAGCCACACTCGGTTTGAGTGTGGGGTGGATGTAGGTCTGAAGGACCGAACCACCTTAAAATCCTCTGAGTCCTTGTGTGATCGATTGTGGTAATATTGTGGTATGCCTTCTATTTGCTTGAGCTATTAACTGCATTGCATCATTTTCGATAGTCGGAGCTCGAGGTTATTTGCGTTTAGCGATATACTCTGCAGTATTTTTTAATTCTACGAAAAATAGTGATCTATTCATCCCCTCCCCTTCTAGATCACTTCATATTGTACTTATCAGTTGGTATCAGAGCAGGTTTTTCCCAGAATGTGGTCCAACGGCCAGGGAAACGGATCCACTGGTCCTCGCAGTTTCATAGCTGATGGGCAGTCTATCACCCGTCCCCCCTTCTTTGATGGTAATAATTACTTCTTCTGGAAGAACAGGATGGAAGTCTTTATCAGGGCCCAAAGCCACAAGCTATGGAAAGTTATTACAGATGGTCCATACACCCTTCCACCGAATGAAGATATGTGGACAGAAGATCAGGTCAAACTCTCCACACTGAATTGGACAGCTCTTAACATCATACAGTGCGCCGTCCACCCGGAAGAGTATTCGAGGATCTCAGCGTGCAAGACTGCAAAGAACATGTGGGATGATTTGCAGTTAATTCATGAGGGCACATCTCAGGTGAAGGCTACCAAGATCAACATACTTACAACTCAATATGAGTTATTTAAGATGAAGCCAGAGGAGCCGATCACAGAAATGTATGCCAGATTATCTGTGATCATCAACAGTCTGAAGGGCCTTGGAAAGGATATTCAACAAGAAGACATAGTCAGGAAGATCCTTAGGTCTCTAACTCCCGTCTGGGAAACCAAGGTGACTGTAATAGAGGAATCAAGAAATTTATCCATCATGACAGTAACCCAGCTGATTGGCACCCCGGTTAATGTTAGGTGTCACGCCCCGACGTGGAATATCGAGGGCGCGACGAGTCGTAAATAAGCGTGTCGATCAGAGCATGTACAATTTTATTTCTAAAGTCAGAAATGAACGGGAAAATGATACTTTTATTCAATCAAAATGAAGTATTACAACACTAATTCATAAGCCATAAAGGCAAATTATAACTTCCAATCCCAAAGTACAACATTCTTGTAAAATCACTAGTTGATCTACATAAACCTAGGTAAAAAGGAAAACACTCTCTCACTCTTGTCCATTCCCATGTTCAATGTCATTTCCTGAAACAATTAACCAAAACGTAGGGTGAGCTAAAAGCTCAGTAGGATTTTATATCTCTATGAACCAGGCAATCTTTAAGTGTTAGCAATTTAAACAATCTTCTAACTTGTATCGGGAAGTGTATAAACATGAATGGAATTCCAAGTAATTGAGATAATATGATATCAAGATGAATTTCCAAGTAATGACTTTGAACAAGTAAAGAATTTCATGAAATTGGCCATTTTCACACAAGTCAAGTAATTCATGTAATTTTTTTCAAGTAAACAAGTAACAAGTAAACAAGTACGAATAGTGGAATGCCGTATCAAGTAAATCTATCATGCACTTTGGTGCAATGCCACACCATTGGTCAATCAACTCCCATGGGCACAAGTACTTTCGGGCGCTCCCCCCAGGACCAGATCGGGCCCCATTAATGTCAGGCATTGAGTCATATGGATCGAAGATCCCAAGTATGTTTAGACATCCACTTAATGTATATGGCCAAGAATTTCAAGAAAATGATGTTTGTAATAAGCACAGAATTTACAAAATTTACAGAAGTTGCAAGAAAAGTAGATAATAATTTAAGGCATAATGTTTAACGACATTAAGTCATGGAATTCAAAAATGAACGGTAAGTAGGAAGAAATTTTAAGATAATAATGTTATTAGAATTATTTTTAACTATCTTATCTTAATTTTAGAATCGTAAAACATCAATTTTTAGCTATGGAACTATATGTGTTTTATGAATTCCAATCACGAGTTTAGATATTAGTATTTATTCATACATTAATTAACCTTATGATAAGAAAATAAAAGTGTATGTCAAAAATAACTCTAACTTGCTGAAAATAATCTTAACATGTTGAAAAAGATTTTTACATGCAAAAATAATAATTTTATTTTACAAAAATAAATTTTTAACATGTCATAATAATCAAAACATGTCAATATTATCATTTATTACTTTTGGTGATTATATGATGATTATATACATGTAACTAATGTAGATTTTCAAGTGATATAGTCATGTTGGATAGTGGCTTAAGTTTTGTCCCATATTGGAAGTTACAAAAAACTTGCATGGCTTTATATGTTGGAGAACTCACCCTTGGGTCAGGACCCAAGGGGCATAGGATGTGGGCTCGAGTTGTGAGTTGATACAGAACCAGTAATATATTTATTTATTTATTTATTTGTGCCACGCCACGCCGCACCGCGCCGCGCCGAGTCGCGGTCGCGGTTGGTTTTCATGTTTCTGTCTGTGAACTGTTAAACGCGCTATAGCACAGGGTCACGTTCAGAACAGCATATATACATATTCAAAATATAATATTTGATTGACAGAAATCTTTCTGGAAAAAAATTTATGAACGCGCTATATGTAGCGAGCGCGTTCCTCAAGAACGCGCTATATGTGGATGGCGCGTTCAGGAACAGAGGGGTGTATTTAAGAATTTTGAAAACTAGGTTAAAGAGATGGGTTCTGGGTATAATATATCATGGTTTACCCATGATAGATATACATTCCTGATATATATATATACATACTCTAGGTATAATATATCCATTTTAGAAATACTAAAATTTGACCCTCGGTCATTGGATTTTTAAACTATGATCGCGCTATACATCCATAGCGCGTTCATGATGAACGCGCTATGTTCCTATAGCGCGATCTTGAATTTTGCACTATATTATTATACGATTATATTTAAAAGTTTGGTCAAAGGGGCAGGGTCTGTATGAACACGTTATGAACGCGCTATATCGGGCCAGCGCGTTAAGGACGCGCTACTGATGTATAGCGCCTTAAGATTCCGAAAACGGAACTGAAATATCAAGGGATAAAATGATCATAACTTTCTCATTTCTCAATGGAATTTAACAAATGAGCTATCAATAGAAAGAGGACAGAAAAATGAACAAGATAGCATGCATTGATTTGAGTTTAGCCTGAGAGACACCTACATTTTGACGGATCTAAGATTATCCCCAAATATATAAAGAAAACCCTTGATCTTCCAAATCCTCTTTCAAATCTCCACGAATCTTCGCAGCAACATAAACTTAACTTCCAGGGATGGTTTGAGGGTCGAATGGGGTTCTATTTATAGCCAAAACTTGACAAAATGGGTCAAAATTTCCTTACCTAAATCCACCAACCCCATGAACTCGTTTTAGAAGAAAAATATAATTTCTCCTCTTAATTTAGACCATCTTAAGTGTGAATTCAGTGTAAAAACGGCTGGTCCAAGGTGGCTGGTAGGTAAGGGTCCATTTTTGAGTCAAATCTTCTAGAAATGGGATTATTAAAATCCCTAAAATTGCATATTAAACACATGTTACGAATTTAGGTCAATTTATCCTTTAATAAATCCTTTAATCCATTAATTCAGCCCATTATGCATTATCCAATGGGCCAATTGTAAACCTAATCCATTACATAGACTTTTATTGGGCTTACTATTGATTTATCTAAGGTGCAAAGCATTTAATCTCTATTTACTTCTAGTTGATTCAAGTAAATTCAATAAACTAGCTTATTTCATATAGTAAAAATGAAAATTGATTATTTCATGAAAATTTTAATTACATAATCGAATTAAAAATTTTATTTCTCATTTTTAAATTTTGGGTTTCTACATTAGGGGTCGGGTGGGCCACCCCGGGTAGACCACCCGCCCCTAACCTAACCCATTATCAAACTCGCCCTTAAGGAATTGAAGTTGTATCTCCTGCAGGTGCAAAACTAGATGAAACGTCTTGCTGATAAGCATCGTTCTGATCGGGAATTCAATGTTGGTGATTGGATCTACTTAAAATTGCAACCACATAGACAAAACTCAGTTATTACCAGGTATAATAACAAATTGAGTGCTAGGTATTATGGACCTTATAAAATTCTTCAACGTATAGGTGTCATGGCATATCGATTAGACCTCCCTTCCACAACAAAGATCCATCCAGTTTTCCACATTTCTCAACGAAAGCTTAAGTGTGGGGATCATAGTTCCCTGGTTCTTCTATTACCAACTCATTCTCCACTCCAGAGCAAACAACCATGTAAAATTATGAGATGGCATTTGGTCAAAAGAGACAATAAGCCAGTAGTATAGTTATTAATTCAATGGGAGGGTCGACCTTCTACTGAAGCAACATGGGAAGACTATCATGATTGCTCATCCCACCTTTGATCTTGACGACAAAGTCCGTCGAAAAGAGGGGGAGGAATTTGTAACGAACTCAATCAGATAACAGTTGGGCTGTGTTCGTTAGACTGGCTCACTGGTGATAGAACCGATGGTTAAAGTCTGTTAGGCAGTTTAGCTGACTAACTCTGTAATTACCTGGTTAGCCTTCTTCCTTTTATGCATTAGCTCAGATGACTAGTCGGTTATGTGGCATAGCTCTGATAGATGTAAACAATGATAGTGAGATTATAAATAGAAGATGAAAGGATTGCCATAGGGCTATCGCCATTACCCAAACGATACTCTATTCCAGTGTTGTCTTCTACCCTTATGAATCAGTAAGTTCTTCCACCTTTCATGCAGGGAGCAGAGCTTGAGATCTGCCACTGGCTATGTCAGACGATCTTTGGTTGGCAGAGTGGAAGAGGCGTAGCACACGATTTCATAGAAAAGCCTTGAAATTTACAAATTAGAATGTGTCCCGCATTACGAATGTGAATAATTGAAATGTGTCAGCCTGCCCAGACACGTTCTGGATATCTTCACAGAATTGTTTCGACTAGGCCAAGTGATGCAAGGGACCCAACTGCAGGTTTGCCAAATGAACATCGACACTCAAGTCGACCCTGGAGCTGATACTAGGATCCAAAAATATGAGATTTTACCCTTCATCTCTTAGGAACACATGGGTTTTGGGCTCTGATGACTAACTTGTTTTTCTCAATTTGTTGTGCCCCCATGCTCAGGAGCTGACACTATTGGCAATTCCCACTGCAACCCCTTCGGCAGCTACCTTTACACCTACATGGGGAAGGACACCATGCACCCTATGGTGGATACAAGCTCCGTGCCCACCCTGAAGGTGCATTGCAAACCTAGGAATACCCCAATTTGGTGAAGATGGACTTGAGAAGTGTTGATGAGGGCGAGGACCAACTCATGCAATTCAGCACTTCACCATCTCCGTGGCATTTCCTCCCCTTGCGATGTAGCTCTTCCTTCTATCTTCCCTTACAACATTGGAAGAGCCTCTCTCTCCACCCCAAAGGTGCATTGCAAACCTGGGAATACCACCAATTTGGTGGAGATGGACTTGGGAAGTGTTGATGAGGGCAAGGAGGACCTCATACAATTCAGCACTTTACCATCTCCACGGCATTTCCTCCCCTTGCGATGTAGCTTTTCATTCGATCTTCCCCTACACCATTGGAAGAGCCTCTCTCTCTCTCTCTCTCTCTCTCTCTATTTGATGGTTGTACTAACGTCAGAGGTGGAAACCCCCCTCCAGTGCTCTCTTTCTCTCTTCTTGGTGACTAAGCAAGGATCATTTGGTCTTTTCTCGTGCCCAATTGAAGTTAACCATGGATGGGTTAACTTTGTTTTGTCCCTTACTGAAGGAACAAACGGCGTGAGTTTTTTAGTAAGGGTTAGGAGGATTGATGAGTTTTCTGATAAACAGTCAACAGGGTATGAAAGATTATAGAGGCTTAAAAGTAAAAATCAATTTTGATAAATTTACGCATAAAACAAGCCCATTTGTCAACTATGTTAGAGATTTAAGATCAACAAATCTTGCTTAAGTTCCTTTGAAGTTCAATGTCACACAAATAAAAAAAAAATATGCCAAAAACCCAATCCATTTATCCTTAGGATAATTGCAAAAATAATCTTCTTATTTTAACAATTGCATAATTACTATCCTTATTTAGCTATATATTGTAATAAATAACCTCCTTAAGGAACTTTAGAAAAACTAGATACGTAGGGTTTTGGCATGGTCTTTGCGCATATTAGAAAGAAAAGCTAGATTTGCACATCTAGACCAACTATTCCTTAATATTGCACAACTTTGTACTTCTGAATTATAAATATGCTCGTTGAATTAGCAAGCTTTCGACATGTTATCAGCCTCCAACCAGAGATCTGGATAGCCAACACATCATAAAATCTTTAATGTTGTGTCACAAAAAATGGAAATCAACAGGGGAAAAAAAGGAATAATCAAGGGGCATGGGTCTTATTTTCTTCTCCCTGTCACGTTGTTATGTAAGAATGCATATATTGAATTACTAAAGTTAAAAACTTACAGTACATTGAAGCAGTACCATAATGTACTGAGACTAATCTCAACATGCCCAGAAACTATATAGAGACAAAAAAAGGAGGAAAATAAAAAGAAACTGAGACCTCGAAAGCCAACTTGATGGATGGCTTGGCTAGTCCATTGTGGGCCTAAATTGGATAAAAAGATTTGATAACAGTTTCACCCACATCAAATTGCACACGTACAGGAAGAACTTAAATCCTACGGCAGAAGAGGAGGAAAATGGCTTTATTGACTACCTTGTTACAACATTTCTAATGGCATCATAGACCGGAAATTAGGAAAAATAAAGTTCAGTAACCACTATCAAGCATGGTTTGTCTGCTCGGTCTGACTCGGGCGTGTCGTACCGTATCTGGAAAAACTCAATATGGTGCAGATCACCCCGAGTCACAGTGAGAGAGAGAGAGGGAGGAGATGATACACATCGAGTCAGACCGAGTCGGTTACGACTCAGGTGTACCGTACCGGATCAGGGAAGATCCGATCCGGTACGGATCACCGAGTCAGCGAACCTTGCTATCAAGAGGCGGTCCCATTGGGGTGGGTTCAAAGTTCTAACATGATAAATAAAACGAACTCTCAAGTTCTTTGCCTACTAGTTGACACGGGGGTTAGAATGGACAAAATTTTAACTCATTGCAAAAAAATTAATTTATAAAATGATTATACATACCATAAATGGAGTGCATTGTTAGACAATTAAGCCTTCTAATATCTCCATATATATATATTGAGAAGGAGAAAATACGCCGAGCCCAGTACGACCCACTAACGTCAGACCTACTATGGCCCGATGTCACCAGGCCCTTAGCAGCCATCGTCAGAAAACTAACAATCCAGGAACATGGCTCAATCAAGGCCCACTTAGGACCGGCGGCCCATAGGCATGATCCCCACACGTGAGCATACCGGACGCCGAAAGACTCGTCAACGGACGTGCATTGAGGCCACGAGCATGGGGCTTACCCCAAAGAACGCCGGATCACGCCTACGCTACCATGAAGCCTGCCACGATGCCCTTTCTCAGAGAACGGACGGGTGGGTAACAGATGATTCCCCTTTCCCTCCCGATCAAGTAGGGCATCACTCCACTAACCACTCCCCCACCGAGCCAAGAAAGAGACGAGGCCATAGCGACCAGTATAAATAGATCCTCAATGGACCTAAGAGACACACATGGAGACACAGAGAGATACATAGAGATGGACAGATACGTACACAAGGGCATAGGCGCATGCACAGAGCCAAAAAAATACCCAGAGAGATATGTACATGCACGGTGGTGGCAAAGCTCCAGATCACCCTAGCCTCCTAGCCGCAGAGGGGGACAACGAGTTTCCCATCATTCTCTAGGCGCTGGCCACGCTGCCAAGCACTCGTTTCTTCCTCAAGGATTTCTTCTCCTTCTCACTATAATATCTTTTTTGTTATCACGCTCGTCTCTGACTTAAGCATCAAAGGGTTATCCCTTGAGATCACTCTCAGGGCTCCTTCTGACGTGTTGTTTAGTGTATATAGGCTTTCTCGAGGTAGCCAGACTCTCTTCCGTAATAAAAAATCGTAAAAGTGTAGTACGAGATCAAGGTAACACTTTTTAGTCTCTACAATTTTTGGTGTCGTTTATGGGAACGAGCGAAAAGCCATGGCACCCTGTGAGAATTACCGCCACACTAGCAACCGTCAGGAGTTAGGGCTGTCAATGGGCCGGGCCAGCCCGACAGGACCGCGGGCTTGGCCCGATTTTGGGTCGGGCCGCAAGGTCTTTTTCGGCATGCGTGCTTTTAGTCGAGCCTAAAAGCCCAGCTTCGGCCCGCGGGCCTGTCACGTCTAGAGCCTTTATTACAGCGAAAGACTCGCTCGAGGAACGCGAACAGCCGGCATGATAAGACTCTTGCAAGCAAGAACGATTAGAGTGCAAGGCAATCACACATAAGAATGCAATCGCACAATAATTACTCAAACTCCAACTTTATTTCATTAATAATCAAGTATTCAAGTACAATAGAAACAAGAAATTACATAAACGCAATCTAAACATTGTAGACTTCCTAAGTCTTCACTCTCAATTTGATATGACTTTCATTCGCTCTCGGACCCGCTACTTGCATAACTCGAATCCGAATTCATATCACTTCCATCTTCTGAAAAAGATTGGAAATAGGTAATGAGCACACTTGCCCAGTAGGTATCTTCGCATCAACATTATTAGCAATGTTTAAGTAATTAGCATTTTATATCTAAAGAATTTAGGTAAAATCATACGAATGCGATCAATCATGCGAATAACCAAAGTAACAAAGATAATAGAATGAGCAAGTATGAATTAGCACGAATGTCACAAGAACATGATATGGCCTTTCATGAGCAAGAACGTCTCGAGAATGTACTATCAAGCCACATAATCATCACTCCAGCATCTTTTGCTTATGAGCAAGTACTTCTTGAATTTCTGTGGAATATCAAGCAATAGTCATGTACAAGTATTTTCATGATGCCGTGGATTTTCACTTATTTATAAAGAAAGTACTCCCAGCGTAATGCGACGCCAGTAGCATCATACCCCATGGTTTATAATAGTATGTTTCCGGCAATCAGCCGAGGGGACTAGCATAGAGCCCTTGAACACAATCAGTGCTCGATCGCATCTTCAAGTATAAATCAAGCTATTTCCACGCATGTAACAATAAAGTATGGCCAAGAATGTAATAAGTTCAATAAGCTCATGATAACAATAGTTCAATGAATGAACGCTTCAATTAAGAAATGCGAGTCAAGAATGACTTAAAACAAGGTTATGCTTATGGGAATAATTCGGCAGCATAACGGTATATTCCTTATTTTCCATAAATTAAATTAAGTATCTTGAACAATATGACAAGTCCTAGACTATCAATAGTCTATCTAGGAACTTTGGAATATCAACCCTTGGGTCAAACCTCGGGTTAAAACACTCAAGAACTGTGACGGTCAATCAATGGGCCGTTACATGATCGTGACGGTCTATCATTGATCCGTTAGAATGGCTGAATCTAGAAATAAATAAAACGGACTCACTAAATGTGACGGTCGTTTATTGGGCCATTAGATGAGCCTGACGGTCCAACATTGATCCGTTACATCTCCAAAAACCAGAAACCATCGATAGTGTTTTCTAATGATTGGGCTTTTATGGTACAACTAACTCGACGTCCTAGTGGGAATCCCAGGCTCGCGGAGAATTACGGAGGCCTTGAAACAAGATTTCCTAGTCCATTGGAGGGAATATCCAATAGAGAGGTCATCATGTTCAAGATAATGTTCCTATAGTGCAAAGTGTGAACTAATGGCCATATACCAGAATATATGCCATGCACTTAAAGAAAATGACTCTATAGATAGAAAAGACTGGGAAACGATGTGAAACCATAATAAAACTCCGTCAATATATCATTTGAAATCATAAATTAAATATAAACTATAAAGTTTCGCCAATGAAATTAACATAACTCAAAATAACTTCAAATGCTTGTAATTATGTAATTCCTATCATGAATCAATAAATAAACTCAAAGTCATGATATTAGGTCAAAACTTAGATAACTAGGCTTATTTATAAGTAGACTTGACTAACTTCCGTTCCGTCTCGAGTTGACAGAAAACAATTTTCTAACGGTCTAGCATAGGCGCGTTACAGTCCGTGTGACGATTTGTCGAGGGGCCGTTACAGCATAGTAACGCTCCTGCTATGGTGCGTCAGAGACAACATATCAATTTAAATACAACAGAGAGTGTGACGGCTTATCGTAGGGCCGTTACAATCATGTGACGGTCCTACCCTCATCCGTCAGAGCTTCTGCTGACAGTAAAGATAAGGAACTATGTCCATGCAAGAAGAATCATAATCACTAGCTAGTCTAGTCATGATAAACGAAGTAAAGGCCAGGTATATGCATAAGTCGCAATGAATGAACAAAATGCTATCTTTTATCTTTGGTTAGGCTAAAGGTATTCATGTATATATGAACTTACTAAAACATGAAATTCACAATCTATAATGCATGAAATCAAGTCAAATCAGAGGGCTTTTATCCCTAACGAGATCCTTTTGTTGTTCATGAGATGACCTACCTTTTCCCTGGGCTTTATACTTCCAATTTGGTCTTCAAGACACGCCCTAGTTCTCTTCTTCCTGTAGTTTTTCAGCAACTTCTCGTTGCCCTAACTCTCTAATCCCTTGTCCTAAAGAGGTGAAATTTGGAGGGTAATAAGATTAATCTAAGGGGAACAAAAAGTTCTAAAACACTGAACTCTAATTACCTCATTTAGGCGTCCTAATTCCTTGATCTTCAGTGGTCCTTTGCTCTGAATCTTGGGTTGCTATGATAAGATCAGCGACTTTAGAAGCCCTTATCTCCTTGGTTACTTGATCTCCTAATATGAAATTTTGAGAGTTGTTAGACCAAACAAAAAGTTTCAAAGGACTTACCCTAAATTCTATCTCCTTACATTGATTCTTCACGAGCCAAAAGTAAGGGTCGCTCAGCTCAGAACAGGGTTCTATTTATAGGGATTTGGCTAGGGTTCAAGGATTAGATCGATTCTAGAGTCCTTAGTTGGGCAAAACCTGACCCCTAAGAGTCCTTAACAACCTTACACATCCTTCCAATTAGGTCTCTAGTAGATAGGATCCCAAAGTTTCAATCTTTTTGCAAGTTCTTCAACTTATGGAATCAACAGGGTATAACGGTCGTGTCTAGGTGCGTTACACTACTGTAGCGGTCGCCCGATAAACCGTTACGTCCAACGTGTGCAGAGTTTCAATTTAATAAAACTCTTTTGTTCGTTTTATCTATATAATTATCTATAAAAATAATATTTATCCTTAAAATTTGTGAATTTGCTAAATAACCTTCTAGAATATGGGCCAAACTTAATGGGCTTGGTCCTTAAACCTTTTGAGTCTTAATTGAATAGGCTAGGCTAATTATTTAACACTATTGGGCCTTATAACCCATTTATTAGTTCAATAATCCATTTATTAATCTATTTAGCCCTTATAAATTCCTAATAAATTCTAGAAAATTCTATTTATAATCTAAAAACTATTTATATAAATTATGGGGCACTACACCCTTCCTCACTTAAAAGAATTTGATCCCCAAATTCAATACATGGATTGTGGAGAGTGTACTTATAGTTAAATAATTCTGGGAATCTTTTCCGCATAGCTTCTTCGGTTTCCCATGTTGCTTCATATGGCCATATTTTCTTCCATTGTATCTTGACCATAGGAATAACTTTATTCCTTAGTTGACGCACTTCTCGTTCCAAAATCTTTATTGGTGTTTACTCATACGTCATGTCCTTCTGAATCTCCAAATTATCATAAGTGATAACATGGTCAGGATCATATACATACTTTTTCAGCATAGAGACGTGAAATACGTCATGAACTCCAGCTAATTGTGGAGGTAAAGTCAGTCTATAAGCCACTTCACCGACCCTTTCAAGAATTTCAAATTGGCTAATGAACCTGGGAGTTAGCTTGCCTTTGATGCCAAATCTTCGAATACCATGGCCTGGAGAAACTTTCAAATATACATGATCTCTCACCTGGAACTCCAAGTCACGTCTTCGATTGTCAGCATAAGATTTCTGCCTATCTTGCGCCATCTTCATTTTTTCTTGGATGAGCTTGATCTTCTCTGAAGAATCCCTTATAAGATCGGGGCCTACGAATTTCTTCTCCCCTATTTCGTTCCAACATATTGGTGATCTACAACTTTTTCCATATAAAGCTTCAAAGGGTGCCATATGTATGCTGGCCTGATAACTGTTGTTATATGCAAATTCTACCAAAGGTAAGTGATCATGCCAACTTCCTCCAAAGTCAATAGTACAATCCCTGAGCATATCTTCTACCACTTGATTTGTTCTTTCAGTCTGACCATCAGTTTGTGGGTGAAATACTGTACTAAAGTTCAATCTAGTCCCTAGTGAGTTTTGTAGACCCTTCCAGAACTGCGATGTGAATCGAGGATCTCTATTAGATATAATAGTGATAGGGACACCATGTAATTTAACAATTTCTTTTATGTATAATGCTGCTAGAATATCCACAGACCATCGACTTTTTATGGGTAGAAAATGTGCAGACTTTGTCAATTGGTCTATGATTACCCATATACCATCGTGTCCTCCTCTAGTCTTAGGTAAACCCATGATGAAATACATCCCTATACTTTCCAATTTCCATTCAGAAATATTCAAGGTATGCAATTTACCTGCGGGTCTAAAATGCTCTGCTTTTACTTGTTGGTATGTGAGACAACGGGAGACGAAATCAGCTATTTCTCTCTTCATATTAGGCCACCAGAAATTTCTTTTAAGATCTTGATACATCTTTGTACCACCTGGGTGAATGATGTACTTGGAATTATGTGCTTCTTCTAGGATCAATTTCTTCGTATCCACGTGATCCGGTACACACACTCGGCCCTTGAATAGTAATCTTCCATCATTGGAAACAGAGAAATCCGGTCTTTGTTCAATATTGGCTTTAATCTCTAGTAGTACGGGATCATCATTTTGCAGCTTGGCCACATCCTCTATCAATGTAGGTTGAGCTCGGATATTAGCTATGAAATAATCTTTTTCCTTCATGTCAATATCTAAGTTCATCTGAGCAAATTGAGGAATAAGATTAGTCATACTAATCATAAGACTTGATAGAATACCCATTAGTTTTCTGTTGAGTGCATCTGCTACAGCATTAGCCTTGCCAGGATGATATTGAATAGCAAAATTAAAGTCTTTAAGATATTCTAACCATCTCCTCTGCCTCATATTTAACTCTTTTTGAGAAAATAAGTATTTCAAGCTTTTGTGGTCCGAGTAGACCATGAACTTTTCTCCATAGAGATAATGACGCCAAATTTTCAAAGTGAAGATAATAGCTGTTAGTTCTAAATCATGCACGAGATAATTTTTCTCATGACGTTTCAATTGTCTTGAGGAATAACAGATTATCTTTCCATCTTGCATGAGGACGCACCCAAGGCCAATGCCAGATGCATCCGTATATACTTCGAATCCACCACCTTCTATTGGTAGTGCTAAAATAGTAACTATAGTAAAATGATTCTTAAGCGTTTGAAAACTCTTTTCACATCCCTCTGACTAGACGAAAGGATTTTCTTTTCTTGTGAGTCTAGTTAAAGGAACTGTAATTTTTGAGAAGTCCCTAATGAACCTCCTATAGTAACCAGCTAGACCCAGAAAGCTTCTTACTTCTGATACAATCGTTGGCCGGCTCCAATTTCTGACAGCTTCCACTTTCGAAGGATCCACAGCGATACCTTCCTTGGAAATAATGTGGCCTAGGAATGAAACTTCCTTGAGCCAGAATTCACATTTGTTAAGCTTGGCATAAAGTTTATGTTCCCTAAGTGTTTGCAAAGCTATCCTCTGATGTTCTTCATGTTCCTCTTTTGTCTTGGAACATATCAAGATGTCATCGATGAAGACGACGACGAATTGGTCCAGATATGGTTGAAAAACACTATTCATAAGTTGCATAAATGATGTTGGGGCATTAGTTAACCCAAACGGCATTACCACGAATTCATAGTGGCCATAACGACTCCGAAAAGCCGATTTATAGATGTCTTCTTCTTTAATTCTAAGCTGATGATAACCTGATCTGAGGTCAATCTTGGAGAAATATTCTTCTCCCGAAAGTTGATCGAAGAACTCGTCAATACACGACAACAGATACTTGTTTTTGATTGTGAGTTGATTCAGTCGCCGATAGTCGATGCATAGCCTGAGAGAGCCATCCTTTTTCTTGACAAAAAGAACTGGCGCACCCCAAGGAGATGTGCTAGGTCTAATAAAACCCGTGTCTAGTAGTGTCTGCAACTGCCTCTTTAGTTCCTTGAGTTCTGTGGGGGACATCCAGTAAGGGGCTATAGAAACATGTGCTGCTCCTTGAATGAGTTCAATAGTGAAGTTCACTTCCCTCTCGGGTGATAAACTGGATAATTCGGATGGGAATACATCTAGGAACTCATTTACAATAGGGATGTCTGCTATGATGATTTCCTTGAATTCCGTAATAATGACAGAAGCATGAAAAGTTTCACATCCTTGCGAGATAAGTTTGCAAGCTTGAAGAGAAGATATGATAGTGGGGTGTTTCTTGTACTTGATGCCGAGGAAAGAAAATCTTGGAAGACCAGGTTTTCGAAAGGATATAAGCCTATTTTGACAGTTGATATAAGCATCATGATCTACAAGCCAATCTACCCCTAAAATGGCATCATAACATTTCATGTCAAGGCATACTAAGTTTGCGGGGAGATTATGACCTTCTACTAGCACTTCGCTATCAGGATAATAGTCGGTAAGCTTTGTTCCAGAACCTAAGGGTGTGGTAATAGCAAGATCTGAAGGTAAGGGAACTGATACAATTGGTAATATTTTTGTGAAAGTAGTGGAGACAAAAGAATGAGAGGCACCAGTATCAAATAGCACAAATGCAGGACGAGAGCAAAATTGAAGAGTACCTTCCATAATCTCACCATCCCTGGGCGCTTCCTCTTCTTCTAAAACAGCATTGAGGTGAGCCTGCCTCCTACGTCCACCACCAGATGACTGGTCCTACATAGGGGGGCAATCCGACATTAGATGCTCCCTGCTTCCACAGTGTAGACAAGCACCGAGGCGCTTCCAACACTCTTCAGCCGAATGGCTGAACTTCTCGCAAAAAGTGCAAGCCGTGGCGACTTGCTCCTCCTCCTTAATCTTCTTGTTCTTCTGGGAACTTCCACCGTTCCCACTCCTAGATCTTTTCTTACTATCACGGCTTTTGTAAGGTTCCGTGACACTGAACTTTTCCTTCTTATAGCGCCGATCAGGTCATCGGCTGGACTCTTCTCCTTTTCCTTTCAATTTCTCGACCTTATCCAAGGTCCTTTCATATAAATATGCCCGCTAAACCATCTCCACATAGGTACGGATGTTTTGGGTCTCGAGCTACTGAATAAAGCCAGGTCGTAACCTGTCCATAAACTGATTTGCCTTCAATAGATCGGTGCTGATTAGATGCGGTGCATAAGGTGCTAGCCTTGAGAATTGCAATTCATATTCTGCCACTGTCATCATTCCTTGTCGAAGAGAGGCGAACTCCACAACCTTTCTTTCTTTCACATGCTCAGAAAAGTACTTAGCACGGAACAAGGAGAGAAAACCATCCCATGTATGAGGTGCATCGGCCGGAGGTGCCGGAACCGACTTCCACCATGTACGGGCATCCTTGTTGAGTTGGAAAGTTGCAAGACGCACCTTCTCTTGATAGGTGCATTGGATGATGTCAAATATACGGTTCATCTCGTCAATCCAGTTCTCTGCTTCGTCCGGATTAGAAGAACCATAAAAACGCAGAGGGTTTAAACTCCAAAAATTACGATGTAAGTCACCAGCTCTTGCCCCTACGCTAGCTTGCCCCATGGTTTGTAATGCCTGAGTAAGACCAGCAACAGTTTGTTGCATGCCATTCTAATCTACGCAATGAGCCATGGTAATAATAAGGTACCTGAGAGAAATATAACAACTTGTTATTTCTCATGAAATTGGAAGAAAATTAATCTTAAAGCTAATTAACTATCTTTATCCCGGGCTCTACCCAGTTCTCGCATGGGTATGGAAATTTCTTCCTTAGTTCATAGGTAGGGGTCCTTAAGCCTTGGATTTATCCTATGACATGATTCTTCTCCCTAAGTCCTGAGACTTAGGCTCTGATACCAACTTAACTGTCACGCCCCGAGCCTTTATTACAACGGAAGACTCGCTCGAGGAACACGAACAGCCGGCATGGTAAGTCTCTTGCAAGCAAGAACGATTATAGCGCAAGGCAATCACACATAAGAATGCAATCGCACAATAATTACACAAACTCTAACTTTATTTCATTAATAATCAAGTATTCAAGTACAATAACCTTTTCATCCTTTTTCTATTCCACTAGACTCAAGAAACAAGAAATTACATAAACTCAATCTAAACATTGTAGACTTCCTAAGTCTTCACTCTCAATTTGATATGACTTTCGTTCGCTCTCGGACCCGCTACTTATATAACTCGAATCCGAATTCGTATCACTTCCATCTCCTGAAAAAGATTAGAAATAGGTAATGAGCACACTTGTCCAGTAGGTATCTTTGCATCAACATGATTAGCAATGTTTAAGTAATTAGTATTTTAGCTCTAAAGAATTTAGGTAAAATCATGCGAATGCGATCAATCATGCGAATAACCAAAGTAACAAAGATAATAGAATGAGCCAGTATGAATTAGCAAGAATGACATAAGAACATGATATGGCCTTTCATGAGCAAGAATGTCTCGAGAATGTACTAGCAAGTCACATAATCATCACTCCAGCATCTTTTGCTTATGAGCAAGTACTTCGTGAATTTCTGTGGAATATCAAGCAATAGTCATGTACAAGTATTTTCATGATGCCGTGGATTTTCACTTATTTATAAAGAAAGTACTCCCAGCGTAATGCGACGCCAGTAGCATCATACCCCATGGTTTATAATAGTATGTTTCCGGCAATCAGCCGAGGGGACTAGCATAGAGCCCTTGAACACAATCAGTGCTCGATCGCATCTTCAAGTATAAATCAAGCTATTTCCACGCATGTAATAATAAAGTATGGCCAAGAATGTAATAAGTTCAATAAGCTCATGATAACAATAGTTCAATGAATGAACACTTCAATTAAGAAATGCGAGTCAAGAATGACTTAAAACAAGGTTATGCTTATGGAAATAATTCGGCAGCATAACGGTATATTCCTTATTTTCCATAAATTAAATTAAGTATCTTGGACAATATGACAAGTCCTAGACTATCAATAGTCTATCTAGGAACTTTGGAATATCAACCCTTGGGTCAAACCTCGGGTTAAAACACTCAAGAACTGTGACGGTCAATCAATGGGCCGTTACATGATCGTGACGGTCTATCATTGATCCGTTAGAATGGCTGAATCTAGAAATAAATAAAACGGACTCACTAAATGTGACGGTCGTTTATTGGGCCATTAGATGAGCCTGACGGTCCAACATTGATCCGTTACATCTCCAAAAACCAGAAACCATCGATAGTGTTTTCTAATGATTGGGCTTTTATGGTACAACTAACTCGACGTCCTAGTGGGAATCCCAGGCTCGCGGAGAATTACGGAGGCCTTGAAACAAGATTTCCTAGTCTATTGGAGGGAATATCCAATAGAGAGGTCATCATGTTCAAGATAATGTTCCTATAGTGCAAAGTGTGAACTAATGGCCATATACCGGAATATATGCCATGCACTTAAAGAAAATCACTTTATACATAGAAAAGACTGGGAAACGATGTGAAATCATAATAAAACTCCGTCAATACATCATTTGAAATCATAAATTAAATATAAACTATAAAGTTTAGCCAATGAAATTAAGATAACTCAAAACAACTTCAAATGCTTGTAATCATGCAATTCCTATCATGAATCAAAAAATAAACTCAAAGTCATGATATCAGGTCAAAACTTAGATAACTAGGCTTATTTATAAGTAGACTTGACTAACTTCCATTCCGTCTCGAGTTGACCGAAAATAGTGTTCTAACGGTCTAGCATAGGTGCATTACAGTCCGTGTGACGGTTTGTCGAGGGGCCGTTACAGTATGGTAACGCTCTTGCTATGGTGCGTTAGAGACAACAGATCAATTTAAATACAACAGAGAGTGTGACGGCTTATCGTAGGGCCGTTACAATCATGTGACGGTCCTACCCTCATCCGTCAGAGCCTCTGCTAACAGTAAAGATAAGGAACTATGTCCATGCAAGAAAAATCATAATCACTAGCTAGTTTAGGCATGATAAACGAAGTAAAGGTCAGGTATATGCATAGGTCGTAGTGAATGAACAAGATGCTATCTTTTATCTTTGGTTAGGCTAAAGGTATGCATGTATGTATGAACTTACTAAAACATGAAATTCACAATCTCTAATGTATGAAATCAAGTCAAATCAGAGGGCTTTTATCCCTAACGAGATCTTTTTTCTGTTCTTGAGATGACCTACCTTTTCCCTGGGCTTTATACTTCCAATTTGGGTCTTCAAGACACGCCCTAGTTCTCTTCTTCCTGTAGTTTTTCAGCAACTTCTCGTTGCCCTAACTCTCCAATCCCTTGACCTAAAGAGGTGAGATTTGGAGGGTAAGAAGATTAATATAAGGGGAACAAAAAGTTCTAAAACACCGAACTCTAATTATCTCGTTTAGGGATCCTAATTCCTTGATCTTCAGTGGTCCTTTGCTCTGAATCCTGGGTTGTTATGACAGAATCAGCGACTTTAGAAGCCCTTATCTCCTTGGTTACTTGATCTCCTAACATGAAATTTTGAGAGTTGTTAGACATTAGTATTATAAACAAAAAGTTTCAAAGGACTTACCCGAAATTCTATCTCCTTACCTTGATTCTTCACGAGCCAAAAGTAAGGGTCGCTCAGCTCAGAACTGGGTTCTATTTATAGGGATTTAGCTAGGGTTCAAGGATTAGATCGATTCTAGAGTCTTTAGTTGGCCAAAACCTGACCCCTAAGAGTCCTTAACAACCTTACACATCCTTCTAATTAGGTCTCTAGTAGATAGGATCCCAAAGTTTCAATCTTTTTGCAAGTTCTTCAACTTACGGAATCATCAGGGTGTAACGGTCGTGTCTAGGTGTGTTACACCACTGTAGCGGTCGCCCGATAGACCGTTACGTCCAACGTGTGCAGAGTTTTAATTCAATAAAACTCTTTTATTCATTTTATCTACATAATTATCTTTAAAAATAGTATTTATCCTTAAAATTCGTGAATTTGCTAAATAACCTTCTAGAATATGGGCCAAACTTAATGGGCTTGGTCCTTAAACCTTTTGAGTCTTAATTGAATAGGTTAGGCTAATTATGTAACACCATTGGGCCTTATAACCAATTTATTAGTTCAATCATCTATTTATTAATCTATTTATCCCTTATAAATTCTTAATAAATTCCAGAAAATTCCATTTATAATCTAAAAATTATTTATATAAATTCTGGGGCACTACAAGGCCGACCCGGCCCGTTCTCTTTCTTTATTCTCACTTCAAATTTTAAAAATTACTTAGTTAAAATCATGTTATTTTACTTAATTAAAAAGTGTAAAACTCTCTTTTCACACAAATTATGTAAATAATATCAAATTTTTAATAAATTTAGTAAGATTATAAATTTAATATTAATAAATATATTAATTTTTATTATCTTTATTTTTTATTTAAGTTGTCGGGCCAGGCCTTAGTCGGGCTTTGTATTTTTTAAATAGTGTCAGGCCCGACCTGACATTAGTCGGACCCGTAATATTGATATGTCGGGTCCGAACAGAGCCGATCTAAGCCCAGCCCGAGCCCGGCCCATTGACAGCCCTACCCGGAGGCCCCAAGCTCCCGGTGGGTTTCTCAGGAAGCCTCTTCCTCATCACACCCACCATGTGGCGCTGCTCCACTGGGTCCCGCCACGAATGAATTAGCAGAGATGCGGCGTCGGATTCAGTTGTTGATGGAGGCATGCCGAGGCCTCCTTAATCAGTAGGTGGAGTAGGATTGCGTTTCGACGGCACCTCCCCAGAACAGAGGTGCATCGAACCTGGAGTAGTCATGTCGTATGCGCCAACCTTCACTCCTCTCCGCCCGCCCATACCCCTCACCTACGCAGCCAGCCTCCACAGTGCCCCACTATCCCGCTGTACTCTAACCTTGAGATGGCGCAGCAACTACAGTGCTACGAGGAGGTTGAGCATGAGCTTGAAGGTAAGGTCTGCTATCTTGATGACATTCTCTAGGTGGCACAGACCAAGGAGTTGATAAGCGATGACTCCGACTTGGTGGAATGATTTTTTAATTTTATTTATTTAATTATTATTTATTTATTTGTTAGTTTATTAGGCGTGCCAGTCACCGGAGTGACGATTTATTATGCGCTCGATCTGACTTGGTCAGTCGATTGTGAGACTCGGGTCGGGATCGGAAGTCCGTCATACCATAAAGGTTATGACGTTAATTACGCCCTTCCAAAGAAGGACAACCCTTGATTAGTCGCCAAAGTAGAAGAATCCCAGGGGAAAAATCAATGTGATAGGTATGCTCATTCATTTGCAGGATAAAAGATATACATATGATTATACAAAACGAGATATGATATTAATATACGGAAGAAATCCGACAGCATATCTCCTTATCTTGGACTATGCCAAGTAGGAATATAGGACATCCATCCACAGAGTGTCAAGATGGAAGCCAAAGAAAGACGGGCATAGCCAGCTCAAGACCCAAAAGGATCTAGATGTGACGGGACAATGTCCATTATCATGGTATTTATTGATATCCCCTTAAAAAATCATTGGAGGGCATGCAGTGGCAGAACTCCAAGGGTCAGCAGGGTTAGAAGAAAACATCGCAGTCAAACGGTATAATGTGGGGGTAAAACCCCATTAATTTAGCTCCCTTAGACTTGGATGAAGAACCATGATTCCCCATGATATGATGGAGGTTTGCATAAAGGCTAAATGATGTTTGGACCTTAGGTTTCAAGATTTATTGAAGGATTTGAAGACTTATGGCAGGCGCTGGGAAGTCAAGTGCTTCTGTAGATTGAGGGGTTGAAGGGCCTCAAGTGTAACTGGGATCGGCGGCTAAATGGTATCAGCTGACAAGGGGGGGGCTTCGGCCTCGGATGGGAGCCGGCATGGAGACGGACAGACGCATCAGGGAATCGGCACGGGAGGATGGGAGAACCAGCCCAGCCAGGATCGGCGCAAAGGTAAGGGGGTATCGGCCTGGTCAGGTTTCGGCGCTCCTGGGAAAATGAGGTGGTCAGCGCGCTTGGGTCTCGGCGGACGTTTTGGCGCCGAGAAGCATCACGCGTCGGGGCTTCGAAGGGGCCGAATTGAAGGTTTGGACGTCGAGGGTGCTGAGGATTTTATAAGGGGATCTCTTGTGTTTAATCATGGCTTCATGGCTCTGGCGATAATGTTTAGGTAAGCTGAAAGGGGAGGAGAAATCCATCCACAGAAGGTCTAGGGAGAGGTAAGCTGAAAGGGGAGGAGAAATCCATCCACAAAAGGTCTAGGGAGACCATGTGACTATCAACGGTAAATCTCATAATGATTATATTCCCCTTTGTACAGTGGATAAAGGGCCATGAGATAGTCTGTCTCAGGCCTCTGCCATACAGCAGGGGGTTAATTCATCAGTTTAATGAAAACATCACACGATATGATAAAACAAGGATAGTGAATGAATTTCGACAGCATCTCCCCTTGTCTCGGGACATGCCAGAGGATACATAGGATATCCGTCCACGGAGTACCGAGGCAGAATCCATAATGCGGGCATATGGCAACCCAAGAGCCAATCGGAGGGAGCCGAGGAACGGGACATTGTTCGCCATCGGACGGTTTGTTCTTTATTCCCCTAATGAGGACATCGGAGAACATGCAGTGACAGAACTCCGTGGCTCGATGGGGTAATCAAAAAATCCAAGAGAATAAAATGAATGTAGGGGTAAAACCCCGTTAATATAGCTCCTCCACTTCCCATGGAATTGGGTATGAATGGCCCAACAAAATCAATCCACAGAAAGTAAAATGCATGTATTCATTCTTATAGGTATATGTACGGATACACATTCATGTATGCATGACCAATGTGGGTATCAAAGTCTAATAATGATTAAGGGGGGTCATTTAAGGAATAAACAGTGTACCTATTTATAAGCATTGATGCACCAAGGGGCATTCACGCTATGTGCATGAGATTAGCGAATGACTGCTTACGTGCATGGAGTGGGGGCATGCATTTATGGGCTTGTTGACACCTTGAAAATGAGCAAGGGCTGAAACAGAATTGAAGAGAAGATCAGACCAACAGTGAAAGATCAATGACGAAGCTCGTCAACCATCTACTCGGCTGAAGCCTTTCCCAGCCAAGCTGATGTCCGGTACCATTGTCAATCAGACGGCGGCACTGATGAAGTAGCAGTCACCTGACTGATGAGACCTCCTATCACACCTCAATAAGAGCTGTATTATTGCCTCGTCCGAGAATCCACAGGTAACATGTCAGAATAAGTCAGATGTCGGCTTATTGACAGATGTGATATGAGCAAAGATAAAGATGAAGCCAGAACCAGCAAAAAAAGATTGTGAAGGCTTCTGCAAAGTCAGAACAAAAGAAGAGTCTCCACAGACTATACACCTGGCTGAAGTCTTTTCAGGCTAAAGCTGATGTCCGGTCTTGTCACCGCTCAGGTGACGATACCGATGAAATGATGTCCGACTTTGTCATCATTCAGATGGCAATGCCGATGAAACCCCAGTCTACCAACTGATGAAAATCTATAAATGATCTCAATAGAAACTGTGTCACCAATGGAGGACCTTCTTGGGTTCTGATATATTTGAAGGACCAATAAAGGCCGAGGTATATGTGAAGTCTAAAAAGCCCTAAATGGGCCTATAAAAGTGGCGCCGGGATCCCCTTTGTCGAAGCCCAAGAGCGGCGCCGGGAAGCTGGAGTCCCACGCGCCGGGAAGTCTTCCTTCGATTGAGGCGCGCCGGGACAGGCCTGCCGATAAGATACCAAGGAGAGATATAAAACCCCTTTTCCCCTCAGAAAAGGGGGTAGCAGCGAAAAGAGGATCAGCAAGGAAAAAAGAGCGGAACAGGAGCAGAAGAGAAGAGACCACCAAGAGACCAACAGAGAGAGAGAGAGCCTCCTCCACTGAGAGAAGAGAGAAGAGACCGAGAGAAGAAACAGAGTGAAGAGAAGACCTCAGGTGGGCAGCCGGGGAGGGAGAGGAGTCAATGCTCCGCCCTCCCCCATGCTTTCTTTTCCTCTTTATGTAATCTTACGAGTCTTACCTCAATTTATCGAATGTAGCTAGGAAATCCCGGCCTTCTTTTCAATCTCCCTTTCCCTCATTGCCCCCTTGTGGTTGGTGTAAGTTTGGGATGATGCAATGGAATGAAATGCTCCGGTGGCCCATTTGGGCGTCTTCCTCTCCCCGTGTTTTCTGTCTCTTCTTGGACTCAGTGGCACGCTATCCCCCTCCCCAGTTCGATTAATCGCCTGTTTACCCGCCTGGTTTTCGAATGATGCTCGTGCTTGTTCCAGAGCCAGGGACAGACTATCCCTTGGCCTCTGAAGCTAAGCAGATATATATACAGCAACAGCTGTTGCTCCGTTCTGGATGTTACATTTATGCTGCTCATCAGCTCTGCTAAAGTCGTTCCAGGGACCAGAGACAGCCATCTCTTGGCCCCCAGATGATGAAGAGTATATCAAAGTCATCTTCGAGGATTATTATGAACGCTGGTGACAGGGATTCCCTGGACTATGTTTCCCCCGAATTCCTCTCTACTTCTGGCCTTCCCTTTGAAACCCAAGCCAAAACCAGTTGCCGCCTGATGAACTGATCCCTTTTGATTTCCCAAGGCCCGTCTATCTTGGCCTGAATCACCAGGAAACCCCTGATTCATCAACAAACCCAAAAATAGGGTGCCGTAGAACCCCAGAAATTCCTCTCGGCACCATCACACATCTCGGCCCCGTACACAGTGAAAGGGGTGAATAGTTCTCGACGCGATCCTTCAGGCGCCGAGAACCCCCACCTCACCTTATTACCTGCGCCGAAAGCTCCTTGCCCTGCGTGCCGAGAGCTTCTTCCCTGTCGCGCCGGAAACCCTCCTCATTGGGCCCGCCGAGAGCTCCCCGGCTCTTTCCTCCTCGCGCCGAGAAGCTTTCGCCGGGAAACCCCCCTTGGCCTCTTGCGCACCGAGAAGCCCACACCCTTGGCCATTTGGCCCTGGCGCCGACAACCTCCCTTGGCCATTTGGCCCTTGCGCCGAGAACCTATCTCCTGGGCGCGCCGGGAACCCCTCCTGTTCCTTGCCTTGGCGCCGGGAACCTCTAGGCCAGTCCAAGGTGCGCCGAGAGCCTACTCCGCCACCCATCAAACCCCTGGCACCTTGATCAAACCAAGCCAGGGATGCCCATGATTCACCAGACCCGGCCCGGGGATAAATCAAAGGGAGTCAGACTCCCTTATGTTCCACTGATCCGCGTCGGATTTATGAGCAACCCCTTTAGCTAAGGTGAGCTCTGCCACTGCATGAGTGTCACCGGCTCCTATAAGGGAAGAGTCAAACATTGCCCCAGGGCATACATGTGCAATGTGGGAGGTTCGCTCCCTCCTTTTCTCGGCTTTCATCCCGGCACTCCGTGGGTGATAGCCTATTCTCCCCTGGGCATAATCCAGATTATGGGGAGGTGCTGCCGAAATGTTGATCGATGTTTTAACCCCGATAAGTCCCGGGAGGTGCACATCACACACCCCCCCGTCCGGCTCAATCTTCCGGGGAATATGAATACTGCGAGGCCCTTGGCTGGATGAGAAATATGAAAGGGGACATCTCCCCGATGATGGTCCGGACCCCGTCCCGCCACTGCGTGGACGGTGACCTATTCCTACCCGGCACGACCCACATAAGAGGTGGTCATGTCGGTGTAGTAATCTGCTGTGCACTAAATTATCTTCCCATAATAACAAGGGTTTCAATATCATACACTTCGTTTTTAGCCGCCCCGAGTGGCCTACTATTTTGGCGTTTAATCAAGGGTTGTCCTTCTTAGGAAGGGCGTAATTAACGTCATAGCCTTTATGGTATGGCGGACTTTTGGTCCCGACTCGGACTTCACAATTGACTGATTGAGTCAGGTCGAGCGCATAATAAGATTGTCACCCCGGTGACTGGCACGCCTAATAAACCAAATTAATAATCAATAAATACAAATAGGAGGAATCTTCAAAATAATAAATGAAATAAATAAATCCCGCGTCCACAAGTCTGGCACGCCCGGTGGGACCGAGTCTCCCTTCATCTCTACGCCAAAATAGGAGGCCCAGCGGGCCCCCCCTCAAATTTCTGATTTTGTGTGCTTTCTCTATTTTCAAGAAGCTACGATGACGGCTAGAATCATATCTGTATGCTTTGAGCAACAAGCGGTCGATGTGCATGTTCGAGAAGGCTACCTGGCGGTACCTCTTTCGTTCGGATCGATGCCGCCTGCTGTCGGGATGCCCAACTGCCTGGGCCTCATCTTCACTGACTTGCTCGAGATTGACAACCATGAGCAAAAGACTGTTGTCGAGACATTGCCGCAAGCTACCAGCCCCAAGATGAGCCAGGTGATGCAGGATACTCCTGAGGTCGTGTCCTGCTTCGTCCATCACGAGGCGAAAAGGGGCACATCCTCTGCTGCTGGAAGAAGGAGGAGATCCGACAGGAGAGCCCGATCCACTGCTGCGGGTCGTCGGATATCCAACTCAGGAAAGACAATGCTGATTGGAGATGTCCGGGTAAACCTCAGTGGTTGCCCAAGGGCGGTCAAGCCGGATGTGATCGTCCCGATGGTGCCTACTACCAACAGATTCCGGGTACTAGCTACCAGGAGGGCCGACATGAAAGAGGAGGATAGAAAGCCACTGACACCAAAGGCAGATCTGGCGGCCGAAGAAAATCCAGAGCTGGGTCCCAGCTCAAGAGGAAGAGAACATTGCTGATACCACTGTTGCCCGCTTTAGGGCAGGAAGCAGAAGAGGAGAAGGAAAAGACATAAGATATGCTGTTGCTATTCACCCCAGGGCTCAGGGTAGGAGAGATGAGACAGAGAATGAAGGAAGAAATCTGACTACTATTCGCCCCAGGATGAGGGGCAGAAGATATGAGCAGAAGGAAGACCTCACGGTCACCCACCCCATGGCTGGGGGCAAAAGATGGGAAAGGAAGAATTATGCTGCTGCTGCAACCGCTGCCAGGATGGGAGTAGAAGGTTCAGGGAGGAAGAGGAAATGAGAATAAGCGAACCAGTAGCTGCTGCCACTCTAAGAAGACCAAGAGCATGTGCCAGACAGGATGATATAATCAGATACTCCAAAGCCGAGCATTTGAATGCTCAGGTGGCAAGACTGGCTTATCAGCAGAAGAGCCAGTAAAGATTGATGCTCCAACCAGAGCCACGAAGGCACAATCAAGAGGAGATGAAACAAGTGGCTCAAGACTAGTTTCACTACCTGGGGAACTCCGCCCTCGGGCAGCAAAGATTATCCCGTGCCTTGGGCACTGATGGGAATCGACGCCGAGCTAGTACTTTTCATATTGCATTTATATCCTTTAGTTTATTTTTATATCCACGGGAAAGTATACGCGCAATTGTACGGCTTTATCGGCCAATGCGTCACTCCCGTAGATTGTGTGGGTTTCTATGTAATTTGTTAGTAGGACCAGCAAGGGGGCCCTCAGCCCTTTCCCATTGGTCCATGTCATCTTGTGGGGCTGGTCAACCATCCTAGGTGGACATCTAGAAGGTTGGACTAGTCATATGCCACATGGGTAGACAAGTGGCCCATTTTGTCCAACGTAGGCCACCTACCATTCAACCCCCCATTCAACCTTCTACTCTGTGGTCAAGGGGGCGCCCCTCTCCCCTTATTAAATTATTAATTTTTGTGTGTGATTCACACTTAATCCCAGCCCTTGATTCCCCTTCCCTAGATCCAAGGGTCCACATTGCATTTGATGTAAACCATATAAAAGCTTGTATTTTTATGTGAAAATCAATGAAAAAATCAGAATTTTTGTGTGTAAGCAAGGAGCTTGGTGCGCCCCTCTCTCCTCCCCTACTGTTCTTCCCTCCCCAACCCCAGATCTAGAGTGTTTCTACCTCCTATCCCATCCTCTCAACCTCCGGTGATCGTCTGTGCCGCCGCCGTTCGTGCCGCCATCGAGCCGCCTCTGCAGTTCTATCTTCGTCCGACCACAGCAGCTTCCATGAATTGTCTGTCTCCGCCATGAGCTTGAATTGATCTGAATGTTTTATGGTGTTTTCAGCCCTTGCATCTCAAGATCCACCTAAATTTTCACGCCATAATTCCATCGTTTAGTATTTTTACATTTTCGTCCAATCTGTCATCCCAGATCTGCCAGGTTTCTATCTACAGTGACAGAACCTCTGAGTTCTCCCCCTCCGACCATCTTTTTGATTTGTCCAAACCCTCCCAATTTTACTGGGAGTTCTTTCCATCACCCCCTACCTCCACAAATGTTCTTAATTTTTTATCAGCCTTCTATCTATTTTTATAAATTCGTGTTCTTCCTCTAATACAGTGTTTTTAGTCAGATCCCAGATCCGACCACTCTCCACTTCCAAAATCAGAACAAATCACCACCACCTCCAAATCCAGATCCAAAATTATTTCTAGTTTCCTTGTTCGATTTCCTACAACCATTCTGAAGAACACATCTTCAAATTCGGATATCTACTTTACGGTCAAAGGCAATCAACAGGAAAGTTCTCTGCAGATCTGAGTCTTCGGTTACTGTACAACAGCAGCATATAAAATTCACCAACACAAAGTACAAATCTGGTGAATTTTTATGAAGGCCACTAGATTTTAGTACTTTGAACCAGCTTTCCAACGGCTCTGATCTCGTCACATTCTGACACCGGTGCTGATCGCAGTGTCCGTTCTCGCCGGAGAGCGCGCTGAAATACAGAACCGGCAGATTTCCGATCGGTTTTTCCGACCGGTGCCGAACGGAGCCGCCCGGCCTCCGGCCGGCGAACCAGCGTGCCGCCAGCCCGGGGAGCGCTTCTCCAAGTGTCTCCACTACAGCGGTATCACCGGGTCCCACACGGCCCCTCCGGACAGCACGTGGGCCCCACGGTCGTGAACACGCGTGTAGCCGAATCAACACACGAAGCTGCCCGTCAACCCGAATTCGGTCCTCCCGGGCCCATTTGTATAGCCCTTTACCTCCCTGCGTGGAGTGGGCATGTTCCCATTGCTATAATTATTGTGTGTTAAGTTTCCCGGGAGTACGAGTTTTCGGCCGGGTCCGTCGTCACCACGCCGAGCGCGTGGAGGTATCGTTTTCGCTCCCTTCTCGACATTTTGCTTACTTCATATATATTTGTTTATGCCGCTGCTAGAGAGCATGTGTAGGGATATCTAGCTCGCTTTATCTATTCATTACCGCTGCTGCGAGAGAGTTTGAGACCGTCCCGTGACCCGATCCGGGCACAAAAGAGAGCCGATCACCCTAGCTCATTGCCGGTTTCTCAACCGCACACATCCGACGCTTCCCTTGTTAAGGGGCAGTCACGAGCTTGTCGTGTCCGTGATCTCGTCCCACATCAATTTGGTATCAGAGCGAGTTTGAGTCTAGGGTGTCAAAAAAAAGAGAGTGTCATCTACGTCTAGTCATTAGTCGTTGTCTAAGTCGTGTTTAGGGCCATTGTTTTAAAACAAAAAAGTGTCTTTTGCATTTGCATCCCTTTACTCGGTATATCAAAAGGTGTTGTCCGAACGTTAGGCTATGCCTATCGGGAAGGCTGCACACTTGTGCGAGTGATCTTCGGATCGGTTATCTCCGCCACGTACCGAGTTTTGGTTACGTCTAGGTTCATCATCTTGTAGTGTGCATTTGCATTAGTCGGTGTCTCCTACTCCGTGTCTTGCATGCCCACTCGTCGAGGTACTCAATACTCACCCCCACCACCACCTATGGCGGAATCCCGAGTTTATAGTTCCGATGAAGTGGCCACCATGTGCCAAACTCTTATGGGAAAAATGGATGGGTTGAGTGATCGCATGGAAGTGTTAAGCACCCGAGTGGATAGGATGGAAGGGTTGAGTACCCAGGTGAATGATCTATGCACCGCCTAGAAGAGAGGATGAAGGCCGTAGAGGATAGGGCCATCGGGTCAAGCCAGTCCGTTCAGGGATTGGTCGGGAGAGTCACCGCACTAGAGAAAGGACCAGCCGAGACACACCCGATTGCCCTAGTCCAGGCACCCGCCCCACCTACACAAGGTCAACCAGAGCCGGTTCATCAACCCGCGACACCAAGGGTTCAAGGGGTAGCTACTAGGAGGCACGAAGTCCCCGAGGTGCATGACTACGAGTCTGATAATGAGCATCGAGGACATGGTCGTGATCATCGCCATACACGGCGTACCCACGACCAAGATATGGATGAACGGGCCATTCGGACCATTCGGGCCGACCCTCCCACCTTTGACGGGTCCTTAGACCCGAAGGTCTACCTTGATTGGGAGGCTGGTATGGATCGATATTTTGAGTGGTTCGAGATGTCGGACCAACGAAAAGTCAAGTATGCCAGGATGCAACTTTTAGGCCAAGCCCAAACCTATTGGAGAAACATGGAGAACCTATTGTTTCATCGTCAAGAACCCCCGATCGATACATGGACCGATATGAGGGAGAAGCTTAGGAAGAAGTACCTCCCTACCTCCTACCGCCAGCGTCTTATAGAGAGGTGGCAAAGTCTCACCCAAGGAGACCGGTCCGTCTCGAATTACATCGCCGAATTTGATGAGTACTACTTGCGATGCGATGCCACGGAGGAGGATTCCCTTACCGTCTCTCGGTTTCGGCATGGTCTACGCCCACATCTACGGTATGAGCTTCTCCGCCGCAAGGTGGACAAGTTGGAGGATGCATATCAAGTTGCTCTCGAGATGGAGCAATTCGAGGGAGAGTTCGAGTCTATTCCTCGGTGGAGCCCCGCTCCTTCCCGTAGTGATTCCCGTGGCTCCTTAGGTTCATACCCGAGGGGACCCATGGCTCGTCCTCAGGAGCCCGCCCGTCAGGAGCACTTCGCTCCTAGACCTCGACCTCCCCCACCACGGGATCTACCTCCACCCCATCCACCGGCATCCGTTGCCCGTCCCCCGGCACACATGGCCCGCCCCCTGGCCCCGACACTTCCCCCGTTGTTGCCCACGGCGCCTACACCTCCACCCTTGTTACATACGCCCCCTACCCATCGGGGGGATAAGGGTAAGGCCCCTCTTATAGGGGAGAGTAGTCGATCGCGAGTGCAGTGTTTCCACTGTCATGGATTTGGCCACATTGCCAGCAAGTGTCCCGCTCGCGCCACCCTAGCCTTAGGTGTTGGAGAGTCCGCACCTCCCGAGCTTGAGTGTGTCAATTACGTGGCCGATGAGGCACTAGCCGATGAGTACTATGCCTTGGGGGGGGAAGAGTGGGAGAGCTCTTCTGCCGCCCAGGATGCGGCCACCTAGTGGGATTGATGCTATCACCTTCGTCTAGGGTCATATATGAGTCAGTGTGTTTTCCTTGTGTGTTTTATTTTGTGTGGTTTGTTTGCATGGTTTGTGTGTAGTTTGAGATTCTGCATGTGTCTTGTGCAAGCTCGTTGTCGTTCTCTTATGAGTAAGAGGCGAGTGGACTCACTCGATGAGTATGGGATCGGTTCTACATCTATACCCGGATCAGTCACCTACAGGGACTCAGTGGTGATTCCTAGTGAGTCTTCGAGCTGCTTCCTTTCCTTTTGAGAGTGCCCCACTCGGAGCGTCCACCTTTAGCCCATAGCAGTTTGCGCATATCGAGTATATATGGAATGAGCAGGTGATGGTCACTTGGAGTGGAGCGTACCCGCGTTACTTGGCACGGTGACGGATCCGCCGGAGTACTCGAGCATCCCTACCCCTACTCGACGGGGTCGAGTTCCTCCCACCCGGGGAGAGTTGATGGGAATCGACGCCGAGCTAGTACTTTTCATATTACATTTATATCCTTTAGTTTATTTTTATATCCACGGGAAAGTATACGCGCAATTGTACGGCTTTATCGGCCAATGCGTCACTCCCGTAGATTGTGTGGGTTTCTATGTAATTTGTCAGTAGGACCAGCAAGGGGGCCCTCAGCCCTTTCCCATTGGTCCATGTCATCTTGTGGGACTGGTCAACCATCCTAGGTGGACATCTAGAAGGTTGGACTAGTCATATGCCACATGGGTAGATAAGAGGCCCATCTATCCACAACAACTAATAGAGATTTTTTCTAATTAGAGGGAGGCAACCCATCGATGAAATCAATATTTATATGAGTCCAAATTGTTTCTGGGATGGGTAAAGGTTGTAACAAGCCAGCTGGATGTTGCTACAATGTCTTATTCCTTAGATAAATATCACATTGTTTGTTGTAATCTTTCATAGCCATATTCAATCCTGGCCAATAGAAACTGCGCTTGACCCGATGAATGTTTTGTGGTAGCCATTGTGTCCACCTTCTGGTGAGGAATGAAGAGGATGTAGTATTGTAGGGATAACGGGGAAAGACTTGTGAAGGTAAATCCGCCCTTTGTAATATAAAATGTCTCCACAATAAGAAAATTTGAAAGTATCCAATTCACCAAAATGTCATTTAGCTACAAGAGCTTGCAAAGTCTCATTTGTGCCATAGGCATACTGTATTTACTGAAACCATGTTGGCACCATAACTAAAATTGCAAAACATGAAGAATCATGATGATCATTAAACACTCTAGACAATGCATCAACTGCTTAATTATGGTGGCCTGATTTATATTCCCAAATGAAGTCATAACCCAACAATTTGACTAGCCAATGTTATTGTACTGGTGTAAGGACCTGTTGGGTATGAAGGTACGTCAAACTCTGATGATCGGTCCTTATCATAAAGGGTCCGCCAAAAAGATATGGTCTCCAACACTGGACAATAAAGATGACTGCTTCCATCTCTTTCTCATAAGTAGATTTGCCTAACTACCGAGCGGAGAAAGCTTTACTAAGGTAGGCAATTGGCCAGCCTTTTTGCATCAATAATGCACCCATACGAGTGCCACAAGCATCACACTCAACTATAAATTGTTATGGGAAATTAGGTAGAGCTAAAATAGGTGCGCCTGTCATGGCTACTTTAAGTTTTGAAAATGCTCGGTCAGCTTCTGAAGTCCATATGAACCCATCCCTTTTTAATAATTGTGTCAGTGGGGCAGCAATCAACCCATAGTGCT
This sequence comes from Amorphophallus konjac, assembly GCA_022559845.1. Lineage (NCBI taxonomy): Eukaryota > Viridiplantae > Streptophyta > Magnoliopsida > Alismatales > Araceae > Amorphophallus > Amorphophallus konjac. The sequence goes on along the minus strand of CM040128.1, from coordinate 70,974,717 downwards.
TAATGAACTTCCTGTAGTAACCAGTGAGGCCTAGAAACCCCTGTAAAGCTTTGGAAGGTTTCGGTGTGGACCAGGTGTTAATGACCTGCAATTTACTAGTCTCCATAGAAACTCCATCTGTTGAGATTATGTGCCCCAAATACTCAATTGTAGTGACATCAAATGCACATTTAAAAAATTTAGCAAATAAATTGTTCTCCTTGAGGATATGTACAATGTGTTGCAAATGGAGAAGGTGTTGTTCCTAGGACGGACTGTAAACTAGATGTCATCAAAAAAAAACTAATACACACTTCCTCATATGATCTCTAAAATATCATTCATTAGGTGCTGAAATGTGGAAGGAGCATTAGTGAGTCCAAATGGTAAGACCAAGAACTCATAGTGTCCTTCATGAGTTCGAAAGGTAGTTTTGTGTATATCATCTGGGTGCATATGTATATGATGATAACCAGAACGCAGATCAAGTTTAGAGAAGAATGTGGACCCATGAAGTTCATCTAGTAGGTCATCCACCAAAGGGATTGAAAACTTATCCTTTACTGTATGTTTATTCAAAGCTATGTAATCTACACACATTCTCCATGAGCCATCCCGTTTTTGAACAAGCAAAACTGGTGCAGAAAAAGGGCTATGGCTGGGGTGAGCATGGGATTGAGAAAGAAGGTATCTGACCTGCTACTCAATAATATTTTTTTAAAGATGGGTATGCCTATAGGATGGTAGAACAATTGGCTTGGTGTTTTTTAGCAATGTGATTCTGTGATCAGGAGGTCTGCTAGGTGGTAGCCCTTTGGCTCAAAAAAAAACTGAAGAGTAGTTTTGTAAGATGTTAGTTAACTCAGGAGGATATTTGGCCAAAGTAGAGATGAAGGAACTGTCAGAAACTATGGTGGCATCAATGGAGTAAAAATATAAGGAATACATACAACGTGCCTTAGTTATGTTAGCTCAGATTTGTTTTGCTGATGTAGACACACCAAAATTGACATCATCTTGAGTACATCTCATATTATCTTATAACGCCCCAATGTGACTCTCAAATCAACTTATTTGAGTGGTTTCCTCCATTTTCTTGGATTTTTACCTTTTTTCTAATTTTTTAGATTTTTTTAGATTTTTCTGAGTTTTTTCTCTAATTTTTCGAGGCTTTAAAGAATTAATGTCAGACCATGTAGACGCCATTTAATGGGAAAATCAAAGAATCAGCGTAGTTGCTTTTTCTTAAACGCGTCCAGAAGGCCGGACGTGATTTCCTATTTTTCAGTAATTCCTAATTTCTAGATTTTTTCAAGTAACATCATCTGTCGAGTCGGCCGCGTTTTCTTAAATGCATCCAGTCGTCTGGACATGATTTCCTTTTTTTGATTTCCGATAATTCTCAATTTCCAAAATAGTCAGGTAACAGCGTCTGCCCTATCGGTCGCATTTTCTTAAATGCGTCCAGTCGTCTGGACGCGATTTCCTTTTTTTGATTTATGATAACTCTCAATTTCCAAAATATTCAGGTAACAACGTCTGCCCTGTCGGTCGCGTTTTCTTAAACGCGTCCACTCGTCTGGACGCGATTTCCTTTTTTTGATTTCTGGTAATTCTTAATTTCCAAAATATTCAAGTAATGGCGTCTGTCCGGTCGGTCGCTTGTTCTTAAACGCATCCCTAAGGGAGGACGAGTTCATACTTGCCTTATTTATTTGCACCGGAATCGGGTTATTTTTGAATATGCGTCTATTTTATAGGTCGCCCATTCTTTAATAAGTGTCCAGAATCCTGGACGCCAATTCTTTTCCAATTTTGGAAGATTTTAAACTTTACATATTTTAACGCCAATGAACGTCCAAAGTTATGGACGCCCATTTAATGAGTGACCATGGGGTCTGACGCTATTTCTTTAAGGTTTCTGGAATTGCATGTGCCTCATCTCTTCCCCGTTTTGGGGTCCGTTTCAACTAGGGAAGGATCTTGTGGCCTTCCAGAACTGGGAGGACTCTTACCATGGTTATCGGATTGAACTTCACGAATCTCTCCCTATAAATAGCCCTTGCGGCTCTCTACTAAAGGGGGTCAGACTTCATACGCAGAGGGAAGGTGCTGCCCGACTGCTGGCTTAAGGATGAAGGGCTCCATGTTCCAAAGCTTCATACATCAGAGACTCTCTCCCCAACGCCCATCAAAAGCCAGGACAGAAGAATACTCCCCTCAGGCTCTCTTCTTTCTTCTCTGTTTCTTTTATTGCATATAGCACATCTGCATGTATCATATCTGTTGTTATTTAATTCTCTCTTCTCAACCACGTTGAGACTTCACTGTGCAACACTTGCACGTCTTTTATATTCATTCATCATATTTTTATCCCCACCCTTTGCATAGGGGTTTACGGGCCAACACCCAACATGTGTGTCATTCTCCATGTTTTCACGTTTATACATATTCACTTGGGATCGATACTACACATCATGGTTTGCTAATCCATATTTTATTTGTTGGTTGTTTATCTATTTTGCAAGGGTAATCTCAAGGAAGACTCTCTTCATCGTCCGATCGATAGGACGAGAAGGTAACCACTCTCACGTCTCCCCGCTTCAAAGGTAATAATCCGCAATCCTTCTTTATTTATTGTTTACATTCATTGAGGCTCGCGGTATCTAGCGATCACACCCTCCATTAGCATCCTACGCATGCTCCCTTACCTTTGCCCCCCATCCTTAGCCTTTTATTCTCTTTTATTTATTTTTTTAAGTGGATTTAAATAGTTCTACAAATTGGCGATCACGATGGGACCCCTTGTGTCTTCTTTAGATTACCCTCTCCATTGGGCACCCACGTGTACCACCTCCTATTTCGCACCCATGGTGCATTTCCTCAGGTGCTCCACGTAGCACTCTTTCTGTTTTTATCCCAGGTGATTGTCAATTTATAGATATATTTAAGAATTCCTCTTCCCTGCTTCATCTTCAAAAAAAAAATCAACGTCTAGTATAGTGGACACCCATTCAATGGGCGCCCACTGTGACAGGCACCCATTCTCTGTGATGTTGTGATCCATCCTGATTACCCAGAGTTTGTGAGTGCTTTGTTCTTCCGCTGGTTATTCTATATTTGTTTATCTCTCTAGCCATTGTTGCAGGTTTAAAAAAAACTACGTCCATACCCATGGACGCCTAGTCTAGAATGGGCGCCCATCCCTGTGGATGCCAATTCCCTGTGTTTCCTGTGCATCGCATGTCACTGTTCATATAAAATTAGCTTTTCTGTTTGTTCTTCTCTGCATTCATCATTTCATCTATTCACTGCTCATAAGAATTAACTTTTGCATTTGTTCTAGTTTCCATCCACCATTTCATCTGCATGTTACTATTTATAAGAATTAGCTTTTGCATTTATTCTAGTTTCGATCCGTCATTTGCATTCATGTCACTGTTCATCAATTAGCTTTTGCATTTGTTTTGTTTGCATTCGTTATTCACAGTTATATCATTCTGTGTGTTTTTTATTCTTCTTTTGTATTAGCACCTGCATCTGGAGCATCTCGGCTTGGGAGACCTCCTCTCCCCACATTTCTAGGAGCCTTACCCCTCTCTTGGTGAAGGAAGGACCCTCCATTGAGCACTCTGTCTCATTGGACTGGGAATTCCTAAACTAATGTCTCCATAAGTCCCCACACCCGTGGATTCCCTCACGGATGCCGGGCAGGTTGTACCTTTTGAAGTCCCTTGATTTAGTTGGCCTATGCGTGGTGAGAGTATACTTAGTTGGCATTGGAGCAAATCATATCGAAACCAGGTTCATCACCTTGAGTGAATCATAACTTTGCTAAAACTCTTAATTCATATAAAGGTCCAACTAAGGAAATCAAGCGTAAACATCCAACTTGTTTGATCTTTGAGAATTGTTTAGATTAAATATTGTTGATTTGCATGATGTTTCACTCTGATAATCAAACTAACATGTTTAATCCCTATCACAATCATGAGGATGATCAACCTAGCACATCCTACACTCCTCAATTTCAACATATTCATTATAATTCTCACCACAATTCTGTCAAGGGACCACATCCTCATTCTCATGGCTTTGCCCGACCTATGGACAATTTCCAATCTTATGGTCCCTCGCCTCAATCGCGAGCCACTACTCCCTCGGGATTGTCTCCTCTCGATGATGAGAAGGTCTCCCAAATCTTGCATGCTATAGATCATCTCACATCTCAACAAATCTAAGCTCTTAAGGCCATTGTTGAGGGTGCATCTCATTCTTCTTCTCCTCCTTCCACTCCCATTCGAGTGGCCCATCACCCACCTCCTTCTACACATACTCCTCTTCGGGTGGTCCATCACCCGCCTCCTTCTATTCCTCCTCTTTCACGGCCCCAAGGCCCTTTTGTTCCTTGTAACCCGGCTCGACTGGGTCCTTTTCTGGGTCAGCCCGTTAATCCCCCTCCACGACCTTTACATGCGGCCCCTCCTTCAAGGCCACGTTGCCAACCCTCTGCTTCTCCTGTTATGCCCCTCCAAGTTCTCGTTGATAAAGTCGCTTCGTTGGAGGAACAATTTAAGAGGGTCACGAGCCCGCGACCGCCTCCTCCTCCTCCTCAAGTCAATCCTCTTCATGTTTTCATAAACAACATTACGAAGATGGAGAAAGAATGGAAGGAGAGGAGAGACGATTACGGCATGAACGCAAGTGAGCGAGAGCCAGCAGATTTCAATGATCAAGTGGACGTCGTCCGCCCTCCTCCTATTCACCCCATTCATTCATATGGCCCTCCGCCTCCGCACCCATGTATACAAAATCCTCCACATTATATTTCACCACCCATTAATACACCTCCACTACGGCGTCCACTTGAGCCTGACAATGAAGAGCCGGCATGTGAACAATTGAAGTCGACACGTGATGATGAAGTTCTGAAGGCACCCCTTTCGAGTTTCCTTCATTTTCCTCTCCCTCCACTACCACCAGATGAACCTCTTGCTCAGGACGATGCCACCGTCCTCGATCCAACCCCCACTTTTTAGACTTATTGGTGTTACGATGATGGGTCGATACCCCAATCACCTACGCCGACGCATCATGAGTCTTCTTCTACCCCTAACACCTCTTGCCCCATCCGGCGTTTCCTACACACCAAATCTCCTTCTTTTACACCTCCCATTATACCTCCTTTAAGCCCCACACCATTAGCCCCCACAACACCGGCCTTCGTCGAACCTCCCACTAAGCCTTCACCGGTTATACCTTCATTAACCTCCACTCCACCGGCCTCCGCTGAGCCCACCACTAAACCCTTTCCGGCTAACCCTCTTTTGTCGCCACCTCGGCTCTCCATTACCCTTTTAACCCCTAACCCAACTACACTTACTTCACCACTTAACCCTTCACCTTTACCCATGCCTAATCTTGAGCAGGGTCCACCTCTTTTGCTCGAGCCAACCCCGTCCACTTCCGAGCAAAGGGAGAGGCTCGACGTGTTCCCTCCAACACCTTCCATTACACCTCCACTATCTATGGAGCCTTCCGCCTCCGCTTCACCTTCTTTTACCACTCGGAGTGAGTGTATTGTTGCAAGTACTTGTGCCAAAGATGATCGAGAGCCAGGCAAGATGGAGTTGGCTACGGCTATGCTATTCAAGATGCAAGAGTTTATTTGCCGGATGCTAATCCGTGTTTTTGTGCCGAGTATGGTTGAAGAGGCCAAGTCCCCGCCTCTGGTCACCAAAAGAGAATGTCAAGATTTAATGCCGTGTAAGTCTATGCCCAAGGGTCGGGCAATGCACCTTTTATTTCAACCCTCCAATGCCAAATCCATTCTTTCGTATAAGGGGCGAATGCCCATTTTGTTCAACACTCTTTATACGCCACAATCCTTGGCTGACACAATGCTTCCCATTCCACCTTTTCAACCCCCTCACATTGTTGCTCTTCAACCTCCAAGGGAGTCATCATTAATTGTTAAAGCTTCGTCATGGGCTTTGATTTTATCCCTTAGGACGATGGGCCGCACACTTTCACTGCTATGGAGGGGGGGTTATCCTAGTGCTAAGGGGCCTTCTGCTACCTTGCCCACTCTCTATTCTACTTCATCCACATTTTCATCTATCACCTTATGGGCCACTCACGGATTGGGAAAGAGGATCTCACCTTCTCAATACATGTATTTTTTCACTCATTGCATCCATTGCATTGCATTCGCATGCATTTGAATTTCTTCTTTCCCAGGTTTCCGGACCCGTATCTTCCCCGCCTTCCGGATCCTCCGGATCCTCCGCATTCCCCATCTCATTCATCTCTAGCCTCGGGATCTCCGGGTCCCCTTACACTTCCCGGGCGTCATGCCCCCTCCAGATTTCTCTCAGGGCATCACGCCCACTCCCAACTCTTGCATCCGGACCCTCCGAATTTTTCTCTCGTCCTCCCGGGGCATCACGCCCCATGGTGTCTTATTCCTCCGGAACCTCCTGGTTCCTGCCTTTCCCCGGGGCACCGCCCCCATCCCTACTTTCCTCCTCTGAAACCTCCTGATCTCCCTCTTCAGGCATCGCGCCCCTCCATACCTCCATATCTAGATCCTCCGGATTTTTCTCCCCTTCTTGGGCATCGCGCCCATTTACACCTTCCTCCTCCGGAACCTCCGGATTTCCTATCTCACTCCTTATCCCTTCTTCCAAGGCATCGCGTCCCTTCCCATCCCATTCCTCCGGAACCTCCGGATCTTCCAAGGCATCACACCCTCTCTGATTTCATTCCTCCGGAACCTCCGGACTATTTTCATTCCTTGTCCCTTTTCCCATGGCACTGCGTCCCTTCTCATCCTATTCCTCCGGAACCTCCGGACCCTCCATCTTTCTTCTGATTTCCCCTCCTGCTCCTCTAGGACATCACATCCTTTGTCCTTTTCTTCCTTTTAAGTTATCCCTTCACATCTCTTTTCCCAGGGCAACGCCCCTCTTCCTACTTCATTCCTCCGGAACCTCCATATTCTTCTCCTTGTGATTCTCTTCCTTCGCCTCTGGACCCTCCAGATTCTCCGCTTTCCATCTACCAATTTCTCCTCTTAATCCCTCCTGATCTCGGGTCCAACACAACTTCTTCCACATCCACCGCTCTAGGCATCTGCCCGTTCTTCCACTGCTTCTGAGGCTTTAGTCCTCACCCCTCCTCTTGATTCCCCTTTCCTTCTGTACACCGTTCCTTACGATCAGGGTCTCCGCACCTTAGTGAGGGAGTTCTAGCCCTCGCCTCTTTTCCTTTTTTCCTTATTCGTCTGAGTCCGGTCGATCTGGACACCACTCCTTCTTGTTAAGCCACTTCAAACCTTGGCTTTCAATCCTTTTATCTGCCACTTGAGGATAAATCCCATGATGATCAAGATCGCCTCCGACAGCTGTTGTTTCATAAGGTTGCAAGGTAACATTTTTATGTAAGATTTGTATTCTTGATTTCATCATTCTTCACGCACGGTTTTTAAAACGAAGTGCGTCTTAACATGATTAAGAATGGTAGTCAAGGCTTTTATCCTAGGGCTTTATCTTTACCTTTATCTTTATTGAATTTCAGAAAAGAGTCTTTAGGCTTGCTTTTGCAGCACCTCTAGTTACTAAGAAGCCCGCGCTGGGAGTTTGGCATTCCCTCCCCGCTTGTTAAGGGCAACCCTTAGCTGGGCACTCCACACACTTCACGGCGTCCTCAGTCGCCTCTCTTGGTGAACATCGTTGCTGCTTTGGCCATACTATGGGTGTGCATGAAAGTCTTTTCTCTTCTTTGCTCGGCCAAGTGCAGGTGCAAGAGGTTGTCGAATAAGATGACCAACCTAGGTACTCCTCAATACGAGAGAAGTCTCAAATAGGGGTAGTCTTGACCCAGAATAAATAGAGCTTTTCATGATAAATCTAGCCAAAAAAGGGCTATTATGAACATCATAGTCAAAATTCGATCAATATAGATTATGAGATAAAGGCATGTCAAGAGAGGCAAAGTCCCCGCAGGAAAAACCCTGGTCGTATGCATGTCAAGGGTCTAAAAATCAAAGGCACAAAGTCCCAGCGCATTAGACTACCTCTTTGAGGGGTAATAACTTAGAAGGAATTTGAGTCATGATATCTCCCATCCTACATAAAGCTTATCTTCAATTGTTCTTCTCTTCTCCCTCCAAGACCGAGTGTTTCTCGGGTATGGCCTTGGTAGGGGCACCGTTGGCTAAGGGTAGTCGGTCATAGGGCGCCATCTCCTCTGCACGCCTTGCTTTGAGCAATTTTTAGTGAAAGAGGAAAGAACGAGGATCCCTAGCCAGTGGTTTGAGCCTCCTTGATGCTGCATTAGCAAAGTTAAATCCAAAATTCAAAAAGAAATGAATATTTCTCAACAAAAATCTAAAAAAAGAAAATCAAATCAAATATTTTCCAAAATTCAAAAAAACTTGAATATTTCCAAAACTCATAAAAATTTGCATATTTCAAAAATCTAAAAAAATGCATTGTATTTTCTGATGGTGTTATTGCAGGAACAACTTTTACAATGACCAAGAGCACGGGATGAGTCCTCTCCATTCATTATCATTACTATCTATCTTTTGATCCTCCCCTATGTTCTTAACAATGATCACATCTTCATGATTTGCCATTGGGCATCGTCACTCTGATCTTTCTAAGTAAACTCATGTTGACTTCACTGGATCACTCCTGCCATTCTGGGCATTACTTGATCTCGATCTTTCAACTCAAAATCTTGATTCGTCAAGATTGTCATCCTCATGACAAACAACAAACAATGATGCTTTGCATGTTTCACGTTTCAATGCTATCTCTGCTGTGATATTTAGTGCAATGCTATGCCTCAAATTATACTATTGATGCTATACAAGTTTGAATGATATGCATGCTATGCTTTGATTTATGCTATGATTTGAACGCTTTATTGCTTATTCATTGTTGTTACCCTTTATATCTTGGCTAATGAATTTTTGAGCGCAGGAAAGAAGCTACGTGGTCCCACCGTCTGAATATCATCATCCAAGTCCCGCGGTGACTGCATTGCATGCTGCATTTGATCTCAGTTCCTTCACGCCTATTGCTATCACCTTCTCCTTCTGTATGCATTTTACTATATGTTGTTTACGCTACTAGATCATATCAAGGACCTTGTGGCTTTGGTAAATCTGAAATTTGAGTTCCCCTTCATCAAAAAATAATGATGATTCCAGAGGAATCTTAGTCGCACGGATAGGCCGTTGAGCCGACCAAGACTGGGGATGATGGTTCCCTTTTATGAATTGGTGCGCAGATAAATGGGCTTCGGCTTAATATCAGCTCACAAAATGGGTTTCTTGACTCAGTATTGGCAGCTTTACAATATTATCCTTGATTATTTTCTATTGTAATTTGTTATAGTTTTCCCTTTAAAACCAGCATGCATTCATGTAAGAATTGGAATCAACTTTGGAAAATCATTCTGATAACTCGATTTTGAGAGTCAATTAACCTTAATTTTTCATGATATGAGATATTCATTGTCGAATTGAGTCCTCAGTTCGTCTTGTCGTTATTTTGGGCTATTTTCTTGAAAACTCATTTGTTTGGATTTCTATATCTTATTTATTCTTCTTTTTCCTTAGATCCACTTTGGTTACACCACGTCCATATTGGCTGATAACCGCTCTCCAATGGTGAAACTTACAGGTTTGTGACCTGGGATACTTCCACCACGCTGGAAGTTGATCGTCTTCTTTTATCTCCTTCGTGCCCGCGTGCACACTCCCTCCTTTATCCAAACATTGTTGCTTTCATCGAACCTCCCGAGATTGCTTCATCTCGAGCTTTTGATTCAATTCTCATCAGGTGATGTTGATCACGTGTCTCATCACACATTGGCGCCTACATTTCAGATAACTCTGTTCCCTTGCAAAGCAGACGTTAAGGCGGGGCAGCTGTAGACACGCCAAAATTGACATCATCTTGAGTACATCTCATATTACCTTATAACACCCCAATTTGACCCTCAAATCAGCTTATTTGAGTGATTTTTCCTATTTTTCTTTGATTTTTACTTTTTTATAATTTATCTAAATTTTTCTGAGTTTTTTCTCTAATTTTTCGAAACTTTAAAGAATTAATATCAGACCACGTGGACGCCATTTAATTGGAAAATCAAAGAATCAACATAGTCGCCTTTTCTTAAACGCGTCCAGAAGGCCGGACGCGATTTCCTTTTTTTTTCGATAATTCCTAATTTCCAATTTTTTTCAAGTAACATCGTATGTCGAGTCGATCGCGTTTTCTTAAACGTGTCCAGTCGTCTGGATGCGATTTACTTTTTTTGATTTCTGGTAATTCTCAATTTCAAAAATATTCAGGTAACAACGCCTGCCCTATCGGACGTGTTTTCTTAAACGCGTCCACTTGTCTGGACGCGATTTCCTTTTTTTGATTTCTGGTAATTCTCAATTTCCAAAATATTCAAGTAACGACGTATGTCCGGTTGGTCGCTTGTTCTTAAACGTGTCCCTAAGGGAGGACGCGTTCATACTTGTATTATTTATTTGCGCCAGAATCGGATTATTTTTGAATCTTCGTCTGTTTTATAGGTCGCCCATTCTTTAATAAGCGTCTAGAATCATGGACGTCAATTCTTTTCTAATTTTGGAAGATTTTAAACTTTCCATATTTTAACGCCAATGAACGTCCAAGGTTATGGCCGCCCATTTAATGAGCGACCATGGGGTCTGACGCCATTCTTTAAGGTTTTTCGGAATTACTTATGCCTCATCCTATAACGACCCAAGATCTGGATACCGGGAAGGCCCGATACCATTCGAATCCTGACCCGCCGCCCACGAGCCGGGAGGGCTCGAAAGGGCTAAAAAGAGTGTGGAGGCATAAAGAAATAGGAAATAAAATAGGACAATTCAACAATTAACAGAAATAAATAAACAACTACTGCTATAACAGAGTCCAGTCCAACAGAAAGTACAGTCTAAAGCAGTAAAACGTACCACATGCCGAGTGAACACTCGGCCGGGCGAGCTGGCAACTGAGAACCTCCGTACCGCACCCTCGAACCTCGAGGAAGAACCGCCACACTTAAAAAGTAGGGAATGAGTCTCCAAAACAGAGACTCAGCAGGGATCCCGCGGAACCCCAACCGGAAACAACGGCGGTAGCGGAAAGGAAATCTACAATGACAGTAGGAACAGCGAACCGGTGGTCGGTCAAAAACTCGGCACTACATCTACTCCTACTGTACTGGAAAATACACCCCGATCTCACGGTCGGGGTCTACCGAACCACACTAGTATCACTTACCGAAGTAAAACCCCATGGCGGCAACGCCGTAGAGGCCTGTCTCCCAGGACACGGCCAACCTGGACACGTTGTCCAAGGTGCAACCCCGACCACTCGGTCGCGGACACCGCACCAACAAGACGCAACCTCGGTAAAGCTACTAGCACTAGTCTTACGGCACAAAAATCGACACACGCGCCACGGCGAAACAACCTGGACTCAACAGTCAGCACGACCAAAAACCCGAAGGTCGAAGTCACAGAGACTGACAGTCTGTCACTCTCTGTCCAGAATAGGACTACCTCCCACTAGAAGCACAGTCGGTAGTGTCCCCTAACATCTTACACCACACTGCAGGTGCCCTGCCTGACGTGGTAGCGCCTACCAGAGGCATGGACACCGTACAAGTAACCACAAAGTAAGTGACTAGTTGGGGTCACGTCCGTCGACGTGGGTCCAACCGCCCCCAACCACGTGTGCACACAAAGACCGTCTGTCCCAGGTCTGGCCCTCTGACCGGTTTTCCCCTCAGCCGGACTCTGGCTGCTAGACGCGGGGCCCGATGAAAACCAGTCTAAAACCATCCTCAGTGTAAGCCTCTCCACCTACTCCCAGGTGGGACCACTAAACGTGTAAGCAGGCTACGACTAGTGGAAGGTCGCTAAGGGAGTAGACTCTCAAGTCAACGAAAAATAATGTCCAAACCCGACGAAGTACGGGGACCATCCCAAGTACCAGCACCGTTGCTCGGTGACCACGGTCGGAAAAGAAATGGGACTCATAATCCACGGGCCACGCACCCGGCCACGCAGAAATGCAGAAGCATGGTTCCCAAGGCAGCTCACAGGCCGCCAAACCGAATCCCACTCTCAGGGAAAAGTGGGCACCCTCCAGCCCTAGGCTGGACAACTGAACTCGCAATCCAAGGCCTTACTCATGGCCCGCTCAGAAACCTCTTCCCGAAGAAACTCACGACGTGTGGGGAACCCTCGCTGCACTCACACCGACGCACGGTGACTCAATCAAGCGTAACACCAAAAGCCCGGAACACGAGGAGTCACCCGGACACTCAAACCCATGTGCACGCCAAACGAGGTAGCACGATCCTCCCGACACCCTCAAGACACGGACACAGAACCCTCGGGGTGTCTGGGACATCTAAGAGACTGCAAGTCGACCACTGGGTCGCAACCGAGTCGACTAAGGACCTACATAATGCGAAATGATCGCGGCAAGCACGAAGAACCACTTCGGCATAACACAGTGTCTGGCTGTCTATCTTTGGGCCGTCACAGACTGTAACGATCCAAAGGTAGGCCGTCACAGCACCCTGACGGTCCAACTCAGGAGCGTTAGACACTCGGTGTGAAATGAACTGTAACGCGCCTACGCTGGTGCGTCACAGCACCTGACGGACCTAAACAGGTGCGTCAGGGCATGAGTGAAAACTGAACGTAACGCGCTCCTCTAGGGACGTTACGGAACCTAACGGATCACGCTGGTGCGTTAGGCCACGGGATAACACAGGCCATGACGCATGCCGCTCGCTGCGTCACGCTCTCTAACGCACCTACCCAAGTGCGTTAGGGAGAGGGGTGGATGCGTTAACTCTAACGCTCCTACCCAGAGGCGTCACACTACCCTGACGCCCCACTCTGGGTGCGTCAGGTGTCTATGACCCCTAACGGTCATAAACCAACGGTCGAAATCACTATAACGGTCTAACACCAGGGCGTCACAGCACTGTGACGGTCTATTGTGGGACCGTCAAGCCCACGAACGCCACGCCCAAAAGCCAACGAAGTGTAACGCACCTCCCTGGGCGTGTTACACTCTGTGGCGGTCACTGGAACGACCGCCACAGCGCTCCGGCGGTAAAAATGGCGAACAAGCACAAAAATGGCAACCACGCCCCCATACCTCCATGGGAGAGGGGGAAATCAAGGGGGAAGCCCCTGGGGACCCCTAACATGATTCTAAGCCATCAAAACGCCGAATCGCGGCTCAAATCCATAGATCGGGTGAACTCTCCCCAAAACATTGATTTTTCCCAAAAATCTCAAATACGCCCGCTCGGCTCCCCACGGCCTATAAAACTTGCGGGAAAGGGAATGCACAAGCTGGAGGTCCATCTCCCAACCTCCACCGAAGAAACGACGTGCCGTGGACGCCGATCTACGAAGAAAATGCCCCGAAACCCTCGCCACTTCACGAACCCGCGGCCGAGCTTCCACGCGCCACCGGCCCACGATCCTCTACCCGTTCCCCGTTCCTCGCCTCCCGCCATCGCCGCCTCGCCCTCCTCCGCCACCGTCGGCCGCCCGGGGAGAGGGGGAGAGAAAGAGATGAGAGAGAGTGAGAAAGAGAGAATGAGAGGGGGAGAGAGAAAAGGGGTTAATATATAGAAAAACTTAGAAAATTTTAAAATTTTAAAAATTACGAAAAATTACCTCCGCGATCTTCGGGAGGAGCATAACGTAGTGGTAACGTCCCGGAGTGGGAGAACGCCGCGGTTCGCCCTGCACAGAGTTCCGAAGGCACATCAGGAAATAATATGTGTAAAGCACAAAATACACTCCGAAACCTACTAAAATGATCCGAAAAAAAATTCAAAAAATCTGGGGCATTACACATCCCTTCCGCGTTTTTGGGTTCGTTTCAACTAGGGAAGGATTCTGTGGCCTTCTAGAACTGGGAGGACTCTTACCATGGTTATCGGATTGAACTTTACGAATCTCTCCCTATAAATAGCCCCTGCGGCTCTCTGCTAAAGGGGGTCGGACTTCATACGCAGAGGGGAGGTGCTGCCCGACTGCTGGCTTAAGGAGGAAGAGATCCATGTTGTAATGGCCCAATTTCCCCGATACCGGTAACCCGATACCCAAGGACCCGAGGACGCCACCCAAGAGCTGATGAGGCTCCGAAAGGGTTGGAAAAGATGTTGTGGGTCTATAAAGATCTACAATCACACGCGCATTTTAAAAGGATAATTACATTAAGCAGAAGCAGAACTTACATCATCAGCGTATTATAATTATACATTAGTCCAGAAACATATAACAGAAGTCCATAAGTAAACATGAGAACAACTACACGGGCATACCCCGGAATGAACCACGCTGGCACTACTACTGGCCGCCAAAAGCACGCGGGAAACCAGACGGCTGCTACGCCTCACCTAAAAAATAAAGGGTGAGTCTCATTTCATTGACTCAGTAGGGGTCCCGTAGATCCCTACCTCGCAGCTAAAAACTGCACGAGAAACAGTTAATCACAAAGAAATAATTAACTGGCATGCAATTTAACAATTAAAGAAAGCTGTATAGAAATAGCAATTCAAAGAAGACAGCTAATATGAAGATGAATTAAACTCAAGCTAATTAAAGCGTATAATTGAACACGAGAGTCTTCGTTTACCATTTAAGTCAAATTCCCTCGGACCAAGTGACAAGAGAAAGAAAAATCACTAGAAGAAAGACCAGACGCGTCCACTAGCGACTTACGCTGCGTCTCGGTTGTCTCCCACTCACCTCAAACATGGTAACCGAGACACCGTAACTGTAACCAACAACAAGAACTAGTCAGGATCACGCTCGTCAGCGCAAGTCCACGCCCCTGACCACGTGTGCACACACCAGATCAATGCCTTGAGCTAGGCCTCTAGCCAATTTTCTCCCCCAGCAGGATGCTACTGCAAAGTAAGGGGGCCAACGGAAACTAGCTTAAAAACCATACACCGGGACTACCCCGCCACCTCTCCTCGGTGGGCTGACTCTCAGGTCGTCGGGCTACGACTAGTGGATCAGTCACAAGGGAAAGCGAAACTGACTAAAAATGGGAAAATAAAGCACGCTATACGTCAAGACAAAAAGTAAACTAACAATGGCCTAATATTAAATGTAAGACCACACAATATTTAATGCATAAATGGGTGTGTCGGGCGTATTAAGATGTCAGAATATTTGAAGGTACCCAAGAGTCCACAATATTTGATAAATATCAATATTTCAAGCGTATTAAGATGTCAGAAGTGGAGGATGCTTTAAGGAAAATGAAAGTGGGCAAGGCCTTAGGATTAGATGGCTTACCTATTGAAGTATGGAAAGGCCTAGGA
Organism: Amorphophallus konjac; assembly: GCA_022559845.1. NCBI lineage: Eukaryota > Viridiplantae > Streptophyta > Magnoliopsida > Alismatales > Araceae > Amorphophallus > Amorphophallus konjac. The sequence goes on along the minus strand of CM040128.1, from coordinate 70,959,327 downwards.
GATATTGGTATTCAGTGGCTAACTAAATTTTTTAATAAAATTTTAAAGGAACGGAGAATGCCAGAAGTTTGGAGAAAAAGTGTTGTAGTTCCTTTCTATAAAAACAAAGGAGATATTCAAAGTTGTAATAATTATCGTGGAATTAAGCTTATGAGTCATACTATGAAACTTTGGGAAAGAGTAATTGAAAAACGCCTCCGATGTATGACTACTGTATCGGAAAATCAGTTTGGTTTTATGCCAAATAGATCTACTACAGAAGCTATTTTCTTACTACGGCAGCTAATGGAGAAGTATAGAGAGATGAGAAAAAAATTGTATATAGTTTTTCTTGATTTAGAGAAGGCGTACGATCGGGTACCGAGAGAATTGATTTGGTGGACATTAAGAAAGAAAGGAATCTCTCAAGGATATGTTGATTTGATTAAAGATATGTACGGCGGTGCTATTACTAGTGTTCGAACTATTGCTGGGGGGACTAGTTAATTTCCCATTTCTATAGGTTTGCATCAAGGTTCTGCACTAAGTCCGTATCTCTTTACCTTAGTTATGGATGAAGTAACTAAACAATTGCATGAGGATATCCCTTGGTGTATGCTATTTGTAGACGATATTGTTTTAATTGATGAGAGTATTGATGCTCTAAATGCTAAGTTAGAGCGTTGGAGACTTGCCTTGGAGTCTAAAGGTTTTAAAATTAGTAGGAGTAAGTCAGAGTTTATGCACTGTAATTTTAGTAATGGGAGAGTGGTTCAGGAAGACATGGTTCTAATTGATGGACATAACATTCCGAAGAGTAGTAGCTTTCGATATTTAGGGTCTATCATACAAGAGAATGGGGAGATTTATGATGACGTTACGCATAGGATTAAGGCAGGCTGGTTAAGATGGAGAAGTGCATCAGGTGTCCTTTGTGATCGTCGTATGCCTGTGAAACTCAAAGGGAGGTTTTATAGAACGGCTGTGAGACCTGCTTTGTTATATGGTACCTAGTGTTGGACAGTATGAAAGGAACACATCCACAAAATGTGTGTAGCAGAGATGAGGATGTTGAGATGGATGTGTGGCAAGACTAAGAAAGACAAGATTAGGAATGAGCGCATCCGTAAGGACTTAGGGATAGCTCCAATTGATAGCAAAATGAGAGAAAATAGACTCAAGTGGTTTGGACATGTGTTTCGTCGCCCTAACTCAGCGCCGGTTAAAAGATGTGACCAAATCTTAGTGGATGCTAGTAAAAGAGCTCGAGGAAGACCTAAAATGAGATGGTGCGATGTTATTAGGAAGGACATTAGTTCCTTGAGTTTAAATATGAATATTGCACTTGATAGAAATCTTTGGCGGAACAGGATTCATGTAGCCGACCCCAATTAATTGGGATAAGGCTCTGATGATGATGATGATGATGAAATGGGTGTGTCGAGATCGCGCTACACCCTTAGGGCGCGTTCCTTATAATCACGCCATACGTTATTAGCGCGTTAATCATCGACGCGGTGGTCTACATAAGCGCATCTTTAACCACCTTCGGAAAGCCACTAAAACACAGATCGCGGTACCACGATATAGCGCGATGGCATATGTCGCGCTATATACATGTAGCGCGTTCCTAATAAAATGCGACGGTCACTACTAGCGCGTTATACACGGAAATCCGACCCCATTCTTTCTCTTCCTAAACCCCTCCCAATCGACTCAAATCGATGTGATTACAATGTTACAACCTATTTCAACCTATCATATGGCATTTCTACAAGTTTTAAGCTCCAAAAACATACATTACAATGCCCATGATAATCAATCCATAAGAACTAAACATGAAAACAACACCCATGCATTCTCTGGATCAAAACCACCATTCTATCTTGCTTTTCATCAATCTAACGCACAGAAAAACATGCTAGGGCAAAGTAGAATCCATCCCCCTACTTGTAGTCGCGAAGGGACGCCGTTCTTCACGTCAAAACCACCCTCACACATGCCCGTCTTCATGGCCACACGAGTGTGCCACCGTCACCCTGAACACATCGGGATCTTCTCCTCCAAGCCACCCTCGGCCGGGTGGAGTTGGACGCCGGGAAAACCTATGGGGGAGAGGGCTCGGTGCGTGGGAAGGGGAGAGGGAACCGCGGGTTCCTTCATGCGCGGAAAAAATTGGGTTTTGCATATATATATATATATATATATATATATATATATATATATATATATATATATATATATATATATATATATATATATATATATATATATGTTATAAAACCTCTAATTCTCAAAAGGCATTAAAAGAACTAAAATCGTGTTAATACCCCCTCCATTTTCTATAACTCGTAGAAAATTGGGTTAAACATATATCACACATGGAAAAAGCCCACAAAAATCGCCCAAATTCATGGAAATTTCCAAATAATAGATTCTATAAGAATCCAAAATCCAAGGGTCTTATTGTAATGCCATGGATCCTTATTGGGTCTTTCGGATCTTCTTCGGGGAGTTTCGGATCGCTTTTGTGGGTCCTGAGTTGAGTTTAACGATCCGTGAGATTTTTCTCTCGTACTAGCTACGAAACCCTACAGTGAGTTTATTTCTCAGTTCATCGACTCGTGGACGCCGCAGTTGTGATGTACTCTTCCCGGAGATCGTTTCGACTATTTTTACGTATTTTTCTGAATTAGTGCATTTTTGGGCTAATATCGGAATTTTCAAAAATTAGGAAAACTTCCTAATTGTTTTTCTTTTTTTTTCCTTTTCCTCTTTCCCTTCTCATTTCGCTGCCGTGACTTCTCTCTCCCCCGTTTTCTCTCTTCTCTCGCCCTTTCGCGGCTGCAGACGGAGGAGGCTCAGGCAGGCAGAGGTGATGCTGTGGGAGTGGTCGGGTGCCCGATGGGGCGAGGAGCGGACCGTTTCTGGCGCAATCCCGAACGGTGGATTCAAAGCCGGCGCGGTTCGTGGTTTTGACGTTTTCGGCGTCGTTGAGTCACTACGGTGCATGGTTTTTTCGGTGGAGGTAGGGTGACGGAAGCTCTACTTCTCTTCTGCCTTTTTCCTACAGTTTCGCGTTGTTCGATGCAAGTTTGAGTGGGTTTCGCTCAGTTTCGGTAAAATCATGCTTTAGGGGTGTTCGCAGGGTTCGCTGAAAAACGGTGACGGTTTTTAAATCAGTTGCTATCGATCGAACGCCTAGAATGCCAGCATTCTAGATTCGCTGATTTCATGTCGATCGGTTGTCATTTGGGGCCGGTACGAGCCCGGGAACCCCGGTGACTCTATTAGGGTTAATTCGGTGGAATTGCCCGTTTCAAGCCATTTGTGCATCTTTTTGATCCCTTCCGGAGTGTGGAAGGTCGGTATGATTATTGTGGTTGTTATCCCCTTCGATCAGAATCGAACGGGGCGTGGAATCGGGCCGGGGGTTAGGGTTTTGCCGTTTTGCCGTCGTAACCGGTCGACCGGACCGGATGGGCTGGTCGACCGACGGTCACCCGCGAGGGCGTGTCGGGTTGGCTGTTGGTCTGGTCGATCGGACCACCTGGACCGGTCGACCGACCCAGTCAGGTCGACCGACCCCAGGGTTCGGGTCGACCGGAATGTTGTGTTTTTGCCCGTTTTGAGTCCCAGTCGGTCCGGTTGAGACTCAATGACTGACCTATGGCCTCACGAGTGTCCCGGACACCCTGTGGGTTCCGTGTCCGTGTTTCTGGGGTGTCGGGAGGTGACGTGTTACCTTGATTAGCATGCCCGTAGGCATGTGTGTTTCGAGCTTTGTGTGCGTTCGATCGAGTCGCCGTGTATCGGTGTGAGTGCGGTGGGGTTCTCCCGCATGCGAGTGGCCTTCCTTGAGTTCCCATCTTGAGGGGATGGTCTCGACGGCTTGTGGTCTGCCTCGGTATTCATGTTACCGTGGTTTTAGACCTAGTTAAGAATTTAAGTTGGTTGGCCTTGGTGGCCCAACCTTCATGCATTTCCTTGTTGTAGCGCGTCTTTCTTAGGCCGCTACAAGTCGTTTGTCTTAGGTTAATGTTTTAGGGCGATTAGTGTGGCGGTTGTCTCTTGGACCGCCTAGTCCGTGTGGCGCGTCAATGTTAGACCGCTTTGGTGGTTTGTTCGAATAGGTCAGTTCAGGGTTGATTGGATTTAGCTGCCTAATCCTTGACCGCTACAGTCACCTAGCGGTCCATTCTATGACCGTCAGCGTATGTTTCTTTGCTTAATTTCAGAGTGTCATTTCCCGATGTTTTGACTTCTAATTATCTTGGCTTGACCTCGTGGTTCGCCCGCCGTCCTATGGATGTCTTCTGACACCCTATGAGGGCTACAACCATAGTCAGGTAGCCAGGAGTGCCTTTGTATCGCTTCAGAGTCGTTGTCTGGTCCCGGTCAACCCGGGGTGACCCAGTGGTTGACAGGTAACATTGTGTGTGTCTCGGCGGTTTCGTCCAATCCGAGACATGGTTCTGGATGCCTTGAGGTATCGTCTTACCTCGATTTGCATGTCCAAGTGTGTTGAGGGTCCTGTTGATCCCTCAGGTCTCCGTGTGTCGTTTCACGTGAGCATGTCGTTTCCTCTGGTTTAGGAATAGACCGATTGGCGGCTTGTTCCGCTTTGTACGACGATCTTGACTCCGAGTCGTGAGACTCAAGGATCGTTATGTTTTTAGGGCTAGTTGCCTTGTCCTGAGTCCGGTGGCAGTCTGGTATGCTACCTCATGTCCTGTGCTTCGTAGTACGTACGACAGTGCTTCTTTGCATATCTGTACTCCGGCACTCGTGTTTTGGAGTCTGTGTCTTGTGAGCCTCCACTAGTCGTAGCCTTACGACATATTACGGCGTGTCAGCCCTTGTGGCGGGGCAGTTCCTGATATACGGTTTGTAAGCTAGTTTCCGTGGGCCCCCGTTGTACAGTGGCGTCCTGCTGGGTGGGGAAAACTAGCTTGAGGCATGGCTCTCCAGCAAGAGTCGGTGTGTGCACACGTGATCAGGGGCTTTGGACTGACGCCGATGGGCGTTACCCTGTCTAGTCACTCGTTACTGTAGTTCCTGTTCTGGTTCTGAGCGTGTCTTAGTCTCTGTCGTGTTTCGGGCGGCAGCGTAGATGAGACACTTGTAGGCGTAGCATAAGACGTCAGTGGACGCAGCTGGCTGTTCTTCTAGTGAGGGGGTGCTTCCGTCACGTGACATGTGACTCTCGCGTTTCTCGTACATCGTGACCTTTCCAGGTTAGCCTTCTCATGGCTTTACCCGAGGTCAGTGTTCTGTTGTGTACACGATGTTACGATCGTGTATGTGGTCGTGTTTAGGGAAGCGTGCATGGCAATCGAGTCATGTATGCTTTAGGGCATCTGCGTCTATCTAGATCTTTTCTAGACTTGTTGTCTAGTCTCGTAGGCCTTCGTCTTAGGTCTCGAGCTTGCCGACAGATTGGTGACTTCTGACTTCGTCAGTTCAGAGTTTGCCCTTCTGTTGCTGTTACTGTCTGGAGTAGTTCAGGGAGCCGAGGCTAGTTCGACAGCCGAGCTTGCTCGGTACGGCTTTTCCCTTTTTCTTTTAGCTGTTTCTATTCCTTCCGCTCCCAATTTTCTTTTACAGCTTTCTAGTGGTAGTTTCCTGCTTTTCCTACTTTACTACTACTGTTGTTGTTTTAGTTGTTCTGTGTTACTGCGTTGTTTTTCAGTGGGGATCCGCGTGACCCCTACTGGGCCAGTGACATGAGGCTCACCCCTACTTTTCAGGTGGGTGACGTCGTTCTACTTCCGCGGTTCCTGGTGTGGCGTGTCTGTAGCTGCCAGCGATACCTGTGTCGGGCTTCCCCCGACCTCAGAGTACGTTTTTCTTTTCTGTTGGACTGTACTGCTTGTCTTTCCTTTGGACTGGACTCTGGTATAATTGTTAATTTGTAACTGTTAATTAAAAAGTAATTTTATTTCTGCTACTTTAAGAAATCGATCTAATGAAATTTAATTGCTTACTGTTATATCTCTGTGGCTTCAATGTACTACACGACAATCCTTTTTCCCTTCGGAGCTTTACAGTTCTTGGGAGGCTTCACGGGTTCCAAGCGGTATCGGGTCTGCTCGATAGTCCTATCGGATATATCCGGTATCCGGGATCCGGGTCGTCACACTTACAGTCCCTCCCTCCTAATAAAAATTTTGGCCTTGAAATTTAAAGGAAAGACTAGGAAGGAAAAGGAGAGACGACTTACTCAAACAGATACGGGAACTGCAATCGCATTTCATCTTCGCGTTCCCATGTAACCTCATTACCATAGTGGCGCTACCACGCCACCTTAACCAGCGGAATGATTTTATTCCTTAGCCACTGCTCATGGTGGTCCTCAATACGAATCAAAAATTCTGGCATAGATAGATCCACCGCCACTTCAGGCCACACAGAATCATCAAGAACGTGCGATGCATCTGGCACATATTTTCTCAACATAGAGACATGAAATACATCGTGGATCGCTCCCATTGTCGATGGTAACTGAAGACGATAAGCCACTTGGCCCACATGCTCCAAAATAGGAAACAGACCAATATAGCGGGGACTGAGCTTACCACGCTTGCCGAATCTCATAACACATTTCATAGGAGATATTCTCACGGAAACAAACTCACCTGGCTCAAACTGCAATGGTCTTCTGCACCGATCGGCATAACTCTTCTGTCGACTTTGAGCTGTCAGTAGTCTCTTCCTGATCAGAGGAACTACATCGACACACTGCTGCACAAGATATGGTCCTATCATCAACCAATCACCGACCTCAAACCAGTCTAACGGTGTGCGACAAGGCCGACCATACAATGCTTCATATGGTGCCATACCGATACTCGAGTGGTAGCTGTTGTTATAAGCAAACTCTACCAATGATAAATGTTGGGTCCACAAACCCTACCAGTCTAAACAACAGGATCTCAACATATCCTCTAACGTTTGAATGGTTCTTTCAGACTGACCATCAGATTGAGGATGATATGCCGAACTGAAAGCCAAATCCATACCCAATGCCTTTTGGAAACTCCGCCAAAAACCAGAAGTAAAGCGTGGGTCACGGTCTGATACAATAGAAATTGGAATTCCATGCAATGGTACAATCTTTTCAACATAAAGCCGGGCCAATCTTTGAACCTTCCAATTTACCTTGATCGGCAATAATCTAGCTATTTTTGTCAAACGATCAACCAACAGCCAAATGCCATCATAGCCTTTAGGAGTTCAAGGTAAACCCACAACAAAATCAGTAGTCACATGATCCCATTTCCACATCGGAATCTCCAAAGGTTGAAGCATACGTCTGGGTCTCTGATGCTCGGCTTTGACATGTTGACATGTCAAGCAGTTAGCCACGAAATCTGTCACATCCTTTGTCACGTCCCGACGCGGAATATCGGGACCGATAGTAGAAAACGCTAGTAAAGACAACATGCTAAGCTAAGAATTAACATAATACCATGAATAGTAATAACTCCAATTCTATTATAATAACCATCAACGTCTTACAAACCGATTTAAACATAAACAAACATAATCTCTACTCGACTCCGGTACAATATCTAACACAAGTTCTAAGACATGGCTAGATGTAAACAACTAAACAAACTCAACATATCTATTAGCTGGTACACTCCAAGCTATCACTCTCGCCCATTCCCATCCATCTGTGAATCTTCACCTGAGCTGCTTGGAAAGGGGGAAACAACTATATGAGCGAACGCTCAGTAGGTAACAACAGGCAAGTATAAGTGATTAACCAATTAATTACATGTATATGAACGGAAAGAAAAGATATAACGATCGAATGAAACAACGTAATGACAGAAAGTGCTAAAGAATAGAATGGAATAACAATATGACAAGAATGATAAGATTACAAGAATTGCAAGTTTATATATAGCATGAATTTACAGGAAATTGGCCAACAAGCAATAATGTCACCAAGTCAAACACGATTCAAGTAAGATAAAAGATCATTGTCATAGACATCACGCTAGTCATGCACTCGGTGCAATGCCTCACCCTGTCATTACAAACTCCCATGGGCACAAGTACTTTTCGGGTGCTCTCCCTAGGACCAAATCGGGCCCCTGTGGTGCGTTGGCATTGATTTATTGGATCTAAGATCCTAAGTTGTCTAGACTTTAATCAAGTTAAATGGCCAATTATAATCAAGTATAAATTTACCTCGGAACATCCCAAAACTAAGTTGAAGAGATACTGTCCAGAATTTCTGTCCAGGAGTTCAAATTATCAAGAACCATCATGTTCTTGGATTCAAAACCATAAAACACGGGGAAAACTAGTCTCTGGAAGACATGCGGTCACTACAGGGCCGCTCAAGGCTTGTGCGGTCGACACTAGGCCGCACTAACAGGAACTGGGCTGGGTTTAACCCTCGGGAGGTCAAGGTTGAACGGCTTCTCACGGGCCGCCCTTCTATATGAACGGTTAGGACTGGGCCGTACAAGGCCAGAAAGTTACAGAATCAAGGACGGGATGTGTGGTCCTGACAGAGCCACTCATTAGTTGAACGGTCCACTCAGGGCCGCCTGTAAGAAGTACGGTCCATTACTGGCTGCACAACACAGGGCCTAACCAAGATTTAGATTTTAGCCCAAGTGGGCTCCCGGGCTACCATAGGCAGGGTGGAACTGAACCAGAGTCCAGCCCACTGTCTACTGGTCGGCCTAGGATCTACTGGACTGATCAAAACAAGATTTGGTAGAAGATAGATCAAGGATAATTGGCCAAGACAAGTTGGCATAATCCAAGTATGAATGGTCGATATTGGCCCGTTCATGGGTATATGCGGTCTATAAATAGCCGCGCAAGTCTCTGTTAATCCAATTCGGATTAACTCAAGTAACAGCGATTCGATTGAGTCTAAATCAAACTAGGGGATACACTGGTTCAAGATTTAGGTTATAACAAGTATAAACCTAATAGCCATTTAATTATAAAGGATTCACAATTTAAATTTGACATGAAAGATGAATCAATATCAAGCTCATTTTAAATAGATCAGCAAGAATTGTTTACTGTCATAAATTACAGTTTGTTAGGTGTGTTGCTAACATGTAATTAACCATTAGTCTACTAACATAACATGCTGTAATGACAACTTAATCTGCTCTGTTACAGATGTGCGGTCGGTTATGGACCTTACATCCCAATGAACGGTTACAGACTGGCCGCACACATCCCCTCAGATCCGAAGACCTGCTGGATATGGACGGTCGGTAGTGTGCCGCATGGAGGGATGTGCCGTCTGGAGCTGGCCGCAGGAACGACATGCGGTTAGGGATAGGCCGCACGTTCCAGGGACACGAACAGATATAAAAACATATAAATGGTCAACAGAGGGCCGCCTATCTGGGATGTGCGGTCTATCGTGTGGCCGCACATGTCCAAGCAGGTCGCTGCCCCTTCGCCGTGCCCGACTCCAGCGAGGTTTCTAGGGTTAAATTTAAAACACTAAATTCACATGATATAAAGCATGGAATATGGGGCTTTTACTACCAAAAGAAAGAGCACGAAAAACTATACAAGATGCATGAATCAATTTTATGTTTACAGTCTGAAATCACAACTTAATCGAAAAGGAACAATTATAACCCTAGATGTGACATACTTCTACTAAAACCTAAAATTCTCGCATGATACTTGATAGAATTTAGGGCTTTCTGCATCAATGGAAAGCTAACACGATGCTGCTTCTAACCATATATTATTTGTAGGGTTTGACTTGCTATCACCTACCTGAATCGGATAAAGAAGGAAGGAGAAAGAAAACCAAGGACGCCGATACACGCAGCCACAAATCGCTCGAGATCTCCCTCGGTCCAACTCCTCTGCAGCCGCCGCTGGTTCTAAACGATTCTAGGGTTAGAGAGCTTCATTTTAATAGGTCACACACCTTCTGGAGGCTTCTATGCGCAGAGTATTTGTCCACGCAAGTCGGGTCAATATGAACTCCGCCGTAAAAGTTGACTCGATCCAAACTCCGCCGAATGCATCTCCTAGGGTTAGGGTTTCGAGAGATTAAGAGAAGGTAAATGATCCTCCCATCCTGGCCTTTCATTTGGCACCAATTTGGGCTCATTTGATGGTGTATTGGGCTCGAATTTGACGTTTCAAGGTATGGTTAACTAAGTGTTCAATTTGGGCTTAATCCACTAATTCGGCCTACTTACAGATTTTATTTGGGTTGGCCATAGAAGATAAGTTTGCTAAAATTGTTATTCTCTACAAGAATATAATTTTTATGGATTTTTATAAAATAGTCAAAATCTAGCTTATTCTATTTATTAATGGATTATTCTAATTAATTTCTAATTAATTTCTAAAAGAAATCGAGGTATTACATCCTTCTTCATACCTGGCCACCAGAATTGCCTTTTCACATTATTATACATCTTCATGGTTCCAGGATGAATGGTATAGCGGGATCCATGCGCTTCTTGCAAAATAGCCTCCCTCAAGGAGTTTTCAGCTGGAACATAGATTCGGCCTTTAAATCTCACCACTGCATCATCACAGAATTCCACATCTGGCATTATCACAATACGAGACAACTCGGAATCTGCCTGCTGTGCTTTCCTGATCTGCCGATAAATAGCTCGAGTCACTACTAGACTAGTGAGAATAGCCATCATCGGGTCACATGGAATTTTCAATCTGAAAGTCTCGCCTGAAATATGCTCCCATAACTTCCATTCTCGCACCATCAAATGACTGATCTACACTTTTCTGCTCAGTGCGTCTGCCACCACATTCATCTTGCCAGGTTGATATGACAGAGTAAAATCATAATCTTTCATATACTACATCCACTTGCGCTGACGAAGATTTAAATCTTTTTGGGAGAAGACATATTTCAAGCTTTGATGATCGGTGAAAATCTCGAATTTCTTACCGTACAAATAATGCCTTCATATTTTTAATGCAAATATTACCGCTGCCAACTCTAGGTTATGAGTGAGATAATTTTCTTTATGCTGCTTCAATTGCCGGGATGCATAAGCTATAACCCTACCACACTGCATCAATACTGCACCTAAACCCACTCGAGACGCATCCGTACACACTACAAATCCACCAGAAGTAGAAGGCAAAACAAGTATTGGGGAAGTCGTGAGCACCTTCTTCAATTAATTGAAACTCTGCTCACAATCCTCGAACCAGAGGAACAACACATTTTTCTGAGTCAACTTAGTCATAGGTGCTGCAATTCGTGCAAAGTCTTGAATAAACCTCCTGTAGTAACCTGCAAGACCCAAGAAACTCCTGACCTCTGTCATGGATCTCGGTCTTTGCCACTGGAGGATGGCGTTAATCTTGGCTGGGTCAACTGCAATTCCTTCACCAGAAATCACATGGCCCAAAAAATGAATTTCTTGAAGCCAGAACTCACACTTACTGAATTTTGCATAAAGTTGAAGATCTCGCAGAGTCTGCAATACAATTCTCAAATGTTGCTCATACTCTTCCTCAGTAGCAGAATAAATCAAGATATCATCCACAAAGACCACCACAAACTGGTCCAAGTATGGATGAAACACCCGATGCATCATATCCATGAAAGCTACAGGTGCATTGGTTAGCCCAAACGGCATAACCAAAAACTCATAGTGACCATACCTCGTACTAAAGGCAGTCTTCTCCACATCAGATTCCCTGATCTGCAATTGATAATAGCCAGATCGAAGGTCAATCCGGGAAAAGACACGAGCTGACTGAAGTTGGTCAAATAAATCATCAATCCTGGATAGATGATATTTGTTCTTGATAGTTGCCTGATTCAATTGCCTGTAATCAATACATAGCCTCAGGCTTTTATCTTTTTTCTTCATAAATAGTACAAGAGCACCCCATGGAGAGAAGCTAGGATGGATATAGCCCTTTTCTAGCAATTCTTGCAACCGTGCCCTCAATTCCTTGAGTTCCGCAGGAGCCATAAGGTAGGGTGCTTTTGACAAAGGCGCCGTACCTGAAATTACTTCGATCACAAACTCAAATTCTCGCTGTGGAGGGAAACCTGATAACTCGTCAGGAAAAACATCAGAAAATTCACAAACTACATGAATATCATCAATGTCCTATTGTGGTGCCTCAACAACAACCACAGAAGTAAGAAATCCCTGACAACCAGCATCAAGTAGCCTACATGCTCGAATAGCAGAAATAAGCAAGCGAGACGAACGAGATTGAATACCTTGAAAATAGAATGTTGATCCCCAAATGGCTGAAAGTAAATCTTCTTAGCTTTGCAATCAGCCACTGCTCCATAATCTTCTAACCAATCCATGCCTAGAATGACATCATAATCTACCAACTGTAAGGCATACAATCTAGCAAGCAACTGTTGATTTCCAATCACCACTGGAGCCTTGCCAATACAAAAGGGAGTAAACATAATTTCTCCCATAGGCAATTCCATAATCAACTCACAAGACAATTCTGAAGTCGGCTCCTCAATGCAAGCAACAAAGTTCTCAGAAATAAATGAATGAGAAGCACCATAATCAAATAAAACACGTGCGGCTTCACCATAAATCATTACAGTACCTTCCACAAGTTGTGAAGCAACCGCCTGAGCACGAGTCATATGCATAACCCTTCCACGAGATTTCTTGCCGTCTACGGTAGATTGTTGTGATGACGCCTGTGCCTGAGAGAACTGCTGTATCTGCTACGGTGGTGGAGGTCGGAACTGTTGTGGCTGTGAAAACTGAGTAGGCTGCTTCGACTTTGATGGACAATCACGGGCCACGTGTCCCACCTGATCACACCGATAACAGGCCACTCGCATCGTACACTACCTACCCGGATGACTTTCACCACATCTAGGACAAGCTCGAGGCTGATTCCCTGTCGATCCCTACCGCTATGAAGGTGCAGGTTGCTACACACTGCTAGCTGAAGCCTGTCAGTCTTGCCACTTCTTTTGCTTTCTAAACATCCGCTTGAACTTAGATCTCAAAGAAGGCGAATCACTGGCAGAAGGAGTAAAAGATGGCACCCCTGGTACACTCGGCTGACCACTCGGCTACTGCTGCTACCCACTTGGCTGCACTGGCCCCGGTTGGGTCTGCCCTTGAGTTCTTACCATATCTAACTCTAATGCCGCAACTGCTTGACAAGCCCTGTCCAAATCTGCCACACTGGTCACGATAAGAGGTTGCCTCAATTCTGGCCTCAAACCTCGTAAAAATTGCTGAGTCTTCAGCCCTTCATCTGCCATGATATGAGGAGCATACCGGCCCAATTCCATAAATTTAGTTTGATACTGCAGAACTGACATATCACCATGGACCAATTCCATGAACTGATACATCTTATCCATCCTGAGATAAGTCAGACTGTAAGTACGCTCAAAAGAAGAGGCGAACTCTCGCCAGCTAATCAGTCGAAGAGGACGAGATTGAAAAGCTGTTTCCCATTCTGAAGTCCACCATGCTAGCGCTGCCCCTTGTAACTGAAAAGTGGCCAACATTACCTTTTCATCCTCGGCGCACTCCATAGAACGGAAAACTCGCTCGGTAGCATCCATCCATGCCCTTGCCGCATCTGGGTCAGGCTGCCCTTCAAACTGAGGTGGGTGGAACAAAAGAAACTCCTTCAAGGGTCGGCCACGACCACCTTGAGAAGACATGCCTTCACCAATATTAGGATCAGCACGGCTTGGACCTCTAACATTCACTGGAGGAGACGATGAACCGCTCTCTTCCCCTTGAACATCCATAGGCACTCTGGCTTGGAAACGCGTCCTTCGCCTTGGCACCATTAGTTCTAAAACATGAGAGAAAACACACAAACAAAACCATAAGTAGCCGCAGAAAATAACCTAAGCCAGTAGTTAGTGGTACATGGACTTGTTCTGGACTATTATAATTCTAGGTCTTTGTACACCCTTACAATACTACGCTCTGATACCAACTGTAACGGCCCACTTTCCCTAATACCGGTAACCCGATACCCAAGGACCCGGGGACCCCACCCAAGAGCTGATGAGGCTCCGAAAGGGTTGGAAAAGAGGTTATGGGTGTATAAAGATCTACAATCACACGCGCATTTTAAAAGGATACTTACATTAAGCAGAACTTACATCATCAGAGTATTATAAGTATACATTAGTCCAGAAACATATAGCAGAAGTCCATAAGTATACAAGAGAACAACTACACGGGACATACCCCGGAATGAACCACGCTGGCACTACTACTGGCCGCCAAAAGCACACGGGAAACCAGACGGTTGCTGCGCCTCACCTGAAAAATAAAGGGTGAGTCTCATTTCATTGACTCAGTAGGGGTCCCGTAGATCCCTACCTCGTAGCTAAAAAGTGCACGAGAAATAGTTAATCACAAAGAAATAATTAACTGGCATGCAACTTTAACAATTAAAGAAAGTTGTACAAGAATAGCAATTCAAAGAAGACAGCTAATATGAACGCCAATTAAACTCAAGCTAATTAAAGCGTATAATTGAACACGAGAGTCTTCGTTTACCATTTCAGTCAAATTCCCTCAGACCAAGTGATAAGAGAAATAAAAATCACTAGAAGAAAGACCAGACGCGTCCACTAATGACTTACGCTGCGTCTCGGGTGTCTCCCACTCGCCTCGAACATGGTAACTGAGACACCGTAACCGTAACCAACAACAAGAACTAGTCAGGGTCACACTCGTCAGCGTAAGTCCACGCCCCTGACCACGTGTTCACACACCAGAAAAATGCATTGAGCTAGGCCTCTAGCCAGTTCCCCCCCCCAGCAGGACGCTACTACAAAGTAAGGGGGCCCACGGAAACTAACTTAAAAACCGTACACCGGGACTGCCCCGCCACCTCTCCTCGGTGGGCTGACTCTCAGGTCATCGGGCTACGACTAGTGGATCAGTCACAAGGGAAAGCGAAACTGACTAAAAATGGGAAAATAAAGCACGATATACGTTAAGACAAAAAGTAAACTAACAATGGCCTAATATTAAATGTAAGACCACATAATATTTAATGCATAAATGGGTGTGTCGGGATCGCGCTACCCCCCTAGGGCGCGTTCTTTATAATCACGCCATACGTTATTAGCGCGTTAATCATTGACGCGGTGGTCTACATAAGCGCGTCTTTAACCGCCTTCGGAAAGCCACTAAAACACAGATCGCGGTACCACGATATAGCGCGATGGCATATGTCGCGCTATATACATGTAGCGTGTTCCTAATAAAACACGGCGGTCACTAATAGCACGTTATACACGGAAATCTGACCCCATTCTTTCTCTTCCTAAACCCCTCCCAATCGACTCAAATCGATGTGATTACAATGTTACAACCTATTTCAACCTATCATATGGCATTTCTACAAGTTTGAAGCTCCAAAAATATACATTACAATGCCCATGATAACCAATCCATAAGAACTAAACATGAAAACAACACCCATGCATTCTCTGGATCAAAACCACCATTCTATCATGCTTTTCATCAATCTAACACACAGAAAAACATGCTAGGGTAAAGTAGAATCCATCCCCCTACTTGTAGTCACGAAGGGACGCCGTTCTTCACATCAAAACCACCCTCACACGTGCCCGTCTTCACGGCCACACGAGCGCGCCACCATCACCCCGAACACATCGGGATCTTCTCCTCCAAGCCACCCTCGGCCGGGTGGAGTTGGACGTCAGGAAAACCTACGGGGGATAGGGCTCGGTGCGTGGGAAGGGGAGAGGGAACCGCGGGTTCCTTCGTGCGTGGAAAAAAATGGGTTTTGCATATATATTTTTTGATATAAAACCTCTAATTGTCAAAAGCCATTAAAAGAACTAAAATCGTGTTAATACCCCTCCATTTTCTATAACTCATAGAAAAATGGGTTAAACATATATCACACATGGAAAAAGCCCACAAAAATCACCCAAATTCATGGAAATTTCCAAATAATAGATTCGATAAGAATCCAAAATCCAAGGGTCTTACACATGTTCCAAAGCTTCATCCATCGGAGACTCTCTCCCCAACGCCCATCAAAAACCAGGACAGAAGAATACTCCCCTCAGGCTCTCTTCTTTCTTTTCTGTTTCTTTTATTGCATACAGCACATCTGCATGCATCATATCTACTATTATTTAATTCTCTCTTCTCAACCACGTTGAGACTCCACTGTGCAACACTTGCACGTCTTTTATATTCATTCATCATATTTTTATCCCCACCCTTTGCATAGGGGTTTAAGGGCTAACACCCAACATGTGTGTCATTCTCCATGTTTTCACGTTTATACATATTCACTTGGGATTGATACTACACATCATGGTTTACTAATCTATATTTTATTTGTTGGTTGTTTATCTATGTTGCAAGGGTAATCTCAAAGAAACCTCTCTTCATCGGCCGGCCGATAGGAAGAGAAGGTAAGCACTCACACGTCTCCCCGCTTCAAATGTAATAATTTGTGATCCTTCTTTATTTATTGATTACATTCATTGAGGTCCACGGTCTCTGGCGATCACACCCTCCATTAGCATCCTACGTATGCTCCCTCACCTTTGCCCCCCATCCTTAGCCTTTTATTCTCTTTTATTTATTTTTTTAAGTGGATTTAAATTGTTCTACAGCAAAAACTATGGTTGCGAAGGGGTTAGGAAGACCATGCAAAACAAAGTCTTATTCATGCAATGAAAACTTCATATATTTTGAGAAATATTCAATGTAACATCCCCCGATAACTGAAGCCAAGTATTCCCAAATACTACATCTATACCCCCTAGAGGTAAGACAAGAAAGTATAATGTAAACGAAATGCCTGGTAACTTGATAGACACCCTAGGGCACCATCCTTACGAAGAGACCTGTAGACCTGAGGCAATCTTAACAGGATGGGCTGTAAAATTAGTGATGGTAAGACCCAATTTTGTGACAATTGAGGGATCCAAGAAATTGTGACTACTCCCATTATCCACTAAAATGAGGACTAACATGGATTCCACTTCCCCCAAGAACTGTAAAGTGCCAGGTGACTGCAACTGAGAGACTATTTGTGAAGATAGAGATGGTTGAGAAAGGAAGGTGTCCGGAAGAGGGTTATCATGTACAGCAATAGCAGACTATTTGACGGGATCGACAAGCGGCGCCGGCAACTATCAAACTATATTAGCTATTTCTAAGTGTTTATGTTATTGGGCCACATGAGTGGGCCTAATGGGTCATGTTTTCTATTTTATAGGAAATAGATATATATATCCCCTTTATGTAATGATCCCCCCCTAGGAACCCATGACCCATGGGTTCCCAAGGTGTCCTTTTCCCTTCCCCATGACCTTTCTCTATCTAAAGACATGTAAGCCCATGATGGAGGAAGTAATGAACAATGAAGATTTGAGTTCTAGCTTTTGCAATGAGTGTTCTTCCAATTTTTGGAATCCCCGGGTGAGAGGCCCAAATACGCCCCCACCATGGAGGAAGAGTGTGAAGCTCCGGTTGCACCAGCTCTGCGATGGAGTCGGGCGAGAGGCCCCAATTGAAGCTCCACACTCGTCTTCCTCTACCGTTCATACTATCGCCATTCATCTTCGCCTCCGCTGCCATCGTTTCGTCTATCGCCGTTCGCTGTCACTGCCACCGCCACGGATATGAAGCGAGAGGCCAGTTGCATCGTCCCTGCCAAGGGGACAGGTGAGAGACCCCAGCCAGCCCACCTCGTGTCCCCTTCGTCGTCTCATACAGCCTTTCTCACCTCCACCACCACCATTGTCCACCTCCACCATATCACCCTGTTCTCCACTCCCCACAGCACAGTCAGCCTAAAAACCCAACAGAAAAACCTTCCCCCGGTGCTCCCTCACCCTCTCCCAACGTGCAGCATCTCCAACCCCCCTCATACCCTACCCACAGCCACCACCGTTCTGGAAAAATCAGGAAACAGAGCTCCGCCCCCATTCCCCTCCATTCCCCACATTCCTCCTCCTCCCCCTCTTATCCTATAGAAATTCAGTCCATCATCTTCCCACTCTCCCTCACCCTCTTTCCCCTCCATTAGAACCCCTTAAACCAGTTAAAACCTCCCCCTGGGATGACCTCGGCAAAGGATGGCAGAACAGGGGCCCGTTTTTGGGCTTCTGGCTTGTCAGACTGGAGCCCAAGTCGACTTGCCTCACTGGTAAGTCGACTTTTCAGGAGGGAAGTCGACTTACTAGGTGAGTAAGTCGACTTACCAGTGTCCCAACACTCCCGAAATCTACAGAAACCGTCCCCCCTCTCCCAGTCCTTCAGAAACCTGTAGAGAATCATCCACCCTATTGCAGAACTGCTTCCGGCCGCCCCATGGCATTCCTGGTGTGACTCCCACCACAGGATGATTCCTCTTTGAGTCCTCTTCACAACGGGTATAGTCTCGAAGGCCTTCTGCATCCGGATCACTCCCAACGAGCCGCTCTCGCCAGACTGCGCGACTCTCCTAGATAGGTCCGACCTAAGGACAATCTCTCTGTTGCAGGGATTCTCCTCACTGCCTTGATGGGAGTTAGGACCTGGCCTTCTGTGAGATCATACTACATCCAACCCTCTTCGTAACGAGGGCTCGGTCGCCACCATCCAATTTCGGAGCAGGCCGTGGAAGTATTTACCGTCCACCTGTGCCAGTCTACGTCAGCAGACCCTACCTGGCGGCCAGAGCTCTGTTGCAGAGACTCCCATGGCCGCCTCACTGTGATCCCGGATGTGCCACACTGCTGGAACATTCCTTTCCGAACCCCCGTCAAGTCTCAACAAGCCGTGGTCCGTTTGGCCTCTGGATCACCCCGGGCCAGCCGTTCTCACTAGCGCGCGCAGGTTGCGACCTGCCTGCCTCGACCGCCAGTCCCGCTCTCTGGCCGGACGCTTGAAGACCTCCGACCTCATTTCACATCACTCTTCCAATATTGAGGAGTTGAAGTCATGATCATCTGGGAGTAACTGTATGAGAAATAATTTGTGGGTTTGACATGAATGTCCCGAAACCCATTTGTCATCACAATTGTAACATGACCCTTTTTTCCCTTCTTTCCCGTAATTATTGAGTAGTTACCCTTGTGACAGGAGGATGAGAAGGTCTAGGAGAAAAAGTTAATCCTGACTGGGCATGTGAAAAAGATTGAAACCAAGATGGAGTAGAATCACTAAATGTGAAAAGAGGTGAACCCCTTCTCTTGAACTTAAGTTCTTGGATTCTAGCAATCTCCATGGCTTGAGATAGAGAAGTGGGCATAACGAGCGGACCTTACAAGAGAGATCATCTCGTAAATTGTTCAAGAATATCCTCAACAAATGCTCCTTAGAAACCCCTTATACTCTGTTGCATAAGACTTCAAATTTAGATTGATAAACCAAGACCGAACCAGTCTACCATTGTTTACTTAATTGACCATGAGCATAAGCTAGTGAAACCGACCCAAATCGAGGCTCTAAACCTTTAACCAGATCATCCCAAGAAACTGGATCCCTGGTACTAGTGAAATGTCAAAACCATTGTAAAGCTTCCCCTTCAAAGTAAAAAGACGCAATAGTTACCCAGTGGCCATCTGGAGTATGATTGCACATAAAAAACTGATTTGCTTTGAAATGCCACTCTGTTGGGTCTAAACAACTATCAAACCTAGGGAATTCCTAAATCTTCAACCAACTGCTCACAGGAATCTCAGGAACGGATGTAGACAAAGAAGAAGAATCATGTGCCTTCAAAGTGGATTCCAAAGAGGAAACTCGATCAATAATAGCACCAACTTAATGCTGCATCTCCAGACAAAAATTGATGCAGGACGAGACACGGACACGACAAGCTCGTGACTGCCCCTTAACGAGGGAAGCGTCGGACGTGCGCGGTTGAGAAACCGGCAATGAGCTAGGGTGATCGGCTCTCTCGTGTGCTCGGATCGGGTCATGGGACGGTGTCGCACTCTCTCACAGCAGCGGTAATGAATAGATAAAGCGAACTAGATATCCCTACACATGCTCTCTAGCAGCGGCATAAACAAGCATATATGAAATTAAGCAAAATGCCAAGTAAGGAGTGAAGGCGATACCTCCACGCGCTCGGCGTGGGGACGACGGACCCGGCCGAAAACTCGTACTCCCGGGAAACTTAACACACAATAATTACAGCAATGGGAACATGCCCACTCCACGCAGGGAGGTAAAGGGCTATACAAATGGGCCCGGGAGGACCGAATTCGGGTTGACGGGCAGCTTCGTGTGTTGATTCAGCTACACGCGTGTTCACGACCGTGGGGCCCACGTGCTGTCCGGAGGGGCCGCGTGGGACCCGGTGGTACCGCTGTAGTGGAGACACTTGGAGAAGCGCTCCTCGGGCTGGCGGCACGCTGGTTCACCGGCCGGAGGCCGGGCGGCTCCGTTCGGCACCGGTCGGAAAAATCGATCGGAAATCTGCCGGTTCTGTATTTCAGCGCGCGCTCCGGCGAGAACGGACGCTGCGACCAGCACCGGTGTCGGAATGCGACGAGATCAGAGCCGTTGGAAATTTGCTTCAAAGTACTACAATATAGTGGCCTTCAGAAAAATTCACCAGATTTGTACTTTGTGTTGGTGAATTTTATATGCTGCTGTTGTACAGTAACCGAAGACTCAGATCTGTAGAAAACTTTCCTGTTGATTGCCTTTGACCGTGAAGTAGATGTCCGAATTTGAAGATTTATTCTTCAGCAAGTTGTAGGAAAGCGAACAAGGAAACCATGACTATTTTTGGATCTGGATTTGGAGATAGTGGTGATTTGTTATGATTTTGGAAGTGGAGGATGGTCGGATCTGGGATCTGACTAAAAATACTGTATCAGAGGAAGAACACGAATTTCTAAAAATAGATAGAAGGCTGATAAAAAATTAAGAAAATTTTTAGAGGTAGGGGGTGATGGACAGAACTCCCAGTAAAATTGGGAGGGTTTGAACAAATCAAAAAGATGGTCGGAGGGGGAGAAATCAGAGGTTCTGTCACTGTAGACAGAAACCTGGCAGATCTGGGATGACAGGTTGGACGAAAATGTAAAAATAATAAACGATGGCATTTTGGCGTGAAAATTTAGGTGTATTTTGGGATGCAAGGGCTGAATACACCATAAAAAATTCAGATCAATCAAAGCTCGTGGAGGAGACAGACAATTCGTGGAAGCTGCTGTGGTCGGACGAAGATAGAACTGCAGAGGCGGCTCGATGGCGGCACGAACGGCGGCGGCGGCGGCACAGATGATCACCGGAGATAGAGGGGAGGGGATAGAAGATAGAAATCACTCTAGAACTGGAGGTTGGAGGAGAGAAACCAGAGAAAGAGAGGAGGGGCTCAAGAACACTCTTGATTTTCCAACACTTTTCTCTTCATTTCTTCATTAATTTCTAATGACACTATACATAGGCTTATATAGAAAATAGAAAGGGGTGGGGGGCTGATAATTTCGTGAGAAATAGGCCATTTTCTTCCCCCGTGTGGTCAAAACTCAAAATAAATAAATTACATATGGAGGTGGCACTCCTTTGACTAGGTAGGTAAGATAGGTGGCCAACTTTGACATTTTACACCACTTGTCTCCCATGTGGTCAATTAGCATTCAAACCTTCTAGATGGCCACCTAGGATGGTTGACCAGTCCCACTTGGATGAGGTGGACCAATAGGGAAGGGGAGGGGGGCCCCTAGTTGGACCTACTACATATTTGCACAAAAACCCACACAATCCATGTGAATGACTCATTGGCTTATAAAGCCTTACATTTACGTACATACTTTCCCAAGGATATAAACATAAACTAAAAGGACATAAATACAAAAGAAAAAGTACATACTCGGCGTCGATTCCTATCAAAAATCTTGAAGCATAGAAACTAGGGTGTTGAAAGAATCTGAGGCCATCGAAGAATTTGACATCTTAGAGCCAAGAACAGGTGCAGGGGCGCTTGAGGAGGATTCAGACACCAATTTACTATGTCTCTTCCAATCTGTTAGTGGAAGATCGTCTAACATGGCCAGTGGCAGATCTCAAACTCTGCTCCGTACAAGAAAGGTGGAAGAACTAACTAATTCCTAAGAGTAGTAGATAATAATGGAACAAAGTATTGTTTGGGTAATGACGATGACACTATGGCCATCCTTTCATCTTTTATTTATAATCTCATTATCATTGTTTACATATGTCAAAGCTATGTCACATAGTCGGCTAGTCATCTGAGCTAATGCGTAAAAGGAGGAAGGCTAAGCAGGTAATTACAGAGTTAGTCGGCTAAATTGCCTAACATATTTTAATCGCCCGATCTCCGTTATCCGCTTGAGTTCGTTACATTGTGTCAACGTGCCCGATCGGGCTGATGCATTTAGGTTATTTGCATATGATCGGGCTGATGCATTTATGATATTGTGGAAATTCATTGATATATATATATATGTGTATATATATATATATGATTTGTGTTATTCGAGTCATATTGGACAAACGCCTTTTAGGAAAACGCATCCGAACCCATTGATGCGTTTAAGTAAGGCCTGAGTATTCGTTTTCGTTAATTGTCGTTTAGACTTCCAATTGGGGGTGCATGGTTGTGTCTAACCTTTGAGACTTCTTTCCCATGTGCCTAGACGGGTGTCCAGCCACCCTAACCTTTGACTAAACATGCATTGGGCCACCTTGATTGGGTTTGCCAACTTGCTAGTGTACTTAGCTTAATTACATGCAAGATTAGGGTGCTTAGTGAGGGGGGGTTACGTATATAAACCCCTCTCCTCCCATTTCGACCCGAGACCCTGCCATTCCTTTCCCCACTCCCCGACATCGTCCACCCTACTGCTGGTATATCTATGTGAAGGCCCCTTGGAGGACATGGTGCTGCTGCCTTGCCGGACTCCCACTGCTGGTCCCGGTGTTCTTCTCTGTCTCTCGTGGATCTCCATTGACCTAGAGTAACTTAACTACTGGAGCTTGGGAGACTGCTGGGAAACCTTTTGGATGAGTTAGGGTCGAGGGGCAGCCAGTTGAAGGCCCACGTTTGTGGGTTGGAGGAGCTCAAGATCCAACCCTTTTGTTTTGGGATAGATGCATGCACGTGAAATTTGGGTATGTGTTAGTAGACTTGTCACGTGTTTTTGTTGGAATTTGGACGTAGTCTTTGGACAATAATCTTGTATTTATTAAATGAGTTGTGGTTCATGTGATTATGACTCTGAGTCTGTGTATCTCAATATCGCAGTTTGGTGGATTTCAACGTGGTATCAGAACATGGTCTTGGCCCAACTCTATATAATTCTTAATTCGTATCTTGCTAGCTCCATATAATTAATGTCTACGGCCCATCTTGACCGTAAAGGAGAATGTTGAAATATTTGGGCATAGTCCTTGGGCAATATTCCTATATTGGTTAAATGAGTTGTGGTTCATGTGCTTATGACTCTGGGTCTGTGTATCTCAACACCGCGATTTTGTGGATTCAACATGGTATTAGAGCATGGTCTTGGCTCAACTCCATATATTTCTTATCTTGTCACCTCTACCCAATTAATGTCCACGGCCCATCTTGACCGTGAGAGAGAGTGTTGAAATTTGGGCATAATCCCCTGGGCAATAGTCCCGTATTGATTAAATGAGTTGTGGTTCATGTGATTATGACCCTGAGCCTATGTATCTCGATACCGTGGTTTTATAGAGTTTAACAATTTTACTGTAAAAATGGTAAATTGATCTGATGTGTGTGGGGTTCGGCATTGCATGCCTGGATCATGTGAAGCTAAGCACTCTGGCCATGATTCATGAACAATGTAATAGTGCAAGAATTTTTTCATAAATTGAATACTCGGCCAATGGAGCTTACATTTGGATGTTTCATTTTGGATTGGTTGTGGATCTTGTCTAAAAATATCAGAAAAATCGAAAATCATTCGGACGGGGACGGGCCTTAAGCTTTTCCCAAGAGTATTAGGATGTATGGGATTTTTTGTGTGTGTATTTTATTTATGTCAGACACGTGTGTTAGTCTGATGGTGTGATGCATTTATGGTATTAGCATCCTCTAGACCTGACTCGAATCAGCTCAAGGACAGTACTGTTTGTTTGTGCTCGGACCTCAAAATTTCCAGAATTTGTGCATAATATGCGATACCTGTGTGGGCCATGGGAGGCCAGACATCCATTGTGGTTAATTATGCTTATGTGGTTTGGACTTTGAGGGATCACTACACTAGCGATTGTGTCCCCCTGGGAACGTCTCTTCTCGGGGGAGGAGGGGAGGGGTATGCGCTTGATCGGTTTAAAAGTCCGATCACGGCCATGGCACCCCTTATGTGTACCAGAGTCTAGGTAAGGGAAAGGTGACCAGAGACAGTGACAGAGTCGACTTGTTACGTGCACATGGTCAGCTGGGTATGAACATCGAGGCTTGGAGAGCCTTCAATCGCCAAGTAGTCTTATGACCCACCTCACCTGGAAGGAGTCTAAAGTCTTGGTAGGGTGGTCAGGTGGTGAGGGTTATGGGAGGCCATCGATTAACCTTTGTGTGTCTGTGGTGTTAGTGTCGATTACCCCGTCCCTCGCGAATGATCATTTATTTTACTATATTTGACTATTTACATTATATGAATTGTATTTACCAGGCTGTGGTGATAAATAAGAATGTTATGGTTATTGGAACTTGTGGTTGTCCGTAGTCTAAATATAGCTGAGGAGGGTAAATCTGGTTTGACTCGGGAACGGCTCAGTGACAGGCGGCCCACTAAGATTCATGCGCGTTAAGCCTAGCCAAGAGGCGAGCACCCACGCTCAATCCGATAAGAGGAGGTTCGGTCCAACAAAGCGTCGGATTCCACGACGCGCGACGGAGCCGGCCCAAGCGCAGTTCTCACCGGAGGACACTCCGACGACCGACCGTTGTCCCCATGACGTCGACCTTGACCCCGTAACGGGCGAGCACGCGCCATGAGCGCCGTGAGACTCGCCCAGGGATCGGCCAGCACCGAGGCTATCGCCCTCCAACGGGAAACTCCCGCCAACATAGCGGGGGAATGTTGCTCTACTAAACAGACCATTCCCTATCAAGGGATGAGGTCCCTCGCTCCAGGACAACCCATATAAAAGGGACATCGACAGAAAAGAAGGGACACGGTAGATTCTTCTACTAAATCCCATACTACTACGCAAGAGGACACGGTGGAGACTTCCGCCACATGGGCTTCCTACTGAGAAGAGAGCAATCGACCCTGCTACTACGACAGCGAGGCAACTCGCAGCGACTAGAGAGAATCTTCCTCCTGCACGGTCTTACCACCCAGCGAGCACTCTTCGAGTACCCACTGGGAGCGGCGAGCACGCGTGCAGCGGACCTACACGCCTCTCGGATCATCTAATACGACCTCTACTTTTCTCTTACTTAGCTCTTCTCTATTGCTCATTAATCCCTTACTGACTTAAGCATCGGAGGGTTGTCCCCTGAGGTAACACCCGGGACTCCTTCTGATGTCCTTCTAGTTTCTTGGTGTGTGTAGGCCTCCACGGGTGCGAGATGACTTCCCCAACAAATAAATAGAGAATGTGGTACGTGGCTTAGGAACCATTTTCATGCCGCTACACTTCTTGGCGCCGTCTGTGGGAAACAGAGTGAAAGGCTATGGCGCCCCGTGGAAGCCTCCGGAATGCCAGCAACCGAGGGCGGGGCTCCCACCAGGGACCCAACTCTCGCCGAGGATCACAGGAAGCTTCTTCCGCTCGCCCCCGACAAGAGGTCACCCCATGTGACCTAGATGAGCTCCGCCATGAGATCCGAGCTTTGGCAGAGTTCTGCCGAGAGCTTCGGGACCAAAGGCCCCAATACGCCCCACCCGAGCGACGGGAGGGTGAAAGGGACCAGACCGAAGAGAACTTTCGGCAAGTACGGGAGACATCCCATGTCTCAGTCGCAAGGACCCGACGGTCATGCAGCGTGCCGGCACCCAAGGTACGCAGCCCGCTTCATTCCAATCCAGAAATGGACTGCCGGCTTCAACGGTTCGACGAGATAGAGGACAAGGTCCGATACCTGGACGACGTCCTCCTGGCCGCCAAGAATCACGGCCTCATCGATGACGATCTGGACTTCCACGCTCCCGTCTCTAGGGAGATCATGGAAGCCCCCATCCCGCCGAAGCTCCAGCTGCCATCCTTCATCTTCTACGACGTCACCACCGACCCGGCCGACCACCTGCACGGCTTCGAGTCCCACCTGGTGTTTCATCGGGCCCCCGATACCGTGAAATGCTTGGCGTTTGTTACAACTCTCCGGGAGAACACCTGAGCGCGGTTCGAGTCCCTACCAGCCGGGACAATCTCCTTCTTTCAACAGCTCAAGAAGCTGTTCAAGGAGAACTTCGAGGGTTGCCAAAGGGTAGCCAGATCTGTTGTGACCTTGCTCGCCCTCAGGCAGGGGAAAGAAGAAACATTGTGGGACTTCGTCTCCCGCTTCCGGGCGGAGGCTCTTCGTATCCCCCACCTCGACGTCGGCATCGCCACCACGACACTCACCCAGGGGACGCGGGACCACATCCTCCGGCGCACGCTCAGAGTCGAAGCCCCGACGACCCTTCCGGACCTCCTCACGCTCACCCAGAAGCACGCGCACTGCGAGGAGAACACCGCGGCCTTGCGCCACGCGGTCGGGACCGATCAGCCCGACCGAAAGAGAACTGTCGACATGCCACGGGAAGGCCGGAGTAAACTGGAGCGACGTGATGGAGACCACCGTGACCGCTCCGAGAAAGAAAGGGGTGTCTACCGCCACTATACGCCCCTGACAGCCCCCGCCCGACCAAATCCTGATGGAAATCTGTGAGGAGCCATTCCTCAAATGGCCCCCACGGATGAAGTCGGATCCAAATTTGAAAAATAAGAAGAAGTACTGCCACTTCCATCGGGACCATGTCCACGACACCGCCGACTGCATCAACTTGAAGGATGCTATCGAGAACCTCATCCGTAGAGGACTCCTCGACAAGTTCCTCGCCAAGGCCGCCGAGAGACGACAGAAGATGCATCCTCTGATCGACAACCAGCCCAACGGAAAGGAGCTCATGATGATCTCTGGAAGGCCTATCGACGGAGGAGATAGCGCGAGCAGAAGACGCCAGTACGCGGCGGCCATCAACACGGTGGACCAAGGCGATGGCACCCCAAGGGAACTTTTCCCCTCTGGTCATCCAAGAGACCCCATAGTCTTCTCCGAGGATGACCTGGAAGGCGTCACGACGCCCCATTCTGATGCTTTGGTGGTTTCTGCCACCATCAACCAATGTGTTGTACGATGCATCCTGGTGAATAATGGAAGTGGACCTGATGTTATTGCATACGACTATCTTGTACTCATGGGTGTGGATATGTTATGACTCGCGCCATTACACACGCCGCTATACGGGTTCTCCGGCACGACTATCCGCCCGGAAGGGCGTATTTCGCTCCCGATCATGTTCGGGACGGCACCAAAAGAGGTAACCTTCCTCATCGACTTTACTGTAGTACGTGCAATGACAGGGTAGAACGCTATCATCGGCCGAGGGATCCTCGACACGCTTCAAGGTGTCCCTTCTTCCTACAACTAGAAGCTCAAGTTCCCTACTCCCCGCGGGGTGGGAGAAGTCCGCGGCGATCAACGGGAGTCCAGAAGGTGCTACCTTATCTCCACCCGCGATCGACGCCCCGAAGAAGCGCCACCAGAGAAGAAGGCGAGGGTCGAAGATCCAGGCCCGAGCACGAGCGCGCCGGCTGAGGACTTGTACCTCATTCAGGTCGGGGATGACCCAAGTAGAAAACTAAAGATCGGCGCTACCCAGGCCGAACACGACAAGCAAGCGTACACAAGCTTCCTCGCAGCCAACCAAGATGTGTTCGCCTGGTCCGAAGATGAACTCCCCAGAATTCCCCCAGAGGTTATCACCACCAACTCTGGTTGGACCCCACCTGTCGCCCGGTACAGCAACACCGGAGGCGTTGCAACCCCGAGCGACAGGCCATCATCAGGGAGCAAGTAGGAGAGAAGCTGCGATCAAGGCTACTCCGACCTACCCAGTATCCAGACTGGGTGGCCAACGTGGTCCTGGTGCCTAAGAGCAACGGGAAGTGGCGGATGTGCGTAGACAACACCGACCTCAACAGGGCCACGCCCAAGGATAACTTTCCTATGCCCCGAATCGACCAGCTGGTCGACGCTACGGCCGGGCACGAGATGCTGAGCTTCCTCGACGCCTATTCCGGGTATCATCAGATCAGCATGCACAAGCCCGACCAGGACAAGACTGCGTTCATCACCAACCACGGCCTATACTGCTACACGCGTATGCCGTTCGAACTAAAGAACGTCGGAGACACGTATCAACGCTTAGTCAACCATATGTTTGACTCGCAGATCCGTCGCAACATGGAGGTCTACATCGACGACATGCTCGTAAAAAGCCTCCGAGCAGCCGAACACTTGCGCGACCTGGCGGCAACCTTCACCACGCTCAGAAGCGATAATATGAAACTCAGCCCTACTAAATGTGTGTTTGGGGTGCGGTTGGGAAAATTCCTAGGGTTCCTCGTCACTCACCGAGGAATTGAGGCCAATCCCGACCAGATCAGAGCAGTGCTAGAGATGGAGCAACCGAAACGGGTGAGGGACGTACAGTGCCTCACCGGGCGCATCGCCGCCCTGGCTCGGTTCCTATCCCGAGCCGCCGAGCGGTGTCTCCTCTTCTTTCAACTGATCAAGCAGGCCAACATGGCACCAGAGAAGAAGGGATGGATCGACTGGGACCAAGAGTGCGAGCAGGCATTCGAAGAGCTAAAATGCTACCTGACGACTCCTCACGTCCTCTCCAAGCCCCAAAAGGGAGAACAGCTACTCGTGTACCTGTCGGTGATGTCCAGCACCATGAGCGCTGTGCTCGCACGGGAGGAAGCAGGAGTCATGAAGCTCATCTACTATGTTATCCGAGCGTTACATGGACCAGAGTTCTAGTATTCGCGGACTGAAAAGTTCACCCTCGCACTGATTACGGTTGCTCCCAAGCTCCGGCCGTATTTCCTAGCTCACCCGATCGTCATCCTCACCGATCAGCGTCTCCGGCAAATCCTTCAGAACCCTGCTGCTTCCGGAAGGCTAGTCAAGTGGGCTATCGAGCTAGGAGAATTTGACATCAAGTTCCGACCGAGAACAGCAATCAAAGCCCAAGCTCTCGCTGACTTCGTCGCCGAATGCACCCTACCCGCCGAGGATGCGCCCGAGCAGTCCTCCGGACCCACCTGGGAGTTATACGTCAACGGATCGTCCTGCGTGGTGGGCAGCAGCGCAGGATTGATCTTACTCTCACCAGAAGGGATAGAGCTACAGTTTGCTCTGTGTTTCAACTTCCTGACCACGAACAATGTGGCCGAATATGAGGCACTCCTCTCCGGGCTACGCATGGCAAAGCACCTGGGAGCATCAAGTGTGCGAGCGTACAGCGACACCATGCTCATCGCCAACCAGGTCAGGGGGGAGTTCGAGGCCCGCCATCTCTCCATGATGAAGTACCTGGAAAGGGACAAGGCGGCAGCAAGCAAGTTCACCCGCTTCGAAGTGATACACATCCCACGCGAAGAGAACGTCCGAGCAGACGCTCTCTCATGCCTAGCGGCAGCCACCGCGGTCTCTAATTCGAGATCGGTCCTGATAGAGGAGTTATCAACGCCGAGCATAGATGATCCGACACTCCAGGTAAACGCCATCGACTACGAACCTTCCTGGATGGATCCTCTCCTCGACTTCCTCCTTCGATAGCAACTCCCGAGCGACCACGCCGAGGCACGACGCACACGAGCAAGAGCGGCCCACTTCACCATAGTGGATGGCCAGTTATATCGCCGGTCTCTCTCAGCCCCTCTACTTAAGTGTCTCTTCCCCACGGAGGCCAACCAGGCCATTCAAGAGTTCCATGAAGGACTTTGCAGAAGCCATGTGGGGGGGCGAGCACTCACACGGACGTTGATCTGACAAGGGTGTTGGTGGCCCACTTTGCAGCAAGACTGTCTCAACTATGTTCGAAGGTGCCCCCAATGCCAGAGATATTGCCACCTGCACCACCTGCCGGCTACACAGCTCCACGCCTTGACGGAGCCCCGCCCATTCGCTCGGTAGGGAATGGATATATTGGGACCCTTCCCTGAAGCACAAGGGAAGAAGAAATTCCTCATAGTCGCCATCGACTACTTCACCAAGTGGATCGAGGCTGAACTATTGGGGAAGATAACAAGCAAAGCGGCTTGGAAGTTCGTGTTGCGCATCATCATTTGTCGATTTGGGATCCCAAGGGTTCTCACAACCGATAACGGAAGACAGTTCGCGAGCACTGCCTTTCAGGAAAAGTGTTCGGAGTTGGGGATCTGGAACCACTACACCTTGGTGGGGCACCCCCAAGCCAACGGGTTGGTGGAAAACGCCAACCGAACTCTACTCCACGGCATCAAGACCCGCCTTAACCAAGCGGGCGACGCATGGATCGATTCAATCCCGGGTATTCTATGGGCCCACCGAACCACCGCTAGAGCGGCCACCGGAGAGACGCCTTTTCACCTTGCCTACGGGGCTGAGGCAGTGGTCCCGATGGAGATTTCCAACCCCTCGCTACGAGTAGGACACTTTTATGAAGTAAGGAACAACCAGGCGATGCGAGAGAACCTGGACCTGCTCGAAGAGGGAAGAACCAACGCTAGGGTGAAGCTAGTGGCATATCAACAAAAACTGGCTCAATTCTATAACACCCGGTTTAAGGAGCGACACTTCTTCCCCGGGGACCTAGTTCTACGGTGAGCAAGCGTGGCTTACCCACGAGGAGCCGCAGGAAAGCTCGCACCAAACTGGGAAGGCCCGTATAGGGTAGCAGAGACACTCGGCAAAGGAGCGTACAAGCTAGTGACGCTGGGGGGGAGAGAGGTGCCCAGGACGTGGAACTCCGTCAACCTCAGAAAATACTTCCAGTAAAACGTCACCAGCCATACTCCACTAAGGTAAATTGTCTACTAATAGCGAGAAGGTGGCTTAAAGGCTTCCTAAAGGCGAGCACTGCTCCCCTTGAAAACAAATAGGTGGCTTAAGGGCTTTCTAAAGGCGAGCACTGCTCCCCTTGAAAACAAAGAGGTAGCCTAAGGGTTTCCTAGAGGCGAGCACTGCTCTCCTTGAAAATGAGGAGGTAGCCTAAGGGTTTCCTAGAGGCGAGCACTGCTCTCCTTAAAAATGAGGAGGTAGCCTAAGGGTTTCCTAGAGGCGAGCACTGCTCCCCTTGAAAACCAGAAGGTAGCCTAAGGGTTCCCTAGAGGGGAGCACGGCTCCCCTTGAAAACAAAGAGGTTGCCTAAGGGTTTCCTAGAGGCGAGCACGGCTCCCCTTGAAAATGAGAAGGTAGCCTAAGGGTTCCCTAGAGGCGAGCACTGCTCCCCTTGAAAGCGAGAAGGTAGCCTAAGGGTTTTCTAGAGGCGAGCACGGCTCTCCTTGAAAGCGAGAAGGTAGCCTAAGGGTTTCCTAGAGGCGAGCTCTGCATGTTGGAGTTAGATGGAAGGCTCTTTCACCACAGAATGCGGATCTGGAGGGGGGGTGAATAGATCAACAGGCTAATTAAAAATTATGCCTAGATTCAAACGCGGAATTAAAAGAACACTGGACAACCACAGTCAAAGCACCGAATGATGGAAACAAGATCTGCTAAACAGACAAGCAAACACACGAAAGACACAAAGACTTTTAGGTGGTTCGGTCAATCTGACCTATGTCCACCCCCACATTCAACTCGAATGTGGATTACTGCTGATACACAGCTTCAATCTGCTGGGCACTATAGCTTGCCAACAACGGTTGGGGCTTATAGCTTATCCCGACCAGAGGAACACCCTCTGCAACAGCTGGGCAATACAGCTTAGCCGTCCGAGACCAAGTCTCGCCTGCTGAGGATTACAGCTTCACCTGTCCAGTGGAGACCTCCACTGCAATGCTGCCTCACAACTTGAAGAAACAAGAGTTCGAAAATAAAAATGCAGAAGCAAAATGAAAAAGAAAACCCAAATGGGAATGTAGCTCGGAATGAGCAAGCCTCAGCTCTGGTTTCTGAATCAAGAGACTGAGTTACAATAAGAACAGCTCTCAATCTAAACTCTCTCAATTTCACTCTCTCAACACATCTCTTCTCTCTTCTCTTCTCTCTTTTCTTCTTCTCTGTTTTCTTTCTTCTCACTGTGGATCGATGGCTCTCTGCTGTATAGACTTTTCTTCTCTTCAGTCGATCTGCCTCCATCTGAAGATGAAGGCTTCATTATATACTATGAGCAGGTGGATGAGGGCGCGTGTCTTCCACATTTCCCGCCCAGAGAATTCACCAGAACCGAGGCAATTCCATCCACATGGCAGCACCTGATCACCTCGTCCTCCTGGGATCACGAGCCATGTCAGCAATCTCAGTAGCAGATCCCTGTCAGACAGATTATAGGATTATCAGATTAAGTGAAGAACTCTGTACAGACTTTTAAGATGAACTACATTGTATAGACTGCATTGTATGGACTTGTGAATTCGAATGCAGTGTACAGACTCTGCCCAATGTATAGACTTCATCTATATAAAGCTATGCGATGTACAGACTTCATATGTGAAGCAGCCGTTGTACAGACTTAAGCAATATGAAGACTTGACAGTCAACTGACGATGTATGAACTTCAAGTGTGAAGACGTTGTGAATGCAAATGTACATACTTCATATGTGAAACAGCCGCTGTACAGACTTCACCAGACTTCACTCGTTGTACAGACTTCACGAACGATGCCTGCAATGCATTGAAGGATGTACAGACTTCCTGAAGTGTGAAGGAGTTGAGTGTATAGACTTCATCATGTGAAGACTTGAACAAGGCATGTATAGACTTCACGTCGTGAAGCAATGTATATACTTAGCTGAAGAAACTCTATACAGGCTTGACCAAGGCAAGACAATCGAGTGTATAGACATCCACAATGTATAGACTTGCCAAGCGAAGGGGTTGTACAGACTTAATGAATGATGCAAGGCAAACGAATGTATAGACATTCAATGTATGGACTTTCAAAAGAAACTATGTACATACTTGATCAGATCAAGACAACTGAATGTATGGACTTCCAGTGTGTAGACTTGACGATGTACAGACTTGATCGATGCAACGTCTGTACAGACTTGGAAAACTAATGCCAATGTACAGACTTCACCTCGTACAAGCTACAGTGAATGAGTGTATAGACTTTATGGTCTCCCTGGCTGTACAGACTTGATCACAGGCTGAACAGTCGAATGTATAGACTTGCTTCCACCGACCAGTGTATAGACTTTGTAAGCGTGAGACGCTGAATGAGACGGTGGCTGAGACGAACGATGTACAGACTTTGAATGCAATGTATGGACTTTGCATAGACGATGCATGAGACACAGACTAATGTACAGACTTCATAAACAATGCATGAACGTGACGCTGAAGTCTGTATAGACTTTAACAATGAATACATGTTGCGATGTACAGACTTTGAAATGCAAGCAATGCAGCAATGTCTAGACTTTGGGCTTTACCCTGCAGTGTATAGACTTGCTGGTCTGCTAGGAATGCAATGTATGGACTTGCAGCTGTGCGAGCCATGCAGTGTATAGACTTCATGCATCCAGACATTGAACTGCAGAATGTGCAGACTTTGCCAACAATCAACAATGCAGTGTATAGACTTGGCCAATGTAGCGTTGTATAGACTTCAAGTCAGAATGCACAATGTGTGGACTTGGAAAACAAAGGGGGCGTCGACCCATCAGAAGGGAGCGTCGACCCATCAGAAGGGAGCGTTGACCCATCAGAACTGTCCAGACTACACAATGAAATGTATGGACTCTATGTTCATGCTGCAATGTAATGTAGACCTGTGGGTGTGTGCACGACAGTATAGACTCTGACTGCATTAGGTACACAGACAACCTGATAAAAACACTTTCATCAAAATAAGAACAGTTGCCAATCAATCAAAACAACTTGTTACCAATGAAGTAAAACTTATTGTCAACATCATCAACACAGAGGGGTCGCAACAATCTCCCCCTTTTTGATGATGGCAACACCCTATTATATAGAATAGCAACATCCTGTCAAACAGATGTATTTTTGATGAAGGACATGATTCATTATTCAGATTGTCATGCAGATGCTATGAATGACATGCTGAGACATGAACACAACTTTCTGCTCACAAAATCTCCCCCTTTGCCATAGACATGATGCAAACACTTCCTTGGAATGAACTCATCAAGTAGACAATATATTCTCCCCCTTTGCCATTAACAAAGAGGAGGGAAATAAGATGCAATGAAAGGAACAAGAAGAATCAGCTGACTGGCATTCTTAGCAATTAGTTCAGAAATTAAGCAGCTAAAGCACAGAACCTTCAGTCATATGAATTGAGAAATTGCTTAGAAAGTGAGGTTCTGGTTTAAGGTTATAAAAATAAGAGTTCATGCACTACATTCATTGGATAGGGTAGTTGTGCATGATAAAATAATAAACCAGAATCACATTTGCATGAGAGAGTCAGTTTCAAAAATATCTTACTGTCATATACTCAACAAAATTAATTGAGAGATACCAAGTCATGTATTGAAGTTAAACAAATTGACATTCATAAAATTACTTTTGAAGGAACAACATTTATCAATATGAGTTCATTTTGGGTAGTCAGGTACCATTTATCTTTTTGCTTAAGGGTATACGTTTATCAGACGCCAATACCCCTAGATACTCAACATGATGAACCATTCTGCTATGATCAAACTTAATATGAGTGATTTACATCTTTTTGCTTGAGGGTACACGTTTATCAGACGCCAGTTACCCCCAGGTACTCAATGAAATCACCCTACTATTTTGATCATTTTATACAGAGATAGCTGATACACCTCATGACATGAGTGTTTTCCACTTCTTTGATGGATCACTCAGTTTCTCAGTGATTTACCAGTCATTGCTCTGCCAATGCTATTTTTCAATTTATTTTTAATGTTTTTCAATATCTTTCTTTGCTGTCCTTTATTTGTTTCAGAATGACTTGTTTAAGGACAATACACATACTTAGTTTCTCTAACATGATTTCAGATGAGTTTTTAGATTTCAGATATAATTAACTTTGTCTGACATGAAATAAGATGAGGGTTGAGTGCTTTATCAATTTTCAGCATCCTTATTTACTGATTGTAGTCTTTCAACTCTAAAGATTATAAAATTTAAACCATTAAGTCAGTCTTTAAGCAATTAAAGTTCTTATGAGGGAAGAGGTCTGTTTTCTATTGCTTAATATTAGAACTGATTAAAAGATTGCCATACTGTCAGACTCAATCATTCAGAGTCAAGGATGAATAGACAGAGTCGACGCTGGGAGTTCAAGGCGTCCACGCATCAGTTGAAGAGGCAATAATATAAAACACGGAAATAGTATCAGTGCGTCGACTCCATGCTATTGCAGCGTCAACTCATCAGAATAATGAAACAGAGACATTCACAGATCTAGTTCACTGCGTCAACGCCACAGTATAGCAGCGTCGACGCAGCAGTTCACCTTGAAATTCTGACAAGACTCCCCCTGTCTATATGCATGCAATTTTTGCAAAAGATGACTGATCAAATGATTTTTGAAGTTCATGCTTATTCAGACTGTACTATCATGCAATGTGACCACCAGGGTTATGCAGAGAAATGTAGTGCAAAACAGTTCTATATGCATGTGATTTTAGACACATTACTGACTAAATGATATGCAGTGATGATCATGAGTCTGTTGCACCAATCAACCTTCACAGAGTTTTATACAGTCTATCAACTGTAGGTCCAAATCAGAAATAGTATTCAAACCAACTGAAAATTTTATTCATCATGCTGAAACTTACACAAGCCAAGTTCTCTTCTAAGAAATTTAAACTTTTCATTTCCAAGTGGCTTAGTAAAGATATCAACAATTTGTTTGTCTGTTTCAATGAAATTCAGTTCGATTTCCTTTTTATTCACAGCATCTCTCAGAAAATGGTGTTTTATCTCTATATGCTTAGTCCTTGAATGGTGAACATGATTTTTGGCAAGGCATATGGCACTAGTATTATCACATAAAATTGGAATGCATTCCAATTTTATCTGATAATCATCTAGTTGGTGCTTGATCCATAGTACTTGGGCAGCACAATTACCTGCAGTAACATATTCAGCTTCAGCTGTAGACAAGGCTACAGTGTGTTACTTTTTAGATGCCCAAGATACTAGACAGCCACCAAGGAATTGGCAATAGCCACTAGTGCTCTTTCTATCTACTCGACACCCAGCATAGTCTGCATCAATGTAGGCTAGAAGATCTAACTCACACTTAGCAGGATACCAAAGACCTAGCTGTTGGGTGCCTAGTAAATATCTAAAAATCCTCTTCACAGCCTTAAGATGAGATTCTTTAGGACTAGCTTGAAACCTAGAGCATAAACACACTGCAAATTGAATATCAGGCCTAGATGTTGTAAGGTAAAGAAGGGATCCGATCATACCTCTATATAGCCTTTGGTCCACTGGTTTACCTTTAGGATCTTCATCCAAACTGGTTGAGGTACCCATTGGAGCTGCTATTTCCTTGAGGTTGTCCATTTTGTACTTCTTCAATAAATTCTTTACGTACTTGGACTGAGAGATGAAAGTGACATCCTCTGATTGTGTAACCTGCAGTCCAAGAAATAGTTTGAGCTCGCCTATTGAGCTCATTTCAAACTCATTAGTCATTATCTTAGAGAATTCCTCACACAATTTGGGGTTAGTTGACCCAAACACAATGTCATCCACATAAATCTGAATAATAAGAATATCTGAATGACTCACTTTGGTAAACAATATTTGATCAACTATACCTCTTGTGAAATTCTTGTCGGTGAGGAACTTACTCAACCTGTCATATCAAGCTCTAGGAGCTTGCTTTAAACCATAAGGAGCTTTATTGAGTTTGTAAACATGATTAGAAAAATCTAAACATTCAAACCCAGGAGACTGTCTCACATAGACATCCTCACTAATTTCCCCATTTAGGAAGGTAGATTTCACATCCATCTGCTGAAGATTTATACCTAGGGAGCATGCATAAGCCAATAATATTCTGATTGCTTCTAACCTAGCTACAGGGGCAAAAGACTCTTCAAAGTCTATACCAAATTCCTGATTGTACCCATGTGCTACAAGTCTGGCTTTATTTTTAATGACATTCCCTGATTCATCAGTTTTATTTCTAAACACCCATTTAGTCCCTATGATTATTTCATGATCAGGAGGTGGAACCAAATGCCACACCTTATTCCTGTCAAATTGATTAAGCTCCTCATGCATGGCATTAATCCAGTGCACATCTTGGAGAGCACAGTCAATGGACTTGGGTTCTATATTTGAAACAAAAGCATAAGCATTCAATTCATGTTGAATTCTTAAGTGGCCTCTAGTCCTAGGGGGGTCATGCAGATTTCCAATTACATTATCTACAGGATGATCCTTAAGATATCTTATGTTTACAATTGGATTATCATGAGTTTGATTTACCTCCCCCTGAACTGTAGGCTCTTCTTCGTCAAGCTCTTTATGTCCTTCTTCATCCTCGGATTTATCTGCAGGATCTCCTTCCTTCAGAATAGCACCACCTTCTTCATTCCTGCATTGACCAACATTAGTATTTATCAAGGATTCATCAAAAACTATGTGTGGAGATTCTTCAACAATTTTAGAATTCAGATTGTATACTCTATATGCTCGGGTGTTTTCAGAATAACCAAGAAAAATTCCTGGTTCACCTTTAGGTTCAAATTTATCAAGGTCTCTTTTATCATTTATATGAATGAAACATTTACATCTAAAAACTTTGAAGTGGGAAATAGAAGGTTTCTTACCCTTTAAGATCTCATATGGTGTTTGCTGGGTAGAAGGTCTTACCATGGCTCTGTTAATTACATAACAAGCAGTGTTCACTGCTTCAGCCTAGAATTTCCTAGGTAGACCACCTTCAACAAGGAGTGTACAACCCATCTCCACTAGGGTTCTGTTCCTTCTCTCCACAACTCCATTTTGCTCAGGTGTCCTTGGTGAGGAGTACCTATGGTTGATTCCATTTGACCTGCAGAATTCATCAAATTGTGAGTTTTCAAACTCACCTCCATGATCAGTCAAAATATTTTCAATTTTCTGATTTATTTTAACATAGAACTCCTAAAATTCTGAAAATGCATCACTCTTATGAGATAAGAAATAGACCCAAGTATACCTAGAAAAGTCATCTACCATGACAAATCCATACTTCCTCCCTGATAAGCTAACAGATCTGGTTGGCCCAAAAAGGTCCATGTGTATCAGCTCATAGGGTTTAGAAGATAGATTTTCAGTTCTAAACTTAAATGACTTTCTAGTTATCTTTGATTGAGTGCATGCATCACAGATTTTATTTTCCTTTTTAAAGGAAACTTCAGGAAGTCCTCTAACCATGCCATGCTTATTCAGTTTATGCAAAACAGTGTAACTAGCATGACCTAACCTACGATGCCATAAAAATGCTAAGTCTTCTCTACTGGCAGTAAGGCAAAGGTTAGTATGTTGAATGTCATCTAAATCTATCATGTATGTATTATTTATTCTTTTTCCAGAAAATTTGATAATTTCAGAATCAGGTTCGAAAACCTTGCAGCATTGAGAATCAAATAACACCTTATATCATTTATCACACAACTGGCTGATACTAAGTAAATTATAAGCTAACCCTTCAACCAGCATAACATCATCAATGCAGCAGGTAGAATACTTACCTACCTTACCTGATCCAATAATCCTACCCTTTGTGTTGCTTCCAAAGGTGACAAGGCCTCCTAGCTTCTCAGTCAGCATGCAGAACTTGGCCTTATCTCCTGTCATATGCCTGGAGCAGCCACTATCCAAGTACCAAAAGTTGCTCTTGGCTGCCAGGCATACCTGCATACACAATTAGGTAGAGAGGTTTGGAACCCAAGACTGATTGGGCTCCATAACAAAAGATGTAGAAGCAAAGCAAGAAAGCAGGCTTTTCGGAATCCACATTTGTTTAAATGTATTTTGTTCAGTGGATCCTACAGGTTTTCTTCTGTTGTTGTTCCTCTTCTTTTTGTTATTTTTCTTCTTATTTGCACCAACATGATTATTGACATTGTTGTTTCTTTGCCAGTGCCTTGGCCAGGTTGCATTCATGGAATTGTGGCCATAATAGTTCCTGGGCTGGCTGTGGAAATGTTGGTTCCTAGGTGTCCAATAACCATACCCATTAACCCAATTTCTAGTGTAAGGTCTTTGATATTGAGCATCCTGATATGCAAGACCTGTATGCCTCCCCGGAGTTCTAGTCCAACCTGACCTATTGAAATATGTTGATTGTGCATTGTAATGGGTTTGAACTCTGGGTTGGTAGAAATGATTGGGTTGACTCTTAGCAGCATTCTGTCTCCCCTGCACCTTGGACCCTGCTGACCTATTCATAGGTTTGTTTTGGGTCTTCTTCAGAGGTGGAGGTGATGGTGGAGACTTGGTTACCTTGTCCTGGTGTTTATAAGACTGGGTAGCTTGACCCCTAACCTGAGATTGACCCTTTGGATTTTGCTTGGATGTGCTAGCTCTATTAGGCTCACTGACTTTTTGTTTGCCCTTCTCCTCAGCACTGGTCTTTTTCAGATTAGCATTTTTGTTCATTGAATTGTTTGGATTCATGCTAATTAGAGGTCTTTTTCTTTTTGTGCAACAAATGAAATAGTTTTCATTCCAAAGGTTTTCGTTGCACTTGAATTAAATCCTAGGCCCTCTTTTCTGAAATTTACCTTTGACCCTAACAAAGCATTTAAGTTATATGT
This sequence comes from Amorphophallus konjac, assembly GCA_022559845.1. Classification (NCBI taxonomy): domain Eukaryota; kingdom Viridiplantae; phylum Streptophyta; class Magnoliopsida; order Alismatales; family Araceae; genus Amorphophallus; species Amorphophallus konjac. The sequence goes on along the minus strand of CM040128.1, from coordinate 70,919,409 downwards.
TCCTTGGGTCATTTTCTCAATGGTTCTCAGTTTATCCTCATTGTCTTTCTGAATTTCATCAATAGACTTTTTCAGTTCATTATTTACATTGAGGACAGCTTCATATTTTTCAGAAATAATTTTTACTTCACTCTCACATTTCTGAATTTTCAGCTTCCATTCATCAATTTCATTTTCAAGCCTCACATTCTCTTCCCTAGAAGCTTTTAACTCATTTTTGATTTTATCTACTTCAGAACATGTGAGTTTCAGATTTTTATTCTCAGATTCTAAACATGCAATTTTATCAGTTAGAGTTTTATCATTTTGCATGGAATTGATCTTTCTTCTCATATGCATGTTTTCTTTTCTAATATCATCAGCTCTATCAGCTATATCATGGTAGGCATCTACCCAATCAGCGATAGTAAAATTTTCAAATCTAGTGATTACCTCATCTGAGTCCTCTTCTCTATCTTCTGAGCTTGTTGCCATAAGGCAAATGGGCTTCTCAGATTCGGCTTCACTGTCTGAAGTGTTGCTCAGGGAGCCTTCATCTTCATCACTCCAGGTACTCACCATTACTTTCCCTTTCGTGTTCCTTCTCTTTGACTTGTCCTTATATTTTTGATTATCTGGACAGTCAGCTTTCAGATGGCCTGGTTTCCTGCATTGATAACAAGTGTTAGTTTCAGTTTTCTTTGCAGGGTTGTGTTTATAACTTTTGTCCCTTCGGCCGCCACTGTATTTCTTTTGGCCGAATCATCCTGCTCCTTTTCTGAGAAATCGCCTGAACTCTCTGGTCATCATGGCCATCTCAGAACGAGGCATATCTTCTTCTTCATTCGGGCTCTCCTCTGATGATGAAGAACTGCTGGAGCTGGATTTGTTGGATTTGCTAGAACCAGCCTTCAGCGCTATCGGCTTCTTCTTCCTTTCAGCTTCTTCTATCCTTGGCATATTAATTTCATATGCCATCAGCGAGCCAATTAGCTCATCAGCTCTTGTATTGCGTAAGTCCCTTGACTCCTCCATCACAGTAGCTTTTGTATGCCAGGCATGAGTCAAGGACCGAAGTATCTTCCTTACTAAATCATATTCTGTCAGAGGTTTCCCGAGACCTCTTAAACCATTGGTGATGATCGTCAGTCGAGCATACATTTCTTTGATGGTCTCGTTTGGCTTCATCTTGAAGGCTTCATACTCAGACACTAGGAAATTAGCCTTCGTCTCCCTAACTTGAGAAGTCCTTTCATGGATAACTTCCAGTGCATCCCACATCTCCTTGGCTGAAGTGTACGCTGACACGCGGGAGAATTTAGTAGGGTGCAGAGAGCACTGGATGGCGTTTATGGCACTCCAATTCAGCGTGGACCTTCTGATCTCCTCCTTGGTCCAGACATCTTCATTCGGGGACAGCTCATAAGGTCCCTTGCTAACAACCTTCTAGATCTCGTAATCTTTAGCCCTTAGAAACACTTGCATACAATTCTTCCAGTATGCGTAGTTAGATCCATCAAAGAACGGGGGCTTGGTGGTTGAGTGACCTTCAGCTATCATCCCTTGAGCATCCATCTCTGCCAATCCTCTTCGGGCGATGAGTCCCTGTAGAAGAGTATGGCTCTGATACCAATTGTTGGAGTTAGATGGAAGGCTCTTTCACCACAGAATGTGGATCTAGAGGGGGGGTGAATATATCAACAAGCTAATTAAAAATTATGCCTAGATTCAAATGCGGAATTAAAAGAACACTGGACAACCACAGTCAAAGCACCGAATGATGGAAACAAGATCTGCTAAACAAACAAGCAAACACACGAAAGGCACAAAGACTTTTAGGTGGTTCGGTCAATCCGACCTACGTCCACCCCACATTCAACTCGAATGTGGATTACTGCTGATACACAGCTCCAATCTACTGGGCACTACAGCTTGCCAACAACGGCTGGGGCTTACAGCTTATCCCGACCAGAGGAACACCCTCTGCAACAGCTGGGCAATACAGCTTAGCCGTCCGAGACCAAGTCTCGCCTGCTGAGGATTACAGCTTCACCTGTCCAGTGGAGACCTCCACTGCAATGCTGCCTCACAGCTTGAAGAAACAAGAGTTCGGAAATAAAAATGCAGAAGTAAAATGAAAAAGAAAACCCAAATGGGAATGTAGCTCGGAATGAGCAAGCCTCAGCTCTGGTTTCTGAACCAAGAGACTGAGTTACAATAAGAACAGCTCTCAATCTAAACTCTCTTAATTTCACTCTCTCAACACATCTCTTCTCTCTTCTCTTCTCTCTTTTTCTTCTTCTCTGTTTTCTTTCTTCTCACTGTGGATCGATGGCTCTCTGCTGTATAGACTTTTCTTCTCTTCAGTCGATCTGCCTCCATCTGAAGATGAAGGCTTCATTATATACTATGAGCAGGTGGATGAGGGCGCGTGCCTTCCACATTTCCCGCCCAGAGAATTCGCCAGAACCGAGGCAATTCCATCCACATGGCAGCACCTGATCACCTCGTCCTCCTGGGATCACGAGCCATGTCAGCAATCTCAGTAGCAGATCCCTGCCAGACAGATTATAGGATTATCAGATTAAGTGAAGAACTCTGTATAGACTTATAAGATGAACTGCATTGTATGGACTTGTGAATTCGAATGCAGTGTACAGACTCTGCCCAATGTTTAGACTTCATCTATGTTAAGCTATGCGATGTACAGACTTCATATGTGAAGCAGCCGTTGTACAGACTTAAGCAATATGAAGACTTGACAGTCAACTGACGATGTATGGACTTCAAGTGTGAAGACATTGTGACTGCAAATGTACAGACTTCATATGTGAAACAGCAGCTGTACAGACTTCACCAGACTTCAATCGTTGTACAGACTTCACGAACGATGCATGCAATGCATTGAAGGATGTACAGACTTCCTGAAGTGTGAAGGAGTTGAGTGTATAGACTTCATCATGTGAAGACTTGAACAAGGCATGTATAGACTTCACGTCGTGAAGTAATGTATATACTTAGCTGAAGAAACTCTGTACAGGCTTGACCAAGGCAAGACAATCGAGTGTATAGACATCCACAATGTACAGACTTGCCAAGCGAAGGGGTTGTACAGACTTAATGAATGATGCAAGGCAAACGAATGTATAGACATTCAATGTATGGACTTTCAAAAGAAACTCTGTACAGACTTGATCAGATCAAGACAACTGAATGTATGGACTTCCAGTGTGTAGACTTGACGATGTACAGACTTGATCGATGCAACGTCTGTACAGACTTGGAAAACTAATGCCAATGTACAGACTTCACCTCGTGCAAGCTACAGTGAATGAGTGTATAGACTTTATGGTCTCCCTGGCTGTACAGACTTGATCACAGGCTGAACAGTCGAATGTATAGACTTGCTTCCACTGACCAGTGTATAGACTCTGTAAGTGTGAGACGCTGAATGAGACGGTGGCTGAGACGAACGTTGTACATACTTTGATTGCAATGTATGGACTTTGCATAGACGATGCATGAGACACGGACTAATGTACAGACTTCATAAACAATGCATGAACGAGACGCTGAAGTCTGTATAGACTTTAACAATGAATACATGCTGCGATGTACAGACTTTGAAATGCAAGCAATGCATCAATGTCTAGACTTTAGGGTTTACCCTGCAGTGTATAGACTTGCTAGTCTGCTAGGAATGCAATGTATGGACTTGCAGCTGTGCGAGCCATGCAGTGTATAGACTTCATGCATGCAGACGTTGAACTGCAGAATGTGCAGACTTTGCCAACAATCAACAATGCAGTTTATAGACTTGGCCAATGCAGCGTTGTATAGACTTCAAGTCAGAATGCACAATGTGTGGACTTGGAAAATAAAAGGGGCGTCGACCCATCAGAAGGGAGCGTCGACCCATCAGAATGGAGCGTCGACCCATCAGAACTGTCCAGACTACACAATGAAATGTATGGACTCTATGTTCATGCTGCAATGCAATGTAGACATGTGGGTGTGTGCATGACAGTATAGACTCTGACTGCATTAGGTACACAGACAACCTGATAAAAACACTTTCATCAAAATAAGAACAGTTGCCAATCAATCAAAACAAGCTGTTGCCAATGAAGTAAAACTTATTGTCAACATCATCAAAATAGAGGGGTCACAACACTGCACCCCTTGAAAATAAAGAGGTAACCTAAAGGTTTCCATAAAGGACGTAAACACTACGGAACGCGAGCACGAGGGATCGCCCAGAAAGCACAAACACTCCAGTAAAGGTACACAACAGTATTGGCTCAAAAGTAAAGAATTTATATTTCTTTAGTCAAAATACAAGCTGTCATAAATCGACAAAATATTCTCACATGGGCCAAATACAAGTACGTAAAAAGGAAAAACACGCTCAACTATGGCGACGTACGACTTTCAATAGCTCGCTTCCCGGACATCGTCCTCTGCCAAGGATCATGCTGAGTCTTTGAGCAGGTACCTAGTACCCATTTTTGTTCTGTGGAAGGGTACCGACGGAGAAGCCTCCTACGCCAGAGAAGAGGGACAAAGCCCCCAGGACAACAAAGGGCTTCACTGGTAGAAAGCCTGCACCGAAAAAACTAGGCCACCCATTACAAGGAACAAGCAGGCCTACACAAGCCAACGAGGGACAGCAGTACTACGAGGCCAACACATTAGGAAGGCCACTCCTGCGTATCGGCCATGTTTTCAAACTGGCGAACAAGGCCCTGCTGCTCCGGCTGCCACCAGCACCCACCTTGAAAGGAGAGGTTGTCTCGCCACGGACAGCATGCGACGAGTCCCCATCAACGGCGGGTAGAGGCGTACTGGCCATGCCTTCAAATAGACGAGTCCATTGCCATCGTCCAACCGCATGGCCTTGTATGCAAAGCGGAGGAATCCTCCCCTCGGCTCAAGAAATGCTTCGATCCAAGCTTGCCGAGTGGAAAAAGGGAAAACAATTCCCTACCCTTCCTTACGCCCCTTCCTACCGGGAGATAGGAAGATGTTCCAGCAACGAGGAGCATCTCACCAAGAACCTGCAGAAAGCAAACGAAAGTTACATATTGTAGAAGCAAGCGACGGAAACTAGCTGAGAGATAAAAGACCACAGTACCCAAAGACTTCCCATCCCCTCGGGGATGGAACTTGTCCGGCTCAAGAAGCAGGACACCCTTGCCGGCATATAGGCGGTTAACCTTCTCCAAGGCCTCCCGCCAGCCGTCCAGGTACCCGAGCCTATACTGCTCAGAGGCTGGGCCACCCTCTCCAGGCGTAGGCCATGGCCGCCACGGTACCGGCGCTGGGTTCCTCCGGAGGACCAAGGGTTGACGACGAGCCTGCAGAAATTCATCATCCGATGAAGTACCAGACTCTCCCGATGACATCCTATAAGAAGGCTACCCTCAAAGGTTTGTTGGTGCAAAGCTGATCATCGGAGCACTGCGAAAGTCACCATTTATAGGAGGAAGCGAAGTCCCCAGAAGCATGAGGACTCCTACCGTCTCAATCAAATCTATGGAAACCGAAGCGACGAATCCCGAAAGTCGCGCTCCTTCAGAGCCCTCATCAAGGACGTCGCTTCGTATCCCCTGAGAATCTCACGGCAGTTCAGAAAGAGGGAAGTACACGGAAGAAATCTCAAGTTTTGCAAACAAATGGAAGGTTTTCATTTCTAAGAAAGGAAAATTACAAAAAAGGCTACTGCCTAGGAAAGTGCGGATAAAAAGGATGAAAAGGAAAAAACAACTAAGGGGCATCCTCTCAAGGGTTTTCCCCAGTTGCATCATCACGTGCCCTAGGTTCAATAGGTGCACGCACACCGACATCATTGGGTGGAGGTAGTTCGCTGTCCAGGTCCACCACGGCAATGGGTGCTCGCTCGCCCCACCTGACTCCGTCCTCTCGAAGCCCGCCTCTGCAACATCGGGCCCCTCCTCTTCATCAACAGCCTCCGAGCCATAGGGAGTTGAAGGAGGGGGAAGGACCGGGACCACGAGGTCAAAATGCTCTGCTGTGGCCTTCACAGCAGCACTCCAGCCCTCCCGGAAGCCGTGATCATGTGCCGGCCCATAGCAGTCTAAGGCTGCCTCCGTCAGCTCGTCCCGGTAGGCCGGGGAGGAGCGGAAGTTCTCTACAGGTTCCTCGCCGGTCGAGGACAGGGACATACGCAGCCTGGCGAGCTCTACCTTGACCTCCTGAGCACGAGCCTCCATGGCTTGGACCATCACCTCCGACTTGGCTGCCCGCTCTCCTGCCGCGTCAGCTCGTACCCGAAAGGCGTCCCGATCGCGCTCCATGCCAGCAAGAGCCAAACTTAATTGAGCCAGCTGCTCCCGAAGTCCGGCGTTGACAGCCTCAGACTCCTTCAAACACCCCTTAGCCTCCGCCTGAAGGGCCCGGCTAGCCTCCAACTCACGGACGGCATCGATGAAACGGTGCCTCCATAGCCCAAGGGCACTGACGACCAGGCACGCGCTCCTCGCGGCAACGGTCGTCAACTCCTTCACAGTCTCGGGACCAAGCTCCCCAACGTGCTCGTGCCAGCGAGCACTCTGCACCATAAGTTCGACAACAGTCATGACCCCCGGCAATCCCGCCGTCAAATCCTCGGGCCACAAGGACTGACTGTGTGCAGGGGCCCCTAGCAAAGGAAGAGAACCAACTATGGCGACAGCAGGAGCTTTGCCCCTTTCACGCCCCCGCCCTCCGGAGGCGGGCGCCAGAGCAGCAGCTGCCGGCACTACAGGTGACGGCGGCAGGGGGGCACTGGGGGGAGGCACCCCAGTAGAAGATGGGGGACGACTCTTGGCCGGGGTCGAATCTCTCCCTCTCTTCCTCGGCCGGCGGCGACTATCCATCTCCGCCAGCTCGTCATCTGTCAGAGGGATTTGGCTACCGCCAGCCATGGTCGACTCTTCACCGGATGCACTAGGGGTGGCGTCTTGAGAACTCCGCCGAAGACTGGGCCCTCCGCTGGCCACGGATGCTTCAGGCGAGCGGATTAGAGGAATACCAACTAGTGTCAAATACTGCAGCCTCCCCGGGGTGAACGCAACCTGGGCTTGGGGGGCGACGACCGACACCTGACCTGCTCCCGGAGCGACGTGATCCACGGGGCGGGGAGCAAGTCGCGGCAACTGGACGGTCTCGTAGGTCCAACCCTGCGCTTCGGCTACCCCTGGAAACAGAATGAGGTTAGTCGAGTACCAACTACTACCGACGCGACCCTACGGAGAAATAAAGGCAGTACCCTACGGCAGCAGAAGACACAACCCCAGCTCCTGGAGCAGCGCCGGGGTCAGAACGAGGTCTGCATCAGCAAGGGGATACCGGGAAACAACCTTCAACTTCCGACGGTCCTCGACACTGAGGGAAGGATTCGAATCACGCTAAGGGCGAGGAAAGCCATTGCGCATCCAACTATCGAAGGCCCTTTCCCAGTCCTTCGACTTGATGAGGTACACGTACCGCTCCACCCAGCCTTTGCGATTGGACGCGGTACGGGAGACTGAGATGAAATGGCCGCGTGCACGAGTCTTGAAATAGGCAAAATAGGTGTCGAACGGACAACTCTGGAGGAGGAAGAAGTGTCGGAATAGATCGACACTCGGTTCCACCGACGCTCTGTGGCACGCGTAGACAAACCCATAAAGGATGCTGTAATAATTGGGGGTTATTCCCCCGGGATTCCGCCCATAGTGATGGAGGACAGATTCGATGAAGGGGTGCACTGGAATACGGAGGCCCACCTGGAAGGAGGCCACCAGAATCATGATCTCACCGGAAGGGTGACTCATTATATCGTCTCCCATAGAGGGAAAGACGATGTCGTATTCGGTGGGAATCTGGAAGGCCTCCCACAGGCCATAGATTACACTATAGGCTACTAAGGGTGGGGAACTAGGCCGACTAGCGCCCACGCCTGAGGTGCTCGGCACACCACCCCGACCATGAAGCATCTCCTCCGAAGAGGAAGAATTGACACTGAGAACTCTCCTACGCGGTGGCATCACTACATACAAATGAAAAATACAGGGAAAAAAGGATCCTCACCAGGCAAAGGGAGGAAGACGCCTACAACGAAGCGTGACAACCGGCAAGACGTGGGTACAATTTTGCGAAGAGGCCTCGCAATGCTTCTTATAACCACCCACTACAAGTCGACGGTCGCCTCCTGAGGGTTAGATGAAAGGACGCCGGCCGATACGGCGGTACAGTTACCGAGGTCGGGTGACCATTCTGAGCCCACATCCCCAGAACGGGACAAGACCTAGGGTCATCATTGCCAGCGTGGCCTCTGCCACTGCCAGAGGCGCCTTGCGTGCCAAGCAGGTCTCGAAGCCACCAACTCCCGCTGCACGATGATATCATCTTCGGATCATACACTCCAGAAAAACCCTCTCTTAGACTACTCTCAGCCCCCTGCAGAAGTGCTCGGCAACTGAGAGTAGGGGGGAAGTGAGGAGGGTAAATCCGGTTTGACCCGGGAATGGCCCAGTGACAGGCGGCCCACTAAGATTTATGTGCATTAAGCCCAGCCAAGAGGCGAGCGCCCACGCTCAATCCGATAAGAGGAGGTTCGGCCCAACAAAGCGTCGGTTTCCACGACGCGCGACGGAGCCGGCCCAAGCGCAGTTCTCACCGGAGGACACTCCGACGACCGACCATTGCCCCCATGACGTCGGCCTTGACCCCGTAACGGGCGAGCACGCGCCATGAGCGCCGTGAGACTCACCCAGGGATCGGCCGACACCGAGGCTATCGCCCTCCAACGGGAAACTCCCGCCAACATAGCGGGGGAACGTTGCTCTACTAAACAGACCCTTCCCTATCAAGGGATGAGGTCCCTCGCTCCAGGACAACCTATATAAAAGGGACATCGACAGAAGAGAAGGGACACGGTAGATTCTTCTACTAAACCCCATACTACTACGCAAGAGGACACGGTGGAGACTTCCGCCACAAGAGCTTCCTACTGAGAAGAGAGCAATCGACCCTGCTACTACGACAGTGAGGCAACCCGCAGCGACTAGAGAGAATCTTCCTCCTGCACAGCCTTACCACCTAGCGAGCACTCTCCGAGTACCCGCTGGGAGCGGCGAGCACGTGTGCAGGGGACCTACACGTCTCTCGAATCATCTACTACGGCCTCTGCTTTTCTCTTACTTAGCTCTTCTCTATTGCTCATTAATCCATTACTGACTTAAGCATCGGAGGGTTGTCCCCTGGGGTAACATTCGGGACTCCTTCTGACGCCCTTCTAGTTTCTTGGTGTGTTCAGGCCTCCACGGGCGCGAGACGACTTCCCCAATAAATAAATAGAGAAGGTGATACGTGGCCTAGGAACCATTTTCCTGCCGCTACAATATCGATTGTGGTTCTTGTTAGTTAAAATGTGTCTTGCAAGTCAATCATATGAGATATGTTGGAACATTTTTTTGTATATTCTTGTTCGAGTTTCTATATACGAGAGTTATATTCATTATATTTGTGTTATGCTTGTGAAATTTATAATGAATTCTGTAAACTTATTAATGAAGATTAATAAGATCCTATAAATTTAGAATATTTCTAGTCATAGAATATTTGAGAAGGACCATCAAGTATTTGGATATACCAGTACATGTAGTGTCTGTTCATATGATGAGGGTGGCTGATCTCATAGTCATTTGTGTGGAGACACTAAGACCAACTTATAAGTGCTCATTAGAGAATGAGTTGATTGAATTGATCCGATGAAGAATATCTGAATTGTAATTATATCTAACATTCAACTAGAAGAGTCTTAGGATACAATAACACAGTTAGTCCTTGTACAGAAGTCATCAATGACACATTGTATGAGGACTGCAATGTTTTGATCTCGAGCATAAGGACTTCAACCATAAGTCATAGTAGTTTGGGTTTTGGATATAGTGAAATCCATGCGGAAAAAATCGAGTGATAATAGTATATCATTTACTCTCTAATATAGATTGAGAGAGAATGTCCTATGAACAGTACTCAAGAAATCCCTGGCCAGGGTTATTGCATGGTTCATTGGGAAAGAAATTTTCGAATGAGACTAGTGAGTACGAGGTTGATCATACTATATAGGATATAAGGGTTTGACATTATCATTATATTCTTAATTATGGTAGGGGCATTGCGTAAATGAAAGATTATAGTTGTGCGATAACTATGGATGGAGAAGTCCCTGAGTGGGTAGCTGATCTATGTCTTCTAGGGTGTCACGAAGCGTTGCTTGATACTTTTCGTGACATGAAAGTCCAATAAAGAGTAATCAAGAGTTGATTGTCCATCATAAGATGATGAATTAATTATTTACATCATGAGATGATTAAATAATAAATTGACTTAAAATTAGATTAACACTGAGCCTAGAGAGTCACACACATTAGAATTATAGATGACGAGAGTATCAATGTAATTATAGACTTACGAGGTTTTGTGAAAAATTTTCATACGGTAAATACATTGCATGGGAGAGATTGCCATCTATATATCCTCTATCTAAGCCCAGCGTTCTCTCCTCTCCTTCCGTGTCTCGAGTGTTGAGACTATGTCATAGCACTGCCGAGAATGAGAGCGTTCGCAGAGTGCTGTGCAGGGATAACTTCGTCCTTCGAACTTGTGTGGATATTGCTAGAGACTGCGTGCTTGCGCAGTTCGCAACCGCCACGAGGATTCTGTTTCAGTTTTGTTGCGATCTACATATCGCAGAGATAATGATCGGATCTCCTCTCATAGGAAACTGTCAGAAATCAGAATGAGCATCGTTAGGGTCGGGGGGAAAATATTTCACCATGTTTCTTACTTCCGACCCAGATCCTTATAGTTCTTAATTAGCTTTCTTACAAAATCATGTTATTAAATGTAGGGGCTTAACTTGTGACAAATATGAATTGTGAAATGGAATGTGATACCATGCTCTCCATGTGGATAGAAATATGTGCTTGCCATGCTTAACTTTGATGCGACCATACTTGTAATGACATACATAGTTAGACTGTGAATTAAGTGCTAGTATTTCATGCGAACAAATGTAGTACGCATAGTTGTGCACAAGATATACGTGTTAGCCATCAATTTAACTTGTGGGATACTAACATATGTTTGGCTTGCAAGATTTAATATTGATACAATGCTTGACGAAGCATTTACTTGAGTTGTATTGTTGCTATCGTGTTTGTCTGGGTGGGGAATGACATGGAACGGGACCCCACTAGAAATGTCAAAAATATTCGTAAACTCGATTACTCGCATCACTCGACCCGTGATGGGTCGGATAATACCCGAATAAACGGATATAGATTCGGGTTTGGATAAGTTTAAAATACCCATTTCATATTCGGATAGGGTATGGATTTAGTGCACCTAAATCCATACCCGATCTGAACCCGCTCTTAATAACTTATTGATGGGTCACACGATGGTTACGATGCTCTGTTTTTTGCCAGTGCCTGCCCTACTGCGTGCGGTGGCGATCCTTCCCTTCCAGCATCTGGCGCTGGCGGTGCTGAGCACCCTCCTGGCCTCCTGGCTCCTGCGGTGGCACCCTCGCCGGCCACTTGCTACACCGCTCCTCTACTCAGCCTCCCTGCGTCTACTGACTCTCGCTCGCCTCCCTACGTTTGCTGACTCTCGCTCGCCTCCGGTGGCCGGTGGCCTAGCTGGCGCACTAGGTGCCCATGTTCCTGTTGCTTCGCCGGGTTGTGTCCCCTCCTGACGAGGTGGCGACGTGGAAATAGATCGACGACAACTCCGGAACACGATTAGGATTGGATAACTTGCTACCTCGCACAGCTCGGCCTCACGCCGGACGGTCTCACACCGGGTGACACACTCAAACTCACAAAGAGAAAGAGGGAAGGAAATGCAAGAGGAGAAGCTCTCTCACGTACAAACCCAAAGCTTTCATTCAAATCATCATGTTACAATCCTTCGTAAGCCCCCCTTTATATAGGGAAAGCCCATTGCACACATACCTTCACACTTTCACTTATTGTGTTTATACCCTAGCCTAACAAGATAAAACCCAACAACCAACTATTGACTTTGTGGGGTTTAATAAAATAAAATATAACAACTTTTGACTATGACTAGCCTAATAAAACAAAAGTAAATACATGTAATAAAATATGTATTTTACACACGTACAAATACTCAATACTCAAAGACATACAAATACACACAAGTATATCTACTCAGGATGCCGAGTCTTCGAGTGAGTCTCCGAGCCACAAGCTCGGTGCAGTCGAGGCGGTGCGGCGTCGGCTCCGAGTAGTGGGCCCGGTAGTGGACTCGGTGGTGTCCCCACCAACTCTCATGGGACGACTGGAACTCGACTCTGTCGAGTAGGGGAGACACTATTGTAGTAGTGCTCCAGCAGATCTGGATCGAGGCGCTGGAGATCTTCCCAGTTGATCCAGGAATCTTCGGAAGGTGGACGGTCCCGCCAGCGGACAAGGTAGCACTGGTACACCCTGCTCCGTGTAGTTGTCACCTGCTCATCCAGTATCCTCTCAATGTGCTCGCGCGGTGCTCTCGAGGCTGTGGGACGCACAGGGGTGGGCTCACTCTCAATAGGAGGAGAAGGCTCGAAAGGGTCACTAGGAATCGCTGTGAGTTCCTTATAAGCCACTAGGTCTGTCACATTAAAGGTCGAGCTAATCCCATATTCATGAGGTAAGTCCACAACATACGCATTGGGGCCAATCTTCCGCAGAATTGGGAAGGGACCATCACTACAGACTTGTAACTTCTTAACGGCTCCCGAGGGGAGTCGTTCGGGTCGAACCAGTACCATAACCATGTCACCTTCTTAGAATTCATGGTGACGCCTATGTAAATCAGTCAAGCGTTTGTAAGTTTCATTACTGGGGTTTATTTGCTTGCTAATGGACTCATGCAGACTTTTGACATGCTGTGCAAATTCCTCAGCTGACTTGGATGTCCTAGACTCGAGGGGGGGGGGGAATGAGATCCACGGGTTTCTTTAGGTTTATAGCCATGCACGACCTCAAATGGACTCATACATATGGACCTATTGACAGAGCTGTTGTATGCAAATTCGGCTCTAGGTAAAAGAAGGTCCCAAGTGCCGGGGTGATCCCCTACAAGACACCTCAACAGATTCCCTAAACTCCTATTGACGACCTCGGTTTGCCCATCAGTTTGGGGGTGATAGGCAGTGGAAAATTTCAGTTTGGTGCCAACTAGATGTCAAAGTGTCTTCCAAAAATAGCTAGTGAACCAGACATCTCTGTCTGACACTATGGTTTGGGGGAGACCATGCAGACGCACGACTTCATCAAAGAATAAGTGGGCTACTCTAGATGCATCAGATGTTTTGCTACATGTAATGAAATGGGCCATCTTAGAGAACCTATCAACTACTACGAAGATGGAGTCATGTTTGTGAGCAGTGCGCGGTAACCCAAGGATAAAATCCATGCTCACGCCAACCCATGGTCTATCAGGAATGGGGAGAGGAGTGTAGAGACCAGTGTTCTGTTTGACTTGTTTGGCCATTGTGCATGTCCTACACTGGGCTACAATCTTGGCCACATCTTTCTTCAGGCCAGGCCAATAAAAATGCTCCTCTACAGAATGGATGATCTTGTTGCGGCCAAAGTGACCAGCAAGACCTCCAGCATGCATTTCCCAAATCAGGAAGTCCCGAACAGAAGTCCTCGGGACACAGAGTTGCTGCCCTCGAAATAGAAAACCATCCTGGAGTAGATAGTCAGAAAAGACTGTCGAGGGTCCAACAGACAAAGCAGAGTGGGCAGGGCCAAATTCGGGACACTCTCCATAGAGTTCCTTCATGCGGTCAAACCCGGTGACCTCTACCCGAACAGTGGAAAGAAGGGAGACCCTTCGACTCAAGGCGTCGGCCACCTTATGCTCTTTTCCAGCCTTATGTTTTAAGACAAAGGTGAAAGAATGGAGGAATTCGACCCACCGACCCTGCCTAGGGTTTAAGCCCTTCTGAGAGCTAAGGAATTTCAGAGCCTCGTGGTCTGAATATAAGACAAACTCTTGAGGTAAGAGATAGTGTCTCCAGTGTTTGAGGCTTGGACCACGGCATAGAACTCCTTATCATAGGTGGAGTAGCGAAGCTTTGCATCAGAAAGCTTCTCACTAAAGTAAGCCACAGGGTGACTTTCCTGGCTAAGCACTCCTCCTATTCCTACGCCAGATGCATCACAGGATATCTCGAAGACTTTGAAAAGTCTGGCAGGCGGAGGACAGGGGCTTTGGTCATGAGCTCTTTTATGGCACGAAAAGCCTGGGAGGCAGCTTTGGTCCACTCAAAATTCCCCTTACAGATACAATCCGTAATGGGTGCCATAATGGTGCTAAAACCTTGAATGAAGCATCTGTAGAAAGTGGCTAGCCCATGGAAACTTTGAACGTCATGGACATTCTGAGGCTCTGGCCAGTCTACTAAGGCTTGGACCTTGGATTGGTCCACAGACACTCCTTGACTCGATACCACAAATCCAAGGAAAGTGACCCGGTCTGTCATAAATTCACATTTCTTGAGATTGATAAACAGGGTTTCTCTCCTCAAGGTCTCGCAGACTTCCCTCAAATGATGGATGTGGTCCTGAGGGTTGTGGCTATAGATGAGAATGTTGTAAAAGTAGACGATAACAAAGCGACCAATGAGGGGTCGAAGGATTTCCGTCATAAGCCGCATGAATGTGCTGGGGGCATTGGATAGCCCAAACGGCATGACGAGCCACTCATACAGACCTTCTTTTGTTTTGAAGGCTATCTTCCACTCATCCCCTGGTCAGATACGGACCTGGTGGTAGCCACTTTTCAAGTCAATTTTGGAAAAGATGGTGGCTCCACTCATCATGTCAAGCATGTCATCAAGACGCGGAATGGGAAACCTATACTTGACAGTGATCTTATTGATGGCGCGGCTGTCAACACACATCCGCCATGTGCCATCCTTTTTGGGTGTGAGCAAGGCAGGGACAGCTCATGGGCTCTTGCTCACTCTGAGGAAACCTTTTTGAATAAGGTCCTCGACAATCCTTTGGAGCTCAGCATGCTCCTTGGGGTTCAATCGATAATGGGGAAGGTTGGGTAGGGTGGACCCAGGGACAAGATCAATAGCGTGTTGTACGTCACGCATGGGAGGGAGTCTAGAGGGTAAGTCCTCTGGGAAAATATCTTGGAAGTCCTGTAGGATTGCCTGGACCTCAGGTGGGACTAAGACTCGAGATTCCTCAGGAGTGATGGTGACAACAACAGCCCAGATAGAGGCACCCTCGGCAACCTCCCTCTTCAGGTCACGGACACCTATGAAGTTAAGGCACCTAACCGGGTCATAACCAACCTTAGGGGCCTTAGGAATGGGTGTGATAGGTGCAGGAGGAGAGGGAATGAGAAGTTTCCATTCAGTGGGAGTTCGAGGACTCTCTTGAACCTTGGAAGGTTCCAGTGGGGGTGGAGGTGGAATTCTTTCCCGGGGTTACCTTTGGGGGTGCCGGGTACAGCTGTATCTTCTTCCAATTATGTAAGAAAGAATATTGATTGGACCGACCAAATGTAGTAAGGTCTACATCATAAATCCACGGTCGTCCTAGGATGATGCTACTAACCTTCATTGGCACTACATCGCATAAGATTTGTCATTGGTAAGATTAGAATTTGGTGGAAATGACACATGTAGTGGTGACTGGGATAGACGTGTTGTCAACCCAAGCTATGTTGTACGGCCTCGGATGAGGATGGGTAGGTAGACCTAGACGGGAGATAAAGTCTGAAGAGACTGCATTGATACAGCTCCCGTTGTCAAAAATCACCTTGCAGGGTTGATACTTTACCATGATATAGGTTTGGAAGATGGAGGTTCGACGCCAGTCGTCCTCCTGGGGGTGTGTTAAGATGCAGCGGACTACACCCAGTCTTCCCTAGTTTGAACTCTCGATAATATCTCCTACTTACATGTACTCGACATAAGTTCCTTCATACCCTGCATCCATTTCCTCAAACTGGGCGATGAGGTCAGGATCGGCCTCATACCTCTCAATGGCTTCTCCTTTTCTGAGGTGGAAGCTCCACAGGCTGGGGGTCGGTGATGACTAAGGCTCGGGTGGGGCAATTGGAGGCAACATGCCCTAGGTTATGGCACCTAAAGCAACGAACTCCCGAGACAGGTACTGGTTGGGAGGTGCTAGGGACGACTCACATTCCCTTGTCATCTCTCTTATCAGTTGGCAGAGTGTACTCCAGCCTGGGCACAGTAGCGGGTGCAGGTAAGGTGTTCCTCGTGAAAGGAACGGTAGGGGCAACGGCCCGAAGAGGGGTAGCAGTAGGGACATAGGAGGGGGAGGGGCCAGGCCTCTCAGAATAGCGGACCACGGGGTTTCGGGATTCATGTTGACAGTAAGTGGGGACCCGAGGTGGGACCACCCTTTGAAACTGCTCGATGTCCTGAGCAACCTGATAGGCATGCTCGAGAGTGTTAACTTCACGTAGGAACATCTCCCGATGTATGCTCTCGTGTAAGCCAGCCCTAAACCGTGAGAGGGTGACGGAGGCATCCTCCATGACTCAACTCCGAAGGAAGAAGTCATCAAATTTGGCGATGTACTCGTCCACGGACTTTCCATCCTAGGTGAGTTTCTGCCATTGGTCTAAAAGACGCTGATGATAGGAGGGTGGCAGATACTTCTCCCTCAGTTTCTCCTTCATCTCTTCCCACGTGCTTATGGGCTCCTCTCATCTCCTGGCTAGGAGATTCTCAACGTTACACCAGTAGGTTTTGACTTGACTTAAGAGTTTCATCTTGGCAAACCTCACCCTTGTAGCAGGGGTCATGCGGTGATGCCAGTCAAAATACTGATCCATCCCGGTCTCCCAATCAAGATATGTAGCGGGGTTTAGGGACCCATCAAAATTCAGAGCATCAATTTTGACATTCCGGAGGATGATATCCTCATCGTCGTGGTCTCTCTCTCGAGGCGCATGGGCCTCTTGCTCTCTACCTTGGGGAGCTTGGCTTTGGCGGGCTTGCTCTCTCTCCTCCCTAGGATTGGCTACGGTATCGCCGCGGCCATTCACTCTTCCTTCATCTCCCTTCAGTAGATCCTCTAAGGCTCAAATCCTCTCATCTAGTTCTGCTCGTAATTGGTCTATGGATTCTTCAAAGTGGGCCATAAGATTGTGCTCGAGCTGGACCAGCATAGCAGTCACGCTCTTTTGATCCATGGGTAGCGTTGAGGGGCGCTCTAGACGGCCTGATGAATTCCTAGACCAGCGTGGCATGCACGGACTCGGACCTAAATGATGCAATCATGGGACCGAAAATTATCAAGCTATAAACCTGAATTTTGTTGGCTAATAGGCAAAGGGTCAACTTGAAGTGACCGGTCAGGGAGAGTTACTTGCCCGTAGGCGAAGTAGTTGTGGAACTACCTCCTGACAATTAGGGTGCCTTAATGGGGTAGTCTAGGGCCTAAGGATGGGCGCAAGCAAGCTCTCTCTCACCGTCCACAGCGATGCACTCAGAAGACAGGCTGCATGGATCGGGCTCTCTCTCACTTCGCGAGGCAATTGAAAAGATACTAAATGAGCAAGTGAGGGGAGCACGTACCTAGCTAGACTGAAAAGTCTAACTTCGACCGGAGACGAAGGCGAGCGGGGACGTGCGTGACTGCACGGCGTCGACGAAGCTTGACCAGTTACAAAAGATTCACTCCACATAGGGATGATTTAATTATTACAAAACCGCGTATTTTAAAAAAATTTCCCGCGCAGGGGAACAAATAATTCAAACTTCCTCCACGCAGGGAGACTCAGAGGTACCCACGTTCCGTATTTTACGGACCGTCTGTTGGCTTCCGGGTGACTCGGGCAACATCCTAGCCGTCGTCGTGGACTTTGGGTGTAATGCCCCGGGTTTTTCAGATCTGAATCCGTGGGCCTGAGATCGTCTTTTCTGCGGATTTCGGATTGTGTCCGATCGAGCTTCGGACTATTTTTATCGGGTGGTCGGGCCCACTAGTGGTGTGCCCATGAGTTTCCTTGGGTCCGTGGTGTTGTGAGGAGCACGACGGTAATTTTCTGTAATTTTCGGAGCACCTTTGTGGGTCCCGGGTTGCATTTTGGGTTTTACGCATGTTTTCCGTCTGTCGGACCTTCGAAACCCCGCATAGGGTGAACCGCTGCGTTCTCCAACGCCGGGACGTTACCACGGTGATCAGCATGTTCCGAGGAGCGCGGGGGTGTATTTTCCTATTTTTCGATATTTTTCTCTCTCTCCCCTCTCATTTCTCTCTTCTCTCCCTCTCTCGTCTCACGCTCTCTCTCCTCTCTCCCTCTCTCTCCGGCGGCCGATGGGGTGGAGTGCGGGCGAGGTGGGGATGGCGCGGGCGAGGCACGGGCGAGGATGGATGAGGATCAAGGCGGTGGAGGCGCAGTGAAGCTCGGCCACTGGTTCGTGGAACGGTGAGGCTTCGACGGTGTTTTCTTCGCGGATCGGCAAGCTCGGGGCGCGAAATCTTCGGTGGAGGTAGGGAGATGGACCCCCAGCTCGTGCTCTTTCTTTCCGGCGAGTTTCGTAGGCCGTGGTAAGCCGAGCGGGTTTATTTTCGCATTTTGGGGAAAATCCATGTTTTGGGGGAGTGAGCCGGATCTCTCGTTTTACAGCATTTTTGGCCGATCCAGGGGTTTAGATGTATGCCTAGGGGCTTGGGGATGGATTCCCCTTCGTTTCCCCATCACCCGGGGGTGATCGGAGCGTGGATCGAATTTTTGGGCCGTTTCGCTCTTGGACGGGTGTGACGGTCCTTCCAGTGACCGTCACATGATGTGACGCCCCAGGGTGGGTGCGTCACAGGGTCCTGTAGTGTCGGCAGGCGTCGGTCTCTCTGGCGATCTTACGATGAACCGAGAGAGGGTGTGACGCGCCTGGGCTCGACCGCTATGTCCGTTTTCATGTTTTCGGACCGTTGGGATCACGAGTCCGTGACGCGCCTAGGTAGGACCGTCAGAGCCTTGTGACGCCCCTTC
Source organism: Amorphophallus konjac (assembly GCA_022559845.1). Taxonomy (NCBI): domain Eukaryota; kingdom Viridiplantae; phylum Streptophyta; class Magnoliopsida; order Alismatales; family Araceae; genus Amorphophallus; species Amorphophallus konjac. The sequence continues at coordinate 70,900,371 of CM040128.1, read as the reverse complement.
ATGGGACCGTCAGAGTTGACGCAGCCCATTTTCTGACGTGCCTGGGTAGGACCGTCAGAGATTATGACGCCCCTAGAGGTGTGCGTCACATCCTATTTTCTCTCGTCTTCTAACGCATTGGGTTGGGTGCGTCAGAGATGGTGACGTACCAGGGCTGGCGCGTCACAGACCGTGACGCACCAGGACTAGCGCGTCACAGTCGGTTTGCACCGAGCGTCTGACGGCCCTGTGTTGGTGCGTCAGAGTTGTTGTGACGGTCGAGGCTTGGACCGTTACACACTATGACGGCCCAAGGTTAGACCGCCAGCCTCTGTGTGGTGCCGAGGTGAGTTTTCGTGTTCTCCGCGATCATTTCACGTTGTGTCGGTCCCTAGTCGACCCGGTCGTGACCCAGTGGTTGACTTACGGTCTTGTGAGTGTCCCAGACACCCGTGGGACTCTGTGACCGTGTTTTGAGGGTGTCGGGAGGACCGTGCTACTTCGTTTAGCGTGCCCGAGGGTTTGAGAGTCTGGGTGACTTCTCGCGTGTCGGGCTTTTGTGTTACGCTAGACCGAGTCACCGTGTATCGGTGGGGGTGCGGTGGGGTCTCCCCCGCATGCCGTGAGTTTTCCTGGAAGATGATTCCCGAGTGGGCCATGTGTTTGGCCTTGGACTACGAGTCCAGTTATCGGCATGGCAGCCTGTGAGCTGCCTTGGGAACCGTACTTCTACGTTTCCTTGTAGACTGTGAGTCCCGTTTCTTCTCCGACTATGGTCACCATGCGACGATGCCGGTACGTGGGATGGTCCCCATACGTCATCGGATGCGGACGTTGTTTTCCGCTGACTTGAGAGTCTACTCCGTAGTGACCCTCCACTAGTCGTAGCTTGCTTACACGCGAGTGGTCCCACCTGGGAGTAGGTGGAGAGGCTTACCATGAGGATGGTTTTTAGACTGGTTTCCGTTGGGCCCCACGTCTTGCAGTCAGAGTCCGACTGAGGGGAAAACCAGTCAGAGGCCAGACCTGGGACACATGGTCTGTGTGTGCACACGTGGTTGGGGGCAGTTGGACCCACGTCGACGGGCGTGAACCCAACTAGTCACATGTTTGTGGTTACTTGTACGGTATCTCAATTCTCGCTGGGCCGGAGGGAGACACCTGAGGCGCGGACTAAGACGTCAGTAGACGCATTTGGCCTTACTTCTAGTGGGAGGTACTCCTGTCGAGTCGGGAGTGACAGACTGTCAGTTTCTGTGACTTCGACCTTCGGGTTTTCGGTTGTGTTGACCGTTGAGTTCCGGTTGTTTCGCCGTGGCACGTGTGTCGGTTTTCGTGCCGTGAGACTAGTGCTAGTGGCTTTACCGAGGTTACGTCTTGTTGGTGCAGTGTCTGTGATAGGATGATCAGGGTTGCACCTTCGACAGCGTGTCCAGGTTGGCCGTGTCCCGGGAGACAGGCCTCTACGGTGGGGTTGCCGTAGGTTTTACTTCGGTAAGTGATGCTAGTATGGTCCGGTTCCCGACAGTGAGATCGGGATTTCTCTTTCTGCTTGACCGGTACAGTAGGAGTAGTTGTAGTGCCGAGTTTCGACCGGCCACCAGGTTTACTGTTCCTGCTGTTACGGTTGCACTTGTGGTTACAGCTTTCCGTGCCGCCGTTGTTCTCAGTTACGGTTCCGCGGGATCCCTACTGGGCCAGTGGCAGGAGGCTCACCCTTACTTTTCAGGTGCGGCGGTTCTTCCTCGTGATTCGAGGGTGCTGTTCGGAGGTTCTCAGTTGCCAGCTCGCCGGGCCGAGTGTTCACTTGGCATGTGGTACGCTTTACTACTTTAGACTGTACTTTCTGTTGGACTGGACTCTGTTGTAGTAGTTGTTTATTTATTTCTGTTAATTGTTTCATTGTTCTGCTTTATTTCCTATTTCTTTATACCTCCACACTCTTTTTAGCCCTTACGAGCCCTCCCGGCTCGTGGGCGGCGGTTCGAGTCTCGGATTAGCGGGCCTTCCCAATAATCGGATTCTCGGGTCGTCACATCGGGCGCCACAATTAAATTAATAGATATAGAATAGATAGAATATATATGTAAATATATACATCATATTATATATGAAATATATATAATAGATATATATATTATCAGTTCAATCAACTCCCTTTTTTGACTTTTCTTTTCAAATCTCTTTTTTTTGACTTTTCAAACTCCTCTTTTGCCTTTTTTTTTCAAACCACTTTCTTTCTGTTTAATTAAAAACCTCTTTTTTTCAAACTTTTCCACTGTCTTCTACAGCAGGACGCTCTCCGAGGGCTTCATCACCCTCGTCTCCTCCGCCGTCATGATCTTTCTCTTCCTCTTGGAGATCAGATTGTTTCTGAATTCAGCAACTAAGACTAAACTGGTGGTTGATACGTCAAGAGGAGAAACATTGCGTGTCAATTTTGATGTAACTTTCCCATCGCTCGCTTGTTCACTTCTTAGTGTTGATGCTATGGCCATTAGTGGGGAACAACACTATGATATAAGGCATGACATCATAAAGAAGATACTCGATCACCTTGGTAATGTGATTGAGGCTAGACCAGATGGAATTGGTGCTCCCAAGATCGAAAGGCCTTTACAAAGACATGGTGGAAGGCTTCAGCACAATGAATCCTATTGTGGTTCTTGTTTTGGTGCTGAAGAGGTAGATGATGATTGTTGTAACTCATGTGAGGAAGTTCGTGAGGCATATCAAAAGAAAGTATGGGCATTAACAAATACAGATTTGATTGACCAGTGTAAGAGAGAGAGAGAGAGAGAGAGAGAGAACGAGAGGGGGGATTCTTTTCCGAGAGAGAGAGAGAGAGAGAAACAGGGAGGGAAACTGAGAGAAAGAAACTGTGAGAGAGAGAGAGCAAGAACGCATGGATTTTTTTTTTGCTTACATTTTTTTTCTTTCTCTATGTTTTTTTCTTCCTCTCACACAACAGATAAAACTCAACTACTCTTTTCTTTTCTTTTTTTTGTTCACCTCTAGCAACAGAGAGAGAGAAGGACCGACGATGGGGACGTTGGGGTCGAGGGAGATGCCGTGTTGGGCTCTAATATCAAATCTGACGAGACGGTGACGTGGAAATAGATCGACGACAACTCCGAAACACGATTAGGATTGGATAACTTGTTACCTCGTGCAGCTCAACCTCACGCCGGACGGTCTCACACCGGGCGACACACTCAAACTCACAAATAGAAAGAGTGAAGGAAATGCAAGAGGGGAACCTCTCTCACGTACAAACCCAAAACTTTCATTCAAATCATCAGGTTACAATCCTTCGTAAGCCCCCCTTTATATAGGGAAAGCCCATTACACACATACCTTCACACTTTCACTTATTGTGTTTATACCCTAGCCTAACAAGATAAAACCCAACAACCAACTATTGACTTTGTAGGTTTAATAAAATAAAATACAACAACTTTTGACTATGACTAGCCTAATAAAACAAAAGTAAATACATGTAGTAAAGCATACATTTTACACACGTACAAATACTCAATATTCAAAGACATACAAATACACATAAGTATATCTACTCAGGATGCCGAGTCTTCGAGTGAGTCTCCGAGTGAGTCTCCGAGCCACAAGCTCGGTGCAATCGAGGTGGTGCGGCGTCGGCTCCGAGTAGTGGGCCCGGTAGTGGACCCGGTGGTGTCCCCACCAACTCCATTCCCAAGCCACTCACTGCCACTGCCTCGGTGCATGTCTCTCCGTGCTGCACCCGTTTCGATGAGACTCCTGTCGCTCCTACCTCTCGCCTCGCCGCCACCTTTGCTGGCTGCTCCAACGGGAGCGCTCGTCCCTCTCCCGCTCCTCTCTGTGCTGCTTGGGATACGTTGTCAACGAGTCCCTCCGCCGGCGCTCTACTGCTGCCGGTCGCCACCCTTGGCCATCCTTGTGCCCTTGCCGCTCCAGGTTCTTCTCCAGTGCAGGTGGGTGTCTTGCCGGCATGGCCTGCCGTCGGTGCTCTGCCGGCTGGTCGCTCTGCTGCCCTCCTCCTGTTGGAGGTCCTCCGGGTTGCTTCCCTTCGTCCCACCTCTTGCTTTCTTTTCCCCCCTCTTCTGTTGCGTCTCCCTCCTTCGGCCACCCCTTGGCCCCCTCCTCTCTTGCCTCTTGTCCTTTGGCCCCCTCTCGCTCCCTGCCCCTCCTCCGTCGCCGGCCATCCAGGTTTCCCTTCCCCCCCCTCTGTCCTCCTGCCCTCTCTTCAACCACTCTCCTGTGCCCTCCTGCTCCTGCCGCCGGTGACTCCCATCCTGCTTCGTCCCCTTTGCTCCCTTGCTCCTCACCCATGCCCCAGGTGGATGCCTGTGGTGCGCCTCCCTCTCTGTCCGTCCTCCCTGCCCTCCTGCCTCCCTCCCTACCCCCCCCCTCTTCTTCCTCCTCCCTTTGCCCCCCCATCTCCCTTCCCTCGTCAGCTCCTCCTTGCCTCTTGCTAGCCCCTGGCCTCCCTTTGACTGCCACCCCCCCTCGTCCTGCCTCCCCCCCTTTTTTTGGCCTCTCGTTCATCCTCTCCGACCCTCCTGCCTTCCCCTCGATTGCCCCCCCTTGACCTGTTCAGCCTCCTCCTGCTCCCCTTCCTTTCGTGGTCGTCGACCCCCCCTGCCTCCCTCCGGCCCTCCTGCCCCCCTGCTCGCTCTCCCGTCGCCACCCCCTTGCTGCCCGTCTGCGCTGGCGCTCCCATCGGTTGATGCTGCTTCGCCTGCCTGCCGCCGTTGGTGGGCTCTTCGTCTCTGCTCCGGCATGGTCCCTCCAACCACCCTCGTGTCCTGCACGCGTTCGTTGTCTCGCCTGCTGATGCGCACACCTCATTTGGGTGGGTGGCCATCCCAGGCGCACTCCCGTCCGCCGGCCATGCTGCAGCCATCGGCGGGCTTGTTCTGCAACAATGTTACTTGCCCCATCTCTTGGGCCTCGTTGTATTTTTCCTTTTTGGGCTTATTGGGCTTTGCCCACATGCTGTATCTCAGGGTTCCTTTTGGGTTCTTTCTTCTTGCGGTTTATTGGGCCTTACCCACTTGTTGTTATTGGGCCTCCTCTCCTCTTTAGCAGGATGCCTCCCCCCCAGACCTTCATGGTCTCCTGTATCCCCAACCCTCTTCTTTCCTTTATGCTTATTATATATAAATTCTCTTGTAAGGTGGCCGGGGTTGAGTCTCTCCCTCTGTCCCTTACAAGTATAACCTTAGTTAAAAAATATAACTTATTGTGCACGTTAGGTCTATGATTTTGACATGAACTTAACTTGTTGCCCGTCTTGTTTAGTTTGTGAGTTTGGACTTCTTGTTAAAATTGTAAGAACATTTTTATAGAACATAAAAATTAATTTAGAAAGGAAAGAATTGACTGAATTTCTATTTGTTTAATTCTCATAAATCTCACATTTCCTTAGATATGGACGTAGACTCATATTTTATGGACGGATACGGATATCTGTGGATATATCCATACCCGTGACGGATATACTCGTATTCATACATGCGAAAATAATAGGGTACTATCCGAATATGATATTTATAAAATTTTCACGGATAAGATATGGTATTGATCTACTCAAACGCCGAACTTGATCCATTTACGTCCCTAGACCCGACTAAATTTACAATTTAGCCCATGCCTTTTATTATTTTTGGATGTGGTCAGGTTGTGCGGGATATCAACTATCAAGTGATGGCAGCTGGTGTGCCGAACATGAGTATAGTGTGACGGTGGGGGCTCCGGGAGTGTGATGGCCCTCTCATCTTCCGTACTTGCGTAACACCAAATTGTTGGGCATACAAATATGACATGTCTTGTATAATTAGTAGGTTTGTAGTTTGGCAACGTACTTCATTCCTTTCGGGCTCAATTTGTGAATACATGTGTTACTTTTTATTGAAAATACTTGATTAAATTGTGTATGGATGGCTTTGTGTGATCAGGCCGACCCTATCGGTGTTGTTTATTTAGCCAGTTACATGTCCGTGCGGCGATACGGCAACACACACCCACCTCCTTTGGAAGGAGGCGGTTTGGAAGGAGGCGGTCACGGGTTCCATCCCTCCCCCCCCCCCCCCCCCCAACTCCAAACATGAGGTGTCAGGTGTGTGTGGGATTTACCCATTTTGGGGTGCCTCTATTCCGTGTCAGTGGTGGGTAACGTTGAGACTTGAGAGGTTATTCCGGCGCCCCTTACCTAGTAATTTTTTTCTCCTCCTCTTCTCAGCCTTAGTAGTCTCCCCTCCCTCTACTCATGTTTTTATTAACAAAAGAAAAAATATCTTTATATCTCTAAACTCATTAAAAAATATCTTTATATCTTTATTTTTATCATATTTATCATATATTTTTTAAATTTTTTAATTAATAATCATTATAATCTTTCGCAAGATTACTGGGCTCCTTTGTTAATCGAGTAGAATAACTCGTTCGACCTTTTTCGGTCGAATGAGATATTCGACCCCACATAACTCTGCTGTGTGTGAGAGGCTTCGGTGTGAGAGGCCGTGTGCATAGAGATTAAGGAGATGCTTATTTAATTACTAGATCAAACACGAGATACCTCCATCCTATGCATGGAAGAGTAGCAGGAATCCTGGAATCACTGGGACATGGCCCCAGACCTGTTTCTCGGGCACCTCCGTGCAGCAGGGGCTGCCCCTTCTCTCTCAATAGTAGCAGGAGAAGAGGAGAGAGAGAGAGAGAGGGCACGGGGGTTTACCCCTCCCGCTCCAGCAACCGGCCACCCAGTAGGGGGGGTGCAAATTGATGGCGCCGAGGTTGGCAGAGATCGACTAGCCGGAGGTCTTCACGAGGACAATGGTGTCGACCGAGTCGATGAGGTCACAGTAGCTCTTGTCGACGAGCTGGCGGAGGTCCTCCTTCTTCTCCTTGATCTCGTGCTTCGTGGCGGCCTCCACCACCCGGATCTCGGCGACCTTCTTCGTCCAAAAGAGTGACTCGGCGTCGCGGGTGCCCATGGCACTGAAGGCGTCTGCCGGAGGCCGAGGCTGGATGCTCATGGAGGAGAGCACAAGCAAATTGGGGGGGGGGGAGTCACATTTCAGGTGCTTCTTCTGCCTGGGCTTGGGTTCAACTGGAGAGAGAGAGAGGTCTTTCCCGTCCGGGCGTCCGCACCCTCACCTGGGGGGGTGGGGAGAGAGAGAGCCCTCACCTGGGGGGTTAGAGAGAGAGAGAGAGAGAGAGAGAGAGAGAGATCTTTCCCGTCCGGGCGTCCGCACCATGACCTGGGGGGTTGGGAGAGAGAGAGGGGGGTATTGGATAGAATATTTCTATCTAGATAGAATATCCTCATCATTATTTAAATAATTAAATTATAGGGGTGATACTAATTTATGAAAGATTATAGGGGATTAAAAGTAAAAATCCCTATTACAATTTACAATATAATCTTATTTTCAGTTAATAGCAATTAATGTGCCTCTCATACTACATAAATAGATACATCTAACTTGAATTTTATTCGGCCTAATAATGGGTCCGTATCCATTTTCACAGCTCCGCTGGGGTTTTTAAGCAACCCAAGTTGGAGTTCTCATCTCTGCCCAAGAAAAGTTACTTTATAGTAAAAAAAATTAAGAAAAATTATTTCTAATCAAATTTATAGTAATAGGCTCAACGATCATTCAGAAATGACTTTTCAGACAAACGTCAAAGCAAATTGAAAAAAAGCACTCACCACCATGCTTTTAAGAGTAGGCGTTGGGAAGACCATCGAGAAACAGCCCTTCCAAGGATTATCCCGATAATTTAACTTAACCTTTTTTAGGAGCATGATTCTCGTGACTGAAATAGAATCTCATAAGAAAAGTGACGCGGAGTGACTTGATCGATGGACAGAGAATAATTTTGATTTATTAAGAATCATGGAAGATATATATGTTGATGATCAATTTTTTATTTTTTTTATTTTCGTAGACAGTCTATGGTTGTTTTTTTATTTCAATAAATTATAAGTTATTAGGTGAGTTAAGATTTGATTATGTATTTTATTTTGTTATATATTTTTAATTTTAAGGGTAAAATTATTTTACTGTTAACGTAAAAATAAAATATGTCTATTTGTATTTATATTTTTCTATAAATAATAGAAGCCAACCTTAATTAAGATTAAATAATAATCAAAAAAGTTTGTAATGTCATTACGTGCTCCTTCTGATGAGATGTCAAATCTCTTATGACTTCTTTCTAACGTGAGATCTAACCCCTATTTCCTTTCTCTCTTTTCTTTTTCTCTACTTCGTGATACCCACGCAATGTACCTCTGCCGTAATCATACTTTTCCCTCCACCATAAACCATCTCACTGGCCGCAAACCCCATTTTTATTTATTTATTTTTTTCCGTTGTCATTGAACTTCCTGAGCACTGTATATCTTCATCCCCCCTCTCCCATCATCTATGTTATTCTAATATTATTGTCATTATGCTTTCCCACATTAGCACCACCCATGGTCACTGACCACTATATTACCTTTCGTGTTCTTTCATTTTCTCTTGTTCCCCTCCACCGTAACCCATCTCAATGCCCTCAACATTATTCCTTTATTTATTTTTCATTCTTTTCTGTCAATAAGTTTTTGCCCTCTCTCTCCCTCTCCCCTCCCTCTCTCTTATTCTCCTGTCACCCTGTTACAGGGTTCTCTCGTTATTCTTTTCTCAATTGTAACTACTATAGCAGTGAAACAACAAAAACAGGGGAAAAAAAGCCCCCGCCCCTCGTCTCTCTATCTGTAGTATGAGTCTCTTTGAAAAAAGAAGGCAGAGACAAAAAAATATCTTGTGAAAAAAAAGAACCAAAAAAAAAAAAAGGGTCAATAGTTGGTGACAAACAAGAGAGAAAAAAATAGAAAAAATTGGAGAAAAGAAGATATTTATAGCCCCGAGTGCAATCTGGCATCAAATAAAGCGGCCCATTGTCCCTACAATCAACATGACCACAGGTGTTGCCCCTCATCATCTCTGTTGCGGAGTTCGTTTTGCTGGTCGCTAAGCTCTGTCTTACGTCAAATTAGTATCAGAGCTTAAGGGAATCAACTTATTTTCATAAGTTGAGATCCTATAGTTATACATTCGGTATGTTTCCTCTCCCAATTATATTTGCTGCATATGTACCTAATGGAGAACATGTAGAAATCGATTTACATGAGTCGGAAGATAGAAATTGGATTTCACCTGACATTGTTAAGTCACTTGCAAAGACTGGAAAAATTATTATTGAGGGTGACCGTGTATTTGTAGAGTTCTATAAGAAATTCAAAACAGTCACATATGATGATGGAGCCGGTGTGACATTGGGTCAATGGCTGACACATGCATTATTTTAGGAAAAGAGTGGCTCGAAGAAAGGAGTGATATCATTGATCCAGAAAGAAAAACTTGCATCCTGAGACATGATATCTTGCCATGTGAATTTATTTTTCATAACCTATTATTATATCACCCACAAAGAAATAATGTGCACCAAGTTTTTGAATGTCAGTCAAAAGCAGAATTAAATGAGGGAAAACTCCCTATGATTGATCATGCCTCAGAGGTTATTTTATCTCAAGCAGAGGTTACAGATAGTCAAGATGCTGCTTTACAGATTGTTAATTTTTGGGATCACGACCTCTTCTTGCAGTCTGGATTGAATATAATTCATGAGCTTCTCTTTGAGATAGATTCATCCTTCGTCTCTACAGGTGATATATTTGCTCAAGATATTTGGGATCAAAGGCTCATAATTGATGTAGGGTTTGATTCGATTTCAGAGCACTTATTTGCATTTCAAAGGGCCTCATGATCTCTTGATATTGCTGATGTGGGATTTTATATGACTCTGAGTGACTTCAACTTGGTCTGGTACAGTTTTGAGGCATCTACTCAACGTTGCCGCCAATTTAGCGATTTGAAGATCTATGTGAACTTATTGGTGTTGCATGCGCAAGATACTCCCATCTTCACTTCAGTGTTTCTTCATCATTTCAAAATTCGAGGTCGATTTTTTTCGAATCAGGGAGATTGATGTGGAGCGACTTGGCCGATGGACAAAGGATGATTTTGATTTAGTTGGGATCATGACGCGGCGGCGACGTGGAAATGGATCGACGGCAACTCCGTGACGCGAACAGGATGGATAACTCGCTACCTCACGCAGCTCGCCCTCACGCCGGACGGTCTCACACTGGGCGACACTCAAACTCACAAGGAGAAAGAGGGGAGAGCTCTCGCACAAAACAGGCTTTCATTCATTCTTATCATTCATATATCAACATACGTAACACACCCCTTAGCCCCCTATTTATAGGGAAAGTCCATTACACACATACCTTCACACTTTCATTTATTGTGTTTATACCCTGGCCTAACAAGACAAAATCCACCCACCTAACTTTTGACTTGTGAGTTCTAATCAAATAAAATTACACAAAATACACACATGTTATTTGACTAGCCTAATAAGACGAATACACACACAAATACGTATATGCAATACACACAAAATGAAATACATACGCAATATACTACCGTAGCGACAAGTCGAGTCTTCAGGAAGTCGGATCTCCTAGTCATAAGCTCGGTGCAGTCGGGGCGGTACGGCGTCGGCTCTGAGTAGTGGGCCCGGTAGTGGACCCGGTGTCCCCACCAACCCTCCCGGGGCGGCTGGAACTCGACTCCGTCGAGTAAGGGGGGACACTGCTGTGGTAGTGCTCCAGTAGATCTGGATCGAGGCGCTGGAGATCTTCCCGGCTGATCCAGGAATCATCAGAAGGTGGACGGTCCCACCAGCGGACAAGGTAGCGCTGGTACACCCTGCTCCGTGTAGTTGTCACCTGCTCATCAAGTATCCTCTCAATGTGCTCGCGCGGTACTCTCGAGGCTGTGGGACGCACAGGGGTGGGCTCACTCACAATGGGAGGAGAAGGCTCGAAAGGGTCACTAGGAATCGTTGTGGGTTCCTTGTAGGCCACTAGGTCTGTCACATTAAAGGTCGAGCTAATCCCATATTCGGGAGGTAAGTCCACAACATAAGCATTAGAGCCAATCTTCCGTAGAATTGGGAAGGGTCCATCACTACAGACTTGCAACTTTTTAATGGCTCCCGAGGGGAGTCGTTCGGGTCGAACCCGTACCATAACCATGTCACCTTCTTAGAATTCATGGTGACGCCTATGCGAATCAGCCAAGCGCTTGTAAGTTTCATTATTGAGGTTTATTTGCTTGCTAATTGACTCATGCAGACTTGTGACATGCTGTGCAAATTCCTCTGCTGACCTGGATGTCCTAGACTCGAGGGGAAGGGGAATGAGATCCACAGGTTTCCTAGATTTGTATCCATGCACGACCTCAAATGGACTCATACCTATGGACCGGTTGACCGAACTATTGTATGCAACTTCGGCTCTAGGCAAGAGGAGATCCCAAGTGCCAGAATGTTCCCCTACGAGACACCTCAAAAGGTTTCCTAAACTCCTATTGACGACCTTTGTTTGTCCATCAGTTTGGGGGTGATAGGCAGTGGAGAATTTGAGTTTGGTGCCAACTAGGTGCTAAAGTGTCTTCCATAAGTAACTAGTGAACCGAACATCTCGGTCAGACACGATGGTTTGGGGGAGACCATGCAGACGCACGACTTCATCAAAGAATAAGTGGACTACTCTAGATGCATCAGATATTTTGGAACATGCAATAAAGTGGGTCATCTTAGAGAACCTATCAACAACAACAAAGATGGAATCATGCTTGTGAGCAGTGTGAGGTAAACCAAGGATAAAATCCATGCTCACATTAACCTATGGCCGATCAGGAACGGGGAGAGGAGTGTAGAGACCAGTGTTCTGTTTGACCTGTTTGGCCATTGTGTATGTCCTACACTGGGCTACAATCTTGGCCACATCTCTCTTCAGGTCAGGCCAATAGAAGTGCTCCTCCACAGAATGGATGGTCTTGTTGCGGCCAAAGTGACCAGCAAGACCTCCAGTATGCATTTTCCAAATCAGGAAGTCCCGAACAGAAGTCCTCGGGACACAGAGTTGTTGCTCTCGAAATAGAAAACCATCATGGAGTAGATAGTCAGAAAAGGTATCAAGGGTCCAGTAGATAGAGCAGAGTAGGCAGGGCCAAAATCAGGACACTCTCAATAGAGTTCCTTCATGCGGTCAAATCCGGTGACCTCTACCCGAACAGTGGAAAGAAGGGAAACCCTTCGACTCAAGGCGTCGGCCACCTTATTGTCCTTTCCAACCTTATGTTTTAGGACAAAGGTGAAGGATTGGAGGAATTCTACCCACCGACCATGCCTTGGGTTTAAGCCCTTCTGAGAGTTAATGAATTTCAAAGTCTCGTGGTCCGAGTATAAGACAAACTTCTGTGGTAAGAGATAGTGTCTCCAATGTTTGAGGGTTTGGACCACAGCATAGAATTCCTTATCATAGGTGGAGTAACGAACCTTCGCATCAGAAAGCTTCTCACTAAAATAGGCCATAGGGTGGCTCTCCTAGCTAAACACTCCTCCTATTCCTACGCCAGATGCGTCATGGGATATCTCAAAGACTTTGAAAAAGTCAAGCAGGCGGAGGACATGGGCTTTGGTCATGAGCTCCTTTATGGCACGAAAAATCTGGGAGGCGGCTTTGGTCCACTCAAAATTCCCCTTATAGATATAATCTGTAATGTGTGCCATAATAGTGCTAAAACCCTGAATAAAGCGTATGTAGAAAGTGACTAGCCCATGAAAACTTCGAACGTCATAGACATTCTGGGGTTCTGGCCAATCTATTAAGGCTTGGACCTTGGATTGGTCCACAGACACTCCTTGACTCGATACCACAAATCTAAGGAAAGCGACCCGGTCTGTCATAAATTCACATTTCTTGAGATTGGCAAACATGGTTTCTCTCCTCAAAGTCTCGCAGACTTCCCTCAAATGATGGATGTAGTCCTGGGGGTTGTGGCTATAGATGAGAATGTCGTCAAAGTAGACGACAATAAAGCGACCAATGAGGGGTTGAAGGATTTCCGTCATAAGCCGCATGAATATGCTGGGGGCATTGGATAGCCCAAACGGCATGACGAGCCACTCATACAGGCCTTCTTTTGTTTTGAAAGCTGTCTTCCACTCATCCCCTGGTCGGATACGGACCTGGTGGTAGTCATTTTTCAAGTCAATTTTTAAAAAGATGGTGGCTCCACTCATCATGTCAAGCATGTCATCAAGACGGGGAATTGGAAATCTATACTTGACAGTGATTTTGTTGATGGCGCGGCTGTCAACATACATCCGCCAGGTGCCATCTTTCTTAGGTGTGAGCAAGGCAGGGACAGCACATGGGCTCTTGCTCACCCTGAGGAAACCCTTTTGGATAAGGTCCTCGACAATTCTTTGGAGGTCAACATGCTCCTTGGGGTTCAGTTTGTAATGGGGAAGGTTGGGTATGGTGGACCCGGGGACAAGGTCAATAGCGTGTTGTACGTCATGTATGGGAGGGAGTTGTGAGGGTAAGTCCTCAGGGAAGATGTCCTGGAAGTCCTGCAGGAGTGCCTGAACTTCAGGAGGGACAGAGATTAGGGACTCATCGGGGGTGATGGTGACAACAACAGCCCAGACAGGGGCACCTTCGGCAACCTCCCTATTCAGTTTACGAACACCTATGAAGTTAAGGCGCCTAATCGGGTCATGGTCAACCTTAGGGGCCTTAGGGATGGATATCACACGTGTAGGAGAGGAGGGAATGAGAAGTTTCCCTTTGGTGGGGGTTGGGGCATTCTTCTGAATTTTGGGGGATGCGGTGGGTGTGGAGGTAGGATTCTTTCCCATGGCCACCTTTGGGGGTGTCGGGTACAACTGAATCCTCTTCCCATTGTGGGAGAAGGAACACTGATTGGACCGATCGAATGTAGTAAGGTCTACATCGTAGATCCATGGCCGTCCTAGGGTGATGCTCCCGACCTTCATAGGCGCTACGTCGCATAGGATTTGTCCTTGGTAGGACTGGAACTGGATGTGAATGACACATGTAGTGGTGACTAGGATTGAAGTGTCATCGACCCAAGCCACGTTGTATGGCTTAGGATGAGGATGTGTAGATAGACCTAGACGGGAGACAAAGTCTGAAGAGACTGCATTGATACATCTCCCGTTGTCAAATATCACCTTGTAGTGTTGAGAGTTGACCATGATGTATGTTTGGAAGATGGAGGTTCGACGCCAGTCGTCCTCCTGTGGGTGTGCGAGGATGCAGCGAACTACACCCAACCGTCCATGGCTAGAACTCGCAGCAATATCTCCTACTTGCATGTACTCGACATGCGTGCTATCAAACCCCGCATCTAATTCCTCAAACTGGGCAATGAGATCAGGGTCAAACTCATATCTCTCAAGTGGTTCTTCTTCCTGAGGTGGAAGCTCCACAGACTGGGGGCAGTGATGACTAAGGCTCGGGTGGGACAATTGGAGGTAATATGCCCTAGGTTATGGCACCTAAAGCAATGAACTCCCGAGATAGGAACTGGTTGGGAGGTGCTAGGGATGACTCCCTTTCCCTTGTCATCTCTCCTCTCAGTTGGCGGAGTATACTCCAGCCTAGACACAGTAGCGGGTGCAGGTAAGGTGTTCCTCGTGAAAGGAACGGTAGGGGGAACGGCCCGAAGAGGGATAGTGGTAGAGACATAGGAGGTGGAGGGGCTAGGCCTCTCAGAATAGCGGACCATGAGATTTCGGGACTCGGGTTGGCGGTAGGTGGGGACCCGAGGTGGGGCCACCCTTTGAAACCGCTCGACATCATGAGCAACATGATAGGCATGTTCGAGAGTGTTAACTTCCAGTAGGAACAGCTCCCGCTGTATGCTCTCATGTAGGCCAGCCCTAAACCGTGAGAGGGTGACAGATGCATCCTCCATGACTCGACTCCGAAGGAAGAAGTCATCAAATTTGACAATGTACTCGTCCACGGACTTTTCATCTTGGGTGAGTTTCTGCCACTGGTCTAATAGACGATGGTGGTAGGAGGGTGGCAGATACTTCTCCCTCAATTTCTTCTTCATTTCTTCCCACGTTCTTTTGGGCTCCTCTCGTCTCCTTGCTAGGAGATTCTCGATGTTGCACCAGTAGGTCTTGGCTTGACCCAGGAGTTTCATTTTGGCAAACCTCACCCTTGTAGCAGGGGTCATGCGGCGATGCCAGTCAAAATATTGATCTATCCCGGTCTCCCAATCAAGGTATGTTGCGGGGTTTAGGGACCCATCAAAACTTGGAGCGTCAATCTTGATGTTCCGTAGGATGATATCCTCATCATTGTGGTCTCTTTCCCGAGGCGCACGGGCCTCTTGTTCTCTACCTTGGGGAGCCTGATTTTGGCGGGCTTGCTCTCTTTCCTCCCTAAGATTAGCTACGGGATCACCGTGGCCATCCACTCCTCCTCCCGTTCCCTTCAGTTGTTCCTCTAAGGCTCGGATCCTCTCATCTAGTTCCGCTCGTAGTTGGCCTATGGATTCTTCGAAATGGGTTAGAAGATTATGCTCGAGCTGAGCCAACATAGCACTTACGCTCTTCTGATCCATGTGGGATTGTAGAGTTGAAGGGCGCTCTAGACGGCCGGATGAATTCCTAGACCAATGTGACATGCAAGACCTTGGACCTAAATGATGCAGTCCTCGGACCGATAATTAGCAAGCTATAGACCCGAATTTTGTTGGCTATTAGGCAAAGGGCCAATTTGAAGGGACCGGTCAGGGAGAGTTGCTCGCCCGTAGACGAAGTAGTTGTGGAACTACCTCCTGATAATTAGGGTGCCCTAATGCGACAGTCTAGGGCCTAAGGATGGGTACATACAAGCTCTCACTTTCCGCCCACAGTGGTGCACTCAGAAGACATGCTGCATGGATCGGGCTCTCTCTCACTTCACGCGGCAATTGGAAAGATACTAAATGAGCAAGTGAGGGGGGCACGTACCTACCTAGACTGAAAAGTCTAACTCCGACCGGAGACGAGGGCGAGCGGGGACGTGCGTGCCCGCACGGTGTCGCTGAAACTTCACAGTTACAACAAATTCACTCAATGCATGGAGGATTTAACTTATTACAAAACCGTTTTAAAATTTCCCACGCAGGAGAATAAATTATTTCAACTTTCTCCGCGCAGGGAGACTTACGGACACTCACACTCCGTGAATTACGGACTGTGTGTCGGTGACCGGGTGACTCGGACACTTGGCAAGCCGTCGTTTATGGACTTAGGTGCCACAATTGATAAATTATAAGATATATATATATAAGGTTATATATATCTCATATATATATCTCATATATATTTAACTCCTTTTTTAATCAAATAATATATATAGATATATATATAACATTATATATATTCCATATATATATTATATATATTTAACACATTTTTTTTCAACTTTCAATTTTTTTTTCAAACTTCTCTATTTTGACTCTTTTCCAAACCCCCTTTTTTCAATACTTTTTTTCAAACTTTTTCAAACTTCACCTACTCTTTTTTGACTTTTCACACTCTTTCTTTTTATTTTTTTCACACGCCCTTTTTTTTTCTTCAGCTACGCAAATCAAACGGCTGGCGGGTCAGAGTCGCCGGCGCCCCCCTTGGTCAACGCGGGCGCGCATGCGCTGGTGGGCGCCCGACTCGGTCGGGTGGCTTGGGCGGACGGGCGCGGAGGCGGCCGGTGGCTCGGGCGCGGAGGCGGCCGAGCACAGGCGCGACGGCCAGTGGCTCGGGCGCGGAGGCCGGGTGCGGAGCACGGACGCGGAGCGCGGCCGCTGGTGGCGATGGGCGCAATGGCCGGCGGGCTGTCGTCGACGCAGTGACGGCCGGAGGTGGGGGAGACGACGCAAAAAGGGGGGGAGAAGACAAGGGGGGTGGAAACCCAGGGAAGAGAGAGAGATCAACAGAGAGAGAGAGAGGGATTAACGCGAGAGAGAGAGAGAGAGATCAACATAGAGAGAAAAATGCGGGAGGGAGAGAGAGAGTCGGAGAGAGAGAGAGAGAGTAACAGGGAAAGAGAGAGAGATCGGGAGAGAGAAACAGTGAGAGAACTGAGATTGAGAGAGAGAGAGAGAAAGACGGAGAGAGATTAAATTTTTTTTCTTTACCTTTCTTCCTCTCAACCGTAAGCCTCTTCTGATATTTTTTTTTACTTTTTTTTAAAATCCTCTCAACCAAGTTCTTTTTTTGCTACTCTTCTTTTCTTTTCTTTTTTTTTTCACTTCTAACAAATGAGAGAGATGAAGACCAACGATGGGGACGTCGGGGTCGAGGGAGGCGCCGTGTTAGGCTCTGATACCAAATCTGACGCGGCGGCAATGTGGAAATGGATCGACGGTAACTCCGGGATGCGAACAGGACGGATAACTTGCTACCTCACGCAGCTCGGCCTCACGCCGGACGGTCTCTCACTGGGCGACACTCAAACTCACAAGGAGAAAGATGGAAGGAAAATACAAGAGGGGAGAGCTCTCACACAAAACAAGTTTTCATTCATTCTTATCATTCATATATCAACATACGCAACACACCCCTTTGCCCCATATTTATAGGGAAAGCCCATTACACACATACCTTCACACTTTCATTTATTGTGTTTATACCCTAACCTAACAAGACAAAACCCACCCACCTAACTTTTGACTTGTGGATTCTAATCAAATAAAATTACATAAAATACACACATGTTATTTGACTAGCCTAATAAGACGAATACACACACAAATACGTATATGCAATACACATAAAATGAAATACATACGCAATATACTACCGTAGCCACAAGCCGAGTCTTCAGGAAGTCGGATCTCTGAGCCATAAGCTCGGTGCAGTCGGGGCGGTGCGGCGTCGGCTCCGAGTAGTGGGCCCGGTAGTGGACCCGGTGTCCCCACCAGATCATGGAAGATATCCATGTTGATGATTAGTTTTTTATTTTTCTATATTTTTGTAGGTAGTTTGTGGTTGTTTTTTTATTTCAATAAACTATGAGTTGTTAGGTGAGTTAGTATTTGATTGTGTATTTTATTTTGTTATGTTTTTTTAAAATTTTAAGGGTAGGGTTATTTTGCTATTAAAGTAAAAATAAAATGGGTCTATTTGTAATTGTATTAAATAATAGAGACTAACCCTAATTAGGGTTAAGTAATGGTGAAAAAAAATTTACAACATCATTGTGTGCTCCATCTTCTGGTGAGATGTCAAATCTCTTTTGACTTCTTTCTAACGTGAGACCGAACCACCATTTCCCTTCTCTTTGCTCTGTGTTACCCACACAACGTTCTTCTTTCTCTATTTATGTTTTCCTCTTGCTCTCGTTCTATCTCCACCGTAACCACACTTTTCCCTCCACCGTACGCCATCTAACTGGCCGCAAGCATCGTTCCCCTTTATTTGTTTTTTTTCTCTTGTCAGTGAACTTCCTAGGCACCGTACTTCTTCATCCCCCCTCTTCCTTCATCTCTATTATTCTAATATTACTGTCATTATGCTTCCCCACAGTAGCACAACCCATGGCCACTGACCACTATATTACCTTCTGTGTTCTTTCACTTTCTCTTATTCCCCTCCACCGTAACCCATCTCAATGCCATCAGCATTATTCCTTTTTTTATTTTTCATTCGTGTCTGTCAATAAGTTTCTACCCTCCCTCTCCCTCTCTCTCTCCCTCTCCCCTCCCTCTCTCTTATTCTCCTGTCACCCTGTTACACGGTTCTCTCGTTATTCTTTTCTCAGTTGTAACTAGTATAGCAGGAAACAACAAAAACAGAAAAAAAAAAAGAGAAGCCCCTGCCCCTCGTCTCTCTATCTGTAGTGTGAGTCTCTTTGAAAAAAGAAGGCAGAGAGAAAAAAAATATCTTGTGAAAAAAAGGAATAAAAAAAACGAGAGCCAATAGTTGGTGACAAATTAGAGAGAAAAAATTAGAGAAAAGAAGAAATTTATAGACCCGAGTCCGATCCGACATCAAATAAAACAGCCCATCACCCTTGCAATCAACGTGATCACGTGTGTTGTCCCTCGTCATCTCTACTGTGGAGTTCGTTTTGATGGTTGATGACTTCTGTCCCACGTCAAAAAGTCAATCAGTAAAACAGACATAAACGTCATTCCCAGTCAGTCTCATTAGACTCTCAAGTTAGTCGGGATCAAAGTTCCCAAGAAGGATTTGAAATCTAAAATTGTCGGATATCAACTCAAACCCACATTTTCTCTAACGTCTAAATCAATGCTTTGTAAGTAGCTGACAAGTATTTTGTGTCACCTTAACTTATTAGCTCATAATAATTTATAAACATAATTTCCAACTGTAGTTGTTCGGTAAATGGACTATGGAAGATACAAATTATATACAAAGAAGCGAAATTGTGTCAAATATACCAAAAAGAAACTAGGACAAGAACCTGTGCAATATAGAAGTATGGACAAACTATAGACAAACGAAAGAAAATCCAAGAATAACTAAAAAGATGGGTGGAGAGAGAAAAATCTGCGGCCCAATATTTCACGACTTAGAGGTCCATAAAGACCTGTACAATTCAGTAAGTGACAACCCAGCTCCATATCGAGGCTCCATTTACTATAAGACCGAAGGTCAAAAGCTCAAAAGAGAGCCACTGAGCCTCGACACGGTCGCTTATGCGAAGGCCTCCCTTACGCTCGGGAGGAATCCCGATGCACCATCAATCGAGCCAGTAAAAGGTTGTTAAGCCACTCCCTCAGGGATGTTCGAGACCGGAACGGTATGAAACTCAGACTTAGACGGGGAATCTCTCTTATCTGTCGACGGATCAGCCTATCGCCGGGACCCCCCACCTCTCTTACGGTCCAGAACGGATTCCTCGCGGCCGGACACTTATCCCTTAAAACTAGAAGCGAATTTCATGCTAGCATTTGAGAGTGAGAAGTTCATGGGAGATAAGGGGAGAGCAATAGTCTTACAATGGTAAGAGTGCACACTTTGGACATAACGCCCCCGCCTAATGGTCCCTCAAGATTCTCGCTACTCTAGAGAGAGAGTCCGCGAATATTTAATCTCAAGAATCCCCTTCGGAAAGGCAAACTCCAATCCCAATATTCTCAACTGGGAATAATCTCGTACCCTATACCTCCTTTGCCTCCCTTTACATCTTGCTCTTTTCCCCTACTGACTTAAATATCGGAAGATTTTCCATGGGATCGTAATTTCAGGCTCCCTGATCACTTCTCTCCTTTTGCAACAAACTTTTTTGAGGTGACTTTGTACGATTGATTTGGGATTCACTCTGCTCCCAATCCGACGGCCTACGACTCAACACGAGATCTCACCTCTTCAATGCGTACAAAATAAACTATGAACACATTGAAGTGTAAGGAACCCTTTGATAACTTGTTAAGGGTGAAATAAGGTGGTTTATCACCACTAAGCAGCGACAAAATGGTTTGACAAGGTGGGTAGGATATCTTAAGGTTATTTTTTTTTTCAAAATAATTTATTTCAATGACAAGTTAAAATCAACTATCTAATTTCGGCGAGGATAGCCCTAATAATTTTTCAAAGTACAGAAAATTAAAAAATTAAAAACATCTTATTTTGAGCATTAATTTCCGTGAGATTTATTATTCGGATTTCAAGGAGGGTCTAAATCACAAATGCTATGGTATCCACTTTCAAATCCGCGTCTTGTCGTGAAGGTTTCACCACGTTCACCTTTGGGGAGAGGTCTTGAGATTAATCGCGACTTATCTTTTTTCGTTAAAAAAACTTAATAAAAAATATTTTTCAACGGCCGAGATGATTAGTAAAGGCAACGGATCCGTCATGTTGAACGTCCCCTTCATTTCCGTCAAGTGTGGGAGATCAGAGTCGCACGTACCCTTCCCCCGGCAATAGTACAGGAGATCCTTTCCAAAGAAGGGGTCTCACATATAGCGTCTTTTCGACGGTTAAGATCTCTCCAGAAGGCAATGGGTCATCCATCTAGACCTTTGAAACTATGTTTCCCAAGTGGCATCGGGAATGGAGCGTTCTTCCGACGGCTGTCCTTTTCCGTCTCCAACGTTCGTCTGGCTCGTCTTTCTGCCTTTCCCCCTTCACTGCCTATTGCTGATTGTACTCTTCTTCTCCCAAACCCTCCCTCTCCAGCAAGGTCAGGTCCACACACGCACCCATTCTCTCCCCACTCCCCCAGCCTCCCAGGCCTTCTTCGTTCTCATCCTGCAACCCTAACCCTGAGGGCGATGCAGAGGCCGGCCCCTTCTTCCTTCCATCTGCTCGACGATGCACTGGAGCTTTGCGGGGGCGGAAGCAGCATGTTGATTTTTCCTCACCGAAGAAAATGGAACGTCCACCAGTTTCCTTTCTGTATTCTGTCTGGGTCGCTTTAATTTGTTCCTCCCCAGCTGCTTCGTACGTTCGTCTAACGTGTTGCGGGGCTCGCTAGTCTGACGTAAGGAAGTCCTCCCTTTCTCGAAGAAGAGTTATACGGCGCTCTAGGTCGCTTTAGATTTTTCTTTGGGTTTGGTTATAGCGTTCGTCAGTCTGGCTTGCTGCGTCCCCCCTCCCATTCCTAAACTTACACTGGTGTTTCCTTTTTCTTGCACGCATCCACGCTACTCTTTTCCACAACAGATCAAGAAGACATGCATTTGTTGTTGAAAATGGGATTATTCTTCTGCCTTATATATTTTGATTTATTCTCCCTTGGAATAAAATCAGATATTTCATCTGTTTATAGATTTTGATTGATTCTTCCATGGAATAAAATCTAGCAATTCATCTCTCTTGTAGATTTTTATTTAATTTCTCATTGAATGATTTTTCTAATATTTGTTAGAATGACTGCTTTCTCATTTTTATCAGCTAAATCTTGGGATTGAATCAGGGTTTGTCAGATCGGCGTGTGTTGACAGTAGCGCTGTCAATGGGCCGGGCCAGCCCGACAAACCTACGGGTCTGGCTGATTTCGGGTCAGGTCGCAAGACCTTTTCTAGTCCGCGGGCCCTTAGTCGGGTCTAAAAGCTCGGCCCGACTAGGTCCACGTGTCGGGCTCGGGCTTTGAGTTCGACTTGCGGACCGACCCGGCCTATTCTTTTTTTCTCCATTTAAATTTTAAAAATTATTTAGTTATAATTATGTTATTTTACTTAATTATAAAAATTAGAAATTATCTTTTTAAACAAATTAAATAATGAACATCAAAATTTTAATTAATTTAGTGAGATTATAAATTTTATATTATTAAATATATTATTTTTATTATTTATTTAAATTTTGGGGTCGGATCGGGCCTTAGTCGAGTTTTACATTTTTTTATTAGTGTCAGGTCCGGCCCAGCCCGACCTGACATAGCTCAGGCCCAAGTCGGATTTGGACTTTAATATTAATGAGTCAGGTCCGAGCTGGGTCGACCTAAACCCGGCCTGGGTCCGACCTATTGACAGTCCTAGTCGGCAGGCATTGATATCGACAATGCAGACACGTCGACGGCACCCTGCCTGATCGCACGTATCAGTGTATCATTATGCGCAGTAGCGGATCCCACGATCACGTTCGGTGCGCACCGATACGTGGGATTCGGCAATAAATGAGTGGCAAGGGTGATGGGTGAGGGCCGTGGACAAGGTGGGTGAGGGGTGACCTGCTCAAAGTCTTATTGACGACGGCGAGAGGGCAACGAACGATCCGGCACGGCAACTTGCGGTGATGGGTGAGGGCCGTGGACAAGGTGGGTGAGGGCCGGGTGACCTGCTCAAAGTCTTATTGACGACGGCGAGACGGCAACGAACGATCCGGCACGGCAACTTGCGGCGATCTCATTGACAACAGTTGAGTATCTTTTACCTTTTTTGAAAAAATTACTCAAATTTTCTTTAAATAATCACTATACCCCCACCTTTATATTGTACATAATATAATACTCCTAAAATCTTTATGAGATCGCATCGTATTCTTACTGTCAAGTCAACTATCCTTCACAGTTACTCACTCGAGGTGGATTAAAGGCTAGAGAAATGACTAAACTACACTTGTCAACTCTCTCTCTCTCTCTCTCACACACACACATTTTGGTCAACTTCTAAGGCCGAGTCTTGACTTCTACCCTCTATCACTGCCCCCCTCTCTCACCTCTCCACGTAGGGTCGCAACGGCTCTTCGGTCCCTCCCCCCTTCTTTCTCTCTCTCTCTCTCTCTCATTTTTTGACTACGGTGGAGATGGCGGGGAGAGGGAAGACCCTGGGATCGGGCGCGGCCAAGAAGGCCATGTCGAGGAGCAGCAAGGGCGGGATCTAGTTCTTGTTGCCAGGATCGCTTACTTCCTCAAGGTCGGCAAATATGCCAAGCGCGTCGGCGCCCCCGTTTATCTCGTTCTTGTCCATGAATACTTGGCTACCGAGCTAGTATCACCGATGACTCTTGTTCCCTCTCTTCTGTGGATGTATTTTTTGGGAGAGGCATTGCTTGCTCGTTGGCATCCTCTTCTTGCATCAATTCTATGTCATTTCATGGTTGATTTGGTCCTCTTCTTGCATCAATTCTAAGTCTTCTAGATCTTGATTCCTGACCAATTTAGAATCTCCTTCTACAATGTTCGCTTTAGTAAAGATTATTCCACCACCCCCACCCATTTTTTTCTTGGTTCTGAGTTAATTTGGTCTCTCGTGGCCAATTTCACAACCTTATTCGGCATTTCCTACGTTCGCAACAATGGATATTTTGGAGGAGATTCCCAATGATTTTTGTTCGTGTAGAGGGCATTTTCACTCACGGGTTTGTCCCTTTTGAGTGCAGGCGTTGGAGCTGGTTCGCCCCCCTCTAACGGGTGGATGCCGATGCACAGATGGGCCGGTGGTGCACTCGCTCCAACGGGCTGCTGCATAGATCACAGGCGTAACCCCCTCCCTCTCACTCTCCTCCCCTGGCCGCCCAACCCCCTTCCCAAACATATATGATAGACGACATAAATGGCTGTTCACCGACCGGGGGCTTGTAGCCTTCTACTGCCCGTGGAGGTCTTGGGGGTTGTAAGGCATCGCTGGACATCTTTCTAGCTAGCTCTTGCTAGTGTAGCTCTGTTTAATCAAAATCCTCAAACCCTCATGGATGTCAAGGTCTCAGCAAGAAGATGCTTAGCTCCTGGCTGCAGTTGCCCACATGGCTGATCATGTGGAACGGCTCTGAGTCGGCGGAGCCAATGACCCGCTCGAAGCCAGTGCACATGGACATGAGGTCCCCCTCGCCGGGCTTGGACTCCCTAGCGCCAACAGACACCGACTACATAGGCTTAAAGATGGCCATGTCGCTCTCCCTCATTTGTCGGCCCTCCCGTTGCAGTACATTGACCATGTGGGCACTTTGGAGAGCGAGCTGCGGGCGGCGGTTGGCTGGCCGGCACGGGAGCGGGCGCACTCTAGGGCGATGCGGAGTAGGCCATCAGGCCGTGCATCTCCCGGGGAGGTATGCTGTGGGGACCGCGAGCTCCGAGAGTAGTAGCAGGGAGCCGCAGGTGTCGTCCTAGATGTGGAAGCTCACCCTCCTCCGTTGGTAGTCGAAGAAGGTGCCCGTGACGGTGGAGCCGTGGGTGGTGGACTCGATGTTAGTGTCGGCGGCGTCGGCGGTGGCGGGTTGGAGGCCGCAGTGGGGCACCATACACTCCACCAGCGACCGGAAGGACTGCCAAGCTGGAGCAGGGGTGGGCGGCGGGGGGAGGGAGGGTGGTCGGAGGGGAGGGGAGGAGAGTGAGAGGGAGGCTGTGTAGTCAAAATCGCGCCTAGGCGCTGAGGCGAGGCGATGGCAACTTGCCTCGCCCCGTCGTGGCTCGCCGAGGCGAACGCCTCGTCGTCGCCACTCCCGCTTCGCCCGCCGCGGCGCGCGTCACCCGCGTCGCTCGTCGTTCCCGCCAACTCGCCCGCAGCGGAGCCGCGTATCGGGTTTGAATACCCGTTAAGCCTCGAAAGTGCGGATCCACGTTTTAACCCGTGTGAGGGTTTCGTTCCCGTCCCACCCCGCAACCACTTCTCCGTCGCTCCCCAATTGACAACCTAATCCCAAACGGCGACAACGGCTTTTGGAGAGTGAACGACGACCGCGACGTCCGGCGAGCGGCGACAACTGCATCCGGTAGGCGACCGGCGACAACGGCGTCCGATACTCATCTCCCTCTCCTTCTCTGTCTTTCTCACACAGTGGCACACACGCACTCCCTCTCGCCGTCTCCATCTCCCTTTCACTGTCTCTCCGTCTCCCTCTCACTGTCACCCTCTCCCTCACTCTGTCTTCCTCTCATACTCTCCCTTTCCCTCCCTCTCCCTCTCTCCGTCTGTATCTCCCTCTCACTGTCTCCCTCTCATCGTCTCCCTCTCACTGTCTCCCTCTCTCATCGACGCCATTGTCTCCTTCTTCCTCTCTCTCCGTCTCCCTCTCACTGTCTCTCTGTCTCCCTCACTCTGTCTCTCTCTCTCCGTCTCCCTCTCACAGTCTCTCCGTCTCTTCTCTTTCTCTCTTTCTCACTCTGTCTTCCTCTCTCACACAAGCACATGCAGAGAGGAGCTCGGCCCCTCTCCCACTCTGTCACTCTCTCTCTCTCTCCCCCTCTCTATCTCTCTCACACAAGCACACGCAGAGGGGGGCGAGCCCCTCTGTCTCCCTTGCCCTCACTCTGTCTCTCTCTATTCTCGCACTCTCTGTCTCTCTCTGTTCTCTCAGTCTCACTTTGTCTCCCTCTCACTCTCTCACTCTCTATCTGCTCTCTCAGTCACTCACTCTCTGTCTTTTGTGAGTGGTGAAGAGGGGGTGAGGGATTAGCCCACTCTCTCTGTTCTCTCTCTCAGCTCTCTGTCTCCCGCCCACTCTCTTTGTTCTCTCTCTCAACTCTGTCTCCCGCCCACTCTCTATTCTCTCCCACTCTGTCACTCTCTCTCTCACACAGACACACGCATGCACAGGTAGAGGGGCTTATCCTCTCACTAGTCACTAGTCACTCTATCTCACCCTCTCTCTTTGTCTTTCACAGACCACAGTGACGATCAATCGTGATTTGTGCAGGGTCGGCAATCGACGTCGGCAATAAATAGTCAGTAAAAATATTATTTTACATGTGTTGTTTGATTTATTTTTGTTGTTTGATTTATTTTTTTAATATGGTTTAAGTTTGTTGTTTGATTTATTTTTGTAATATGATTTAAATTTGTTGTTTGATTTTGTTTTAAGATGTCTACGCCTACACCGCCTACTTCTGTGTCCGTTTCTGGTGGTGCATCGTCAAATGCAAGCACTCAAGGGCCCAATGTATAAAAGGGCAGACCAAAAGACATTGGGTGGAAATATGGAATCTCTGCCAATCCACAAAATAGAGATGAGATAACATGTAATTTTTGTAAAAAGGTGAGTAAAGGAGGGATTTATCGGTTGAAACAACATTTAGCCGGCCTAGGTACAAATGTGACAGCTTGCCAGAAGGTTCCCGTGGATGCGAAGTTAGAAATTCGAGAATATATGCAAAATGCCAAGAAAGCTAGAACTGAGAAGCTACAAATGGTGAGTGAGACGGAAGGTAGAGATAATTTGTTGAAGGATTCATGTCAATCTCAATCTCTGGATGTCTATCAAGTTAATATACTTGATGACATTATTTCAAAGCCACCACGGATGAAGGGTCCTATGGACAAGTTATGCACTTCTGATCCGGAACAAGTTAAGACAGTAAGAGATAAAAAATGGGAAAAGGAACATCGTGATAGGGTTTGCCAATATGTAGGTAGATGGATTTATCAAGCTGGCATCCCATTCAATACTGTGCGTCTACCTAGCTTTCAAACAATGTTGGAAGCTGTAGGACAATACGGTTCGGGATTTGAAGGGCCTAGCTATCATGAGATTCGTGAGACTCTTTTACATAAGGAGATAAAAACAACTCAAGAGTTGGTGGATGCCCAAAAAGAAAATTGGGTGAGATATGGTTGTAGCATCATGTCCGATTTATGGACAGATGTGAAGGGACGAACACTGATCAACTTTCATGTGAACTCTCCAGGTGGAGTTTTTCTTTCTATGTCTCTCACTATCAACTTTCAATATATTTTTTATTTTTCTTTTTGTCTCTCACTGTCATTATGTCTTACTCTCTTTCTCTAGGTTGGACTATTTTCTTGAAATCAGTTGATGCTTTTGCACATGTGAAAGATGTCAAATTATTGGCAGATTTATTGGACAAGGTTATTAACGAAGTTGGTGTTCAGCATGTCATCCAAATTGTGACAGACAATGAGTCTAGTTATGTGGCAGCCAGGAAAATGTTGATGGCAGCCC
The DNA here is from genome assembly GCA_022559845.1 of Amorphophallus konjac. NCBI lineage: Eukaryota > Viridiplantae > Streptophyta > Magnoliopsida > Alismatales > Araceae > Amorphophallus > Amorphophallus konjac. The sequence goes on along the minus strand of CM040128.1, from coordinate 70,873,086 downwards.
ATCCTCATTTATTTTGGACACCATGTGCTGCCCATTGTTTAGACTTGATGTTGGAGGACATTTCCTGATGCGGGACGGGACGCTAGGGCTGGGTGGTTGGTGACACGGAGGTGGTCGGCTGAATACCGTCGTGGAAGACGAGAACTCGCCAGGTAGGTGAGGTGGGTATAAGGTGCAGGTCCTCCTATCCCGGTCAAAGGTCGCTCTCCTCTCGTCCAACCAATTTTGCCCTAAGATGATACATGGGCCAGTAAGTGTGTCGACCTTGCACCATGTTCCATTGTCATAAAGAACGGGGCCAAACCTCCATTGGAACTCTACGAATGCTAAGCCACTATTGAGAACAATCTCTCCGGTCTTAGAGAACTATGTCTTGTGAGACACAGTTAGACGACACCCTACTGATGAAGTCGATCTCCGTATGCAACCCATTAGGTAGGATGGCAGTGGACACTATAGGTCGCTGGAACGACTCGGTTGTTGGCTTAGGGGTCGGGTGTCGGGCCATGAAAGCATTGAATTCGGCCACCAGGGATGACCAATCGGATGCATGGTCTCGGGGGACGGCCATGGGGGTGGGGGTGGCGGGTAGTGGACATACAGACACACGGTGACAAGACCGGACTCTCTTGGACTAGACACGATCTTAAAACAACAATGCAAAGTTGGAGTATCGACTCGACTACAAACCTAGACTCAATCCATATCTGGTACTAGGCGGAGGTTTGATCCGAAGATCGCACTCACGCAAGTGTGCTACTTTCCCGATAGGCGTAATCTAACGTTCGTGCAACACCTTTTGATATACCGAATAAAGGTATGCAAATGCAACCTCGGACCGACTTAAAACTCTCTCTAGACTTAAATGACTTTTTTTTGTTTTTAAACAAATACTACCCTAGACTCAACCTTTCGCTCTGATACTAATTTGATGCGGGACGGGACGCGACTTGAGACAACAAGGGACTCTAGCTCACGGACGTCCCTAGGCGAGGGAAACGTGCGGATCTGCGCGGTTGAGAAACCGACGATGAGTCGGGTAGTCGGCTCTCTTTTGTGCCCGGATCGGGTCACGGGTAGGGCTGTCAATGGGCCGGGCCCGGGCCGGGCTTAGGTCGGCCCGGCCCGAGCCCGACTTATCAAGAGTAAGGCCCGAGCCCGGCCCGGGCCCGACCTATGTCGGCCCGGGCCGGGTCGGGCCTGACATTATGTAAAAATTTCAAAGCCCGACTAAGGCCCGGCCCGGCCCGACTACTTAAATAAAATAATAAAAATAATAAAAATTAATAGATTTAATACTATAAAACTTACAATCTCACTAAATAAATTAAAATTTTGATATTAATTACATACTTTGTGTGAAAAGAGAATTTTAAAATTTCTAATTAAGTAATATAACATAAGTTTGACTAAATAATTTTTAAATTTTGAAGTGAGAATAAAAAAAGGGATCGGGCCGGGTCGGCCCGCGGGCCGAACTCAAAGCCCGAGCCCGTCCCGCGAGTCTAGTCGGGCCGGGCTTTTAGGCCCGATTAATAGCCCGCGGGCCGAAAAAGACATTGCGGCCCGGCCCGAAATCGGGCCAGGCCCGCGGGCCTGTCGGGCCGGCCAAGCCCATTGACAGCCCTAGTCACGGGACAGGTTTCGCTCTCTCTCGCAGCGGTGATAAAAAAATATATATCGAGCTACGTTCCTATCACTCTAGCAGCGACATTAAAAAATATACGAGATAAGCAAATGCGATAGAGAGAGTGGCGAGTTTACCTCCACGCTCCGGGCGTGGGGAAGACGATCCCGGCCAAGACCGTAATTCCCGGTACAAACAATTACAATAATTACAGAAATGAATTCTACTGCCCACTCCACGCAGAGGGAGGTAAAGGGCTACAACGTGGGCCCGGGAGGACCGATCTGGGGTTGACGGGCAACGTGTTGGACAGCTCCGTCGGTTCCGGCAGACTGCTACTCGGGAGGTAGCTTGTTGTCCCGAACTGATTCTGTTGCTGTCAGCATTGCGCGACTCGGCGAGAAAAATTGCTGCGATCAGCACGGACGTCGGATCGACACGAAACCAGCGCCGTTGCGAAGCTGACTCAGAGAGCTTCAACCCTCTGATGTCACAGTAATTTTGCTGGGGCTGTACTTTCCATGGTGGAATTTCAAAGGAGAAAGTTCTCAGTCTCAGATCTGGCCGGGTAGACTGAGATCTGCCTGAGAAAGGGTATTGACCGCGATTGAAACTTCGGATCTGGGTGATGGGATTTTTGTGGAAGCTAGATGGGGATGTAAGGAAGACGGGGATAATTTTTTTGTAATTTTTGGTGGAGGTTTGATGTGGGAAATAGATTTTCTAACAGAGATGGGTCGGATATGGACTGCAGGGGGCAGCACAGATTTGAGAAAATGCAGTGATTTTTTGGGTGGGAAAGAAAATTCTTAAAATCACAAAAAAATTTATGGACGATGGCTTAGGTGGACAGAACTCCCAGTTCAAGTTTCAGATCATTCTGAAATCGGAAAGGGGGTGAAAGGGGCGAAGAGGTGGCTTACTGGTTGGTGGATCTGCTCAGGAGGCAGATTACTAGGGGTGGGAAGAACATATTGGGAAAAATGATAAATGATGGGGAAATAACCTTAATTTTTGTGTGGAGGCTGGGGTGGACGTGGGGAACTCATCCTCCAAATTTCATCACGATCTGAGCTCCTGATTGAGAGCTAAAAATCGCGAACTAGGTTTCTGTCCAGAGTGGACAGAACTTCCGACGAAATGGCGGCGGCGGTGCAGTGGCGGCTCGATGGTGGCGGTGACAGCGGAGATGAATTTCTCACTCAAAAGGGGACTGGTAGAGAGGAATTACACCTCAGAAGAAGGGCTCTCACAGCTGCAAGGGGAAAGATGAGAGAGGAAGGGGGCGCACTTGGCCTTCTTGACAAATTTTCACAATTTTCATTCATTAATTCTATCAAAAATGGAAAATACATAGCTTTTATATGAAATGGATACCCTAGGCAAATGATCAACCTTACCCTCAGATCTAGGGTAGGGGAGGGGTACCTTATGAATGTAAAAACCCAATTTCCCCATGTGGTCAAAGTTAAATAAACAATTTAGCCTAATAAGGTCAAAACAAGGGGCGCCCTCCTCATGGGTCAAATTTGGCAATTTTGGGCCAAGGACCAACCAATTGGCCCATGAACCCTTGACCAATCCATGGGCTTTCCAAGCTAGGAAGCCCATGAGAGAGGGAGAACCCCAATTGGGCTTTAAGTGACCTTAAGGTCCAATATGAACATAAGGTCCAATATGAACATAACCCCTTAATGGACTCTAAATGAACTTAACCCCTTAATGGACTCTACATGAATTTGACCCAATGGCTTATTAAAAGCCTTACAAAGAGCCCAACTACAAGCCCAAACAAACACACATTACAAACACGCTAATACAATGCAATAAATACTAAATACACCCCAATAAATACTAGAAAATACCGACTCAAGACGGAGACTCAAGACTGTCTCCAAGCCATAGGGACGCCGATGTAGCTAATTGGTGCGGATACCAGAGCGAGCGAGAAGCATGAGTCGGCGAACTGACGGTACCGTACGCGCAACACCACTCGAGCTACATCGGCGTCCCTATGGCTTGGAGACAGTCTGGAGTCTCCGTCTTAAGTCTGGGTATTTTCTAGTATTTATTGGGGTGTATTTAGTATTTATTGCATTGTATTAGTGTGTTTGTAATGTGTGTTTGTTTGGGCTTGTAGTTGGGCTCCTTTGTAAGGCTTTTAATAAGCCATTGGGTCAAATTCATGTAGAGTCCATTAAGGGGTTAAGTTCATTTAGAGTCCATTAAGGGGTTATGTTCATATTGGACCTTATGTTCATATTGGACCTTAAGGTCACTTAAAGCCCAATTGGGCTTCTCCCTCTCTCATGGGCTTCCTAGCTTGGAAAGCCCATGGGTTGGTCAAGGGTTCATGGGCCAATTGGTTGGTCCTTGGCCTTAAGTTGCCAAATTTGACCCATGAGGAGGGCGCCCCTTGTTTTGGCCTTATTAGGCTAAATTGTTTATTTAGCTTTGACCACATGGGGAAAATTGAGTTTTTGCATTCCTAAGGTATCCCTCCCCTATCCTAGATCTGAGGGTAAGGTTGGTCATTTGCCTAGGGTGTCCATTTCATATAAAAGCTATGTATTTTCCAGGTTTGATAGAATTAATGAATGAAAATTGTGAAAATTTGCCAAGAAGGCCAAGTGCGCCCCCTTCCTCTCTCCTCTCTCCTCTTGCAGCTGTGAGAGCCCTTCTTCTGAGATGTGATTCCTCTCTATCAGTCCCCTTTTGAGTGAGAAACTCATCTCCGCCGCCGCCGCCGCCATCGAGCCGCCACCGCACCGCCCGCCGCCGCCACTTCGTCGGAAGTTCTGTCCCACTCTGGACAGAAGCCTAGTTCGCGATTTTTAGCTCTCAATCAGGAGCTCAGATCGTGATGAAATTTGGAGGGTGAGTTTCCCACGTCCACCCTAGCCTCCACAAAAAAATTTAGGTTATTTCCCCCTCGTTTACCATTTTTCCTAATCTGTTCTTCCCACCCCTAGTAATCTGTCTCCTGAGCAGATCCACCAACCAGCAAGCCACTTCTTCGCCCCTTTCACCCCCTTTCTGATTTCAGAATGATTTGAAATTTGAACTGGGAGTTATGTCCACCTAAGCTATCGTCCATAATTTTTTTTTGTGATTTTAGGAATTTTCTTTCCCATCCAAAAAATCACTGCATTTTCCCAAATCTTTGCTGTCCCCTACAGTCCAGATCCGACCCATCTCTGTTAGAAAATCCATTTCCCATATCAAACCTCCACCAAAAATTACAAAAAAATTATCCCTGTCTTCCTTACATCCCCATCTAGCTTCCACAAAAATCCCATCACCCAGATCCGAAGTATCAGTTGCGGTCAACGCCCTTTCTCAGGCAGATCTCAGTCTGCCCAGTCAGATCTGAGATTGAGAACTTTCTCCTTTGAAATTCCACCATGGAAAGTACGGCCCCAGCAAAATTACTGTGACACCATAGGGTTAAAGCTCTCTGAGTCAGCTTCGCAACGACGCTGGTTTCGCGTCGATCGGACGTCCGTGCTGATCGCAGCAATTTTTCTCGCCGAGTTGCGCAGTGCTGACAGTAGCAGAATCAGTTCGGGATAGCAAGCTGCCGCCCGAGTAGCAGTCTGCCGGAACCGACGGAGCTGTCCAACACGCTGCCCGTCAACCCCAGATCGGTCCTCCCGGGCCCATGTTGTAGCCTTTTACCTCCCTGCGTGGAGTGGGCAGTAGAATTCATTTCTGTAATTATTGTAATTGTTTGTACCGGGAGTTAGGGTCTTGGCCGGGATCGTCTTCCCCACGCCCGGAGCGTGGAGGTAAACTCGCCACTCTCTCTATCGCATTTGCTTATCTCGTATATTTTTGAATGCCGCTGCTAGAGTGATAGGAATGTAGCTCAATATATATATTTTATCACCGCTGCGAGAGAGAGCGAAACCCGTCCCGTGACCCGATCTGGGCACGAAAGAGAGTCGACTACCCGACTCATTGCCGGTTTCTCAACCGCGCAGATCCGCACGTTTCCCTCGCTTAGGGACGTCCGCGAGCTAGAGTCCCTTGTTGTCTCGAGTCGCGTCCTGTCCCACATCATTTTCAAATTGTCTCCAATGAAAGAAACCATTCGTAGAGCCAAATTGGTAACTACATTTATTTATGGACACACAAGGATTCTTGCTATGATGAGAAAGTATACAAATGACAAGAATCTTGCACGTGCAACTGTCACTTGCTTTGTCACCAACTATTTAAATTTACAGAGTCTGCTTAATTGCAAAGATAGCTTGAGAAGGATGTTGACATCTGCTGATTGGCTTGTTAGTAACAATCGGTGGGCCAAAAAAAATGAAGGGAAGAAGATAGATGGCATAATCTTAAAGACTTCTTTTTGGAATGGTGTTGCATATTCATTGCAAATATACAAGTCCCTTGTTATGGTTTTACGGTTGGTTGATGGAGAAAAGCCAACGATGGGTTACATTTATGAGGCTATGGATCGTGCAAAGGAGAGTATTTAGAGTGCATTAAATGACAAGTTTGACAAATATGGTCCAATTTGAGAAATCATTGATAGACGGTGGGACTTTCAAATGCACCGTCGTTTACATGCAGTTGGCCTTTATCTTAATCCAGCTCTTTATTTTTCTAATTCAAAAATTGAGTATGATCAAGAAGTTAAGCAAAGGACTATATGATTGCATTGAAAAGCTAGTTCCAAAAGTCTCAGTCCAAGATGCAATTTTCAAGGAGCTTGCATCTTATCAGTATGTCCAAGGGCTATTTGGGAGAGAAATGGCTACTAGGCAACACTTCTATGGTTCCGAGTATGAATGTTTTCTCAATTTCTTGTCTAATTTTCATTGCAATCGTGGAGTATAAATTATTGTGAAATGTAAATTATAATTTCTCTGTGATGTAGCTACTTGGTGGTTGAACTTTTGTACTGCCACACTAAACCTTCAAAAGATAGCCACTCGGATCTTAAGTTTGATATGTAGTGCATCTAGTTGTGAGCGCAATTGGAGTACATTTGAGCAGGTTAGATGAATAATACCATATTCAAGTACATAAAAGATTAGTATTTTTTTTGGTTTAATTGATTGCAACTAATATACTTGTAGGTGCACACAAAGAAAAGGAATAGGTTGGAGTAAAAGAAGCTGAACGATCTCGTTTTTGTGCAAGATAATCAACGTCTCCATGCTTGTCATTTGCGTCTTCAGCAAAGTGACTATGATCCTATTTCTTTGGATGACATTGATGATTGCAATGAGTGGATAGTTAATCCTCCAGAAAATGAAGATTTTGTGGATGAAGGGGAGGACCTAACATGGCTAAATGTTGAAATCGCTGTCGGTGTTAATGAAGAGGAAGAGCCAAGCACAACGGCGGCAACCAAAAAGCGTCATCACCTAGGAAAGGGAAAAAGCATTGTCACATCTCACTCCATAAATGTGAGAGATGCTGACTCCGAGGAGACACGATCAGAGAATGAGAATGAGCTTTCAAGTATATGACTCCTCTTTTATGAGTGATGAGGAGACTTGAGAGTTGAGAGAGATTTGAAACACTGTGTTATGAGATTATGTAATTAACTCCATGTAGTCTGAGGCGTGAGGCGAGCGAGGCGACCAGGGGGTCGCCTCACGCCTCAAAGGCCTAAGCGATGGCCGAGGCGTTTGAGGTGAGATATTATTAAAAAATTAAAATTAAAATTATATGTCAAAATATCATAAAAATATTTTTTTTTGAACAGTAAATATCATAAAACTGCATATACACTAAACAAGAAAAATAACTAACAAGTGCAATATTATAACAAAACAAAAATAGTTAAACAACCAAACAAGATAATTACATGATCCCATAACATAAAGTGTTTTAAATCTCTCTCAACTCTCAAGTCTCCTCATCACTCATAAAAGAGGAGGAGTCCCTATCACTTGAAAGCTCATTCTCCTTCTCTGATTGTGTCCCCTCGGAGTCAACATCTCTCACATTTATGGAGTGAGGTGTGGCAATGCTTTTTCCCTTTCTTAGGTGACGCTTTTTGGTTCGCGCCCTTGTGCTTGACCCTTCCTCTTCATTAACACTGGCAGCGATTTCAACATCTAGCCATGTGAGGTCCTCCCCTTCATCCACAAAATCTTCATTTTCTGGAGGATTAGCTATCCACTCATTGCAATCATCAATGTCATCCAAAGAAATAGGATCATAGTCACTTTGTTGAACACGCAAATGTCGAGCATGGAGACGTTGATTATATTGCACAAAAACGAGATCGTTCAGCTTCTTTTGCTCCAACTTATTCTTTTTCTTTGTGTGAACCTACAAGTATATTAGTTGCAATCAATTAAACAAAAAAAACACTGATCTTTTATGTACTTGAATATAGAATTATTCAACTAACCTGCTCAAATGTACTCCAATTGCGCTCACAATTAGATGCACTACATGTCAAACTTAAGATCCGAATGGCTATCTTTTGAAGGTTTGGTGTGGCGGTACTAAAGTTCAACCACCAAGTAGCTACATCACAGAGAAATTATAATTTACAGTTCACAATAATTTATACTCCACGATTGTAATGAAAATTAGATAAGAAATTGAGAAAAGCATCCATACCCGGAACCATAGAAGTGCGTTGCCTAATGGCCATTTCTCTCCCAAATAGCCTTTGGGCATATTGATAAGCTACAAGCTCCTTGAAAATTACATCTTGGACTGAGACTTTTGGAGCTAGCTTTTCAATGCAATCATATAACCCTTGTTTAACTTTTTGATCATACTCAATTTGGGAATTAGAGAAATAAAGAGCTGGATTAAGATAAATGCCAGCTGCATGTAAAGGACGGTACATTTGAAAGTCCCACCGTCTATCAATGATTTCCTAAATTAGACCATATTTGTCAAGCTTGTCATTTAATGCACTCTTATTAATCTCCTTTGCACGATCCATAGCCTCATAAATGTTGCCCATCGCTGGCTTTTCTCCATCAACCAACCGTAAAACCATAACAAGGGGCTTGCATATTTACAATGAATATGTCACACCATTCCAAAAAGAAGTCTTTAAGATTATGCCCTCTACCTTTTTCCCTTCATTTTTTTGGCTCACCGATTATTACAAGCAAGTCAATCAGCAGATATAAACATCCTTCTCAAGCCATCTTTGTAATCAAACAGACTCTGTAAATTTAAGTAGTTGGTGGCAAAGCGCGTGACAGTTGCACGTGCAAGATTCTTGTCATTTGTATACTTTCTCATCATAGCAAGAATCCTTGTGTGTCCATAAATAAATGTAGTTACCAATTTGGCTCTACGAATGGTTTCTTTCATTGGAGATAATTTGGAAATGTCCTCCAACATCAAGTCTAAACAATGGGCAGCACATGGTGTCCAGAATAAATGAGGATGGGCTGCCATCAACATTTTCCCGACTGCCACATAACTAGACTCATTGTCTGTCATAATTTGGATGACATGATGAACACCAACTTCGTTAATAACCTTGTCCAATAAATTTGCCAACAATTTGGCATCTTTCACATGTGCAGAAGCATCAATTGATTTCAAGAAAATAGTTTCACCTAGAGAAAGAGAGTAAGACATAATGACAGTGAGAGATAGAAAGAAAAATAGAAAATATATTGAAAGTTGATAGTGAGAGACATAGAAAGAAAAATCTCACATGGAGAGTTCACAAGAAAGTTGATCAGTGTTCGTCCCTTCACATCTGTCTATGCATCGGACATGATGCTACAACCATATCTCACCCAATTTTTTTTTTGGGCATCCACCAACTCTTGAGTTGTTTTTATCTCCTTATGTAAAAGAGTCTCACGAATCTCATGATAGTTAGGCCCTTTAAATCCCGAACCGTATTGTCCTACAGCTTCCAACATTGTTTGAAAGCTAGGCAGACGCACAGTATTCAATGTGATGTCAGCTTGATAAGTCCATCTACCTACATATTGGCAAACCCTATCACGATGTTCCTTTTTCCATTTTTTATCTCTCACTGTCTTAACTTATTCCGGATCAGGAGTGCAGAACTTGTCCATAGGACCCTTCATCCGTGGTGGCTTTGAAATAATGTCATCAAGTATATTAACTTGATAGATATCCAGAGATTGAGATTGACATGAATCTTTCAACAAATTATCTCTACCTTCCGTCTCCCTCACCATTTGTAGCTTCTCAGTTCTAGCTTTCTTGGCATTTTGCATATATTCTCCGATTTCTAACTTCGCATCCACGGGAACCTTCTGGCAAGCTGTCACATTTGTACCTAGGCCGGCTAAATGTTGTTTCAGCCGGTAAATCTCTCCTCTACTCACCTTTTTACAAAAAGTACATGTTATCTCATCTCTATTTTGTGGATTGGTAGAGATTCTATATTTCCACCCAATGTCTTTTGGTCTGCCCTTTTCTACATTGGGCCCTTGAGTGCTTGTATTTGATGATGCACCACCAGAAACAGACACAGAAGTAGGTGGTGTAGGCGTAGACATCTTAAAACAAAATCAAACAAATTTAAATTATATTACAAAAATAAATCAAACAACAAACTTAAACCATATTATAAAAATAAATCAAACAACAAAAATAAATTAAACAACAAATGTAAAACAATATTTTTACTGACTTTATTGTTGACGTCGATTGCCGGCCATGCACGAATCACGATTGATCGTCACTGTGGTCTGTGAGAGACAAAGAGAGAGGGTGAGATAGAGTGACTAGCATAGTAGTCAAGGCGGGCGCCTAGGTGTCGCCTAGGCGCTGTTGAACGGGAGAGGCGGACGGTCGCTTTTAACAACAGTGAAAAGGCGAACCGGGTAGGCGCCTAGGCGGGCTGGGTGCCAAGCCCGGTCGCCTTACCTCCGCGGGCTCGACCCGTTAAACCGCCCACCCACGTGGATCCTTTTAACGTTTAAACCCCCCCTCGATGGTCAACCGCTGTTTGACCGCTCCCCCCCGTCCCGTTCATTCGACTTCCCACTCCCCCCCTCGATCCTCCTCCTCTCCCAGGCTCCCAGCCCTAGTTGCTCGGCCGTGGGCGTGCGCGTGTCGCAGTCGTCGTCGTCGACCATCACGGCATCACCCCCGACGACGTCTTCCGCCGTCGTCGTCTAGAGAAGTCCCGGCTGCGACTTCCCCCGCGGGCCCCGTCGTCACCTCCTCCTCCGCGCCTACGACACCTGCTCGACCGCCGTCACCGGAGCGCGGAGCTATCGTCACCTCCTCCACGGCTGCGACGTCCACCGTCGGCGCCGCGGCTGCGACGTCCATCTCTGCCTCCGGTTAGTCCCCCCGACCCTCTCTCTCTCTCTCTCTCTCTCTCTCGGCTCCCCCCCCGGCCCCTCTCTCTGTCTCCCTCCTCTCTCTCTCCCTCTCTGTCTCCCGACTCCCCGGCCACACCAGTGACCAGTCCCTCTCCCTCCTCTCTCTCTCGACTCTTCCCCCCAGCCCCTCTCTCTGTCTCCCTCCTCTCTCTCTCCCTCTCTATCTCCTGACTCCCCCACACCAGTGACCAGTCCCTCCTCGGCCCCTCTCTGTCTCCCTCCTCTCCCCGACTCCCCCACACCAGTCCCTCCTCTCTCTCTCCCTCTCTCTCTCCCTCGGGCCCTCTCTCAGTCTCTCGACTCTCCCTCTCTATCTCCCTCCTCTCCCCGACCCCATGGCCCCTCTCACAGTCTCACTCCCTCCTCTCTCTCTCTCTCCCCCCCCATGGCCCCTCTCAGGCAGCCCTCCTCTCCCCGTCTCCCCCACAGACCCAGTCCCAGTCCCCTCTAAATTATTTTTTAGATTAATTTTTTAAATTGAAATTAAATTAATTTTCATTATTAGTTATTGTTTTGCGTGTAGATCATGGCAGATAATAGTTCCACGGCTGAGACTGAGATAAAATTAAAAGCAAAGTCAAAAGACCCGGGATGGAAGTATGCATATTGGCCTGACGTAAATGATAAGAACAAGGTCAAGTGCGATCTTTGTGGCTTGATTACTAATGGGGGCATCAAAAGACAAAAGGAACATTTGATTGGTGGGTCTGGGGATGTGAAAAAATACCCAAATACTAATAGACAAATTGCTGAAGAGATGCTCAATTGGATGAATAAAAATAAAAAAAGAAAGCCAAATGAGAGTATTTCGATTGAAGGAGATTCTGGTGATGAACGTGAAGTGGAGGGACATGTGGAAAAATCCCGGCAAGGTTCTTCAACATTGGACTCTTCTGCAAAGAGTTCGGGGACGAGCAAACCACCTGCAGCTAAATCCAAAGGGCCAATTGATGCCTTTGCAAGAATGAGTATAGAAGACTTTGTTGATGCTAGAAGAAGTGGGAAGAAAATTTAATCCACGTTAGAAAATAGATAGAACAAAGAAAACAAAAGGATGGTTGATGAGTATGTTGCCACTTTGTTCTATGAAGGTGGTATTCCATTCAATGTAGCCCGTCTAAAATGCTTTGAACATGCAGTGGAGGCTATAGGATGGTTTGGACTAGGATATAAGCTCCCAAGCTATCACATGTTGAGAGTGTCCCTTTTGAAGGACATGGTGGAGAAGACAAAATTGATGTATGAGGAATATCAAAAGCATTGGAAGATATATGGTTGTACAATAATGTGTGATGGTTGGACCGATAAAAGACAAAGAAAGTTAATCAACTTTCTAGTCAATTGTTCGCAGGAGACTTTTTTGTTGAGTCAATTAATGCTTCTGATAAGAAGGAAGACGCATGGTTGTTATATGAGTTGTTTGATAAAATGGTTGAAAGAATTGAAGAAGAAAATGTGGTGCAAATTATAATTGATAATGCATCATATAATGTAGCAGCTGGTCGCTTGTTGATGGATAAAAGAAAAACATTATTCTGGACACCTTGTGCTGCACATTGTTTGGATCTCATGTTAGAAGGTATTGGTAAGTTAAAGGGTTACAAAAGTGTAATTACAAAAGCTAAGAAGTTGACAGCTTATATTTACACTCACACTCGCCTTCTTGAACACATGAGAAAGGAAATCAAGGGTAGAGAATTGATGAGATGTGGTGTGATTAGATTTGCCACATCATTTCTTACATTGGAGAGGTTGAATGATGATGTAATAAAAAGGGCTCTTCGGAGACTATTTAGTTCTGAAGCTTGGTATAAGAGTATATGGTCATCAACAAATGCAGGGAAGAATGCCTCAAGTATTGTCTTTCAGGTGAGATTTTGGCATAGTGTTGAAGATGTTTTGAGAGCCTCTCAACCAATTTTGCAAGTTTTAAGATTGGTTGATGGAGATGAAAAACCTACAATGTTTTATATTACCATGGAGTATGCAAAAGAGCAAATTGTTCAAAATTTTGGCTTCAAGGTAAATTTACTGTGCTTTAATTTGCTTATTTTAAAAATTTACCTTGCTTTTAAACTCCATCATCCATATGCAGGAAGTAAAATTTCAGCCAATTCTGAAGATAGTTGATAAAAGATGACAAGATCAAATGCACCGTCCTTTACATTTGGCGGGGTTTTTCTTAAATCCCAGCTTATGTTTCAAGGCTAGAGAGAAAGATGTTAGTTCATGTGGGAAGTTTGAGAGTGATTTTTTTACATGTCTTGAAAGAATGGTGCTGGATTTGGACCTTCAAGATAAGATAGGTGATCAAGTTACAATGTATTTGAATGAAAGAGGGATGTTCGGAAGAGAACTAGTCATAAGAGCTCGCGATAGGAGAATGCCAAGTAAGTGTATCTTTTTAATAATTTTTAAAATTTACTTGATATTTTTTCAAATAACAATATTTTGACATGCTATTTTTTTTTAATAGTTGAATGGTGGGTAACATATGGTGGGGAAACTTTCGAATTGAAGAATATTGCAATACGGATTTTGGGACTTTGTTGTAGTGCTTCTGGGTGTGAACGTAATTGGAGTACATTTGAGTTTGTAAGTTCCACAAACTCATCTAATTCTAAATTTTTCTTTTACATTGATTAATATTATCCTTATTTAACATTATCCACTTGTATTCTTTGCATGTAGATTCACACCAAGAAGAGGAACCACTTGGAACATAAAAGATTGAATGATCTTGTATATGTTAAATATAATCGTCGTCTTCAAGAGAGATTCAAAGAGAGAAAAAATCATCCAGAAAAATATGATCCCATTTGTCTACCAGATTTAAATTGGGGGAGTGAGTGGATGACTCAAAAGTTAAAGAATTTAGTTCATGATGATGAAGATCTTACTTGGGCAGATGTTGAGCTTGCTATGGAAGCATCATATGAAAGACCAACAAGAAGTAGAGCACAACCAAGAGATTATGATGATCCATCGGATGATGGAGAATTGCTAGAAGAAGATTCTGAAGAGGATGATGATGATGCTCCATGGGAGTCTAGTGAAGAAGGTCAAGCTCACCAAGAAGATGATGAGAATGACAATCATGACGAGGTCATTCCAACAGAAGTGCCATTTGGTTTTAGGATTTAATCTTTCATGTAATGTTAAGATGTTTAGATATGAATAATAATATGGATGATGTATTAACTAGATGACTAGTATTATGGTTGTGTGAACATTTCTTAGTAGTTATCTTATATCATTCTTGCTAAGTACCACTATTTGATTCTTTTTTAATGATGTGATTTGTTATTTGTTAATAACTTATTATGTTTGGTAGGATTTATTTTCCATATTATTTCTAATATCTTTCAGGATGGAGCTAATAAAAAGATGAAGCTAAAAAAATGTAGTCCATAGGTTAGTATGTTTAACCCTTTGGCCTTTATTTTCTGTAATTTTCTTGATGTTATTATATTCTTTTGTAATTTTATGAATTATTTTCAAATTTTTCTGTATTTTTTGATACAATTTAATTTTCTATAATTGTCATGCAATTTAATTAATGTAATTTCTTCATGCTTCTGAATTTTCTGTATTTTTTCTATAATATTTTCATATATTTTATTTTTATTTTATATATTAGGAGATATATTTTATATTTTTTAATCAGTGACCAAAGTGTCGCCTAGACGACGCCTAAGCGGACGCCTTGTCGTCTAAGCGCTTAGAGACACCGTGAGCGCCTTGGTTCGCCTTGTCGCCTTGATAACTATGGTGACTAGTGACTAGTGAGAGAGGGGATTAGCCCCTCTAACTGGGCATGCGTGTGTGTCTGTGTGAGAGAGAGAGCAGGAGACAGAGAGAGGGCGGGAGACAGAGTTGAGAGAGAGAGCAGAGAGAGTTGGCGGGAGACAGAGAGTTGAGAAAGAGAACATAGAGAGTGACCGGGTGGGAGTCGAACTGTGGGAGAGGGGCGAGAGGGGCTCGGCCCCTCCCTCTCACTGTGAACGGGATAGAAGAGGGGAGAGAGCGAGAGTGGCATGGGGGGAGAGAGTGAGTGGGTGGGTGGACTGTGGGAGAGGGGCTGAGCCCCCCTCCGTGTGTGCCTGCGTGAGAGAGAAAGTGGGAGTGGAGTGGAAGAGAGAGACAGGGAGATGGAGACGGCGAGAGGGAGTTATCGGAGACAGAGTTGAGAAAGAGAACATAGAGAGTGGGCGGGAGACAAGGAGTTGAGAGAACAGAGAGAGTGAGCGGGAGACAGAGAGTGAGGGAATGAAGAGAGTGATAGAGTGACGGCGAGGGAGAGAGAGAGTAAGAGTGAAGAGAGAGAGAGAGAGACAGAGAGTGAGAGAACGGAGAGAGATAGAGTGAAGACGAGAGTGGCAGGGGGAGAGAGAGTGACCGGGTGGGAGTCGAACTGTGGGAGAGGGGTGAGAGGGGCTCGGCCCCTCCCTCTCACACTGAATAGGATAGAGAGGGGAGAGAGCGAGAGTGGCATGGGGGGAGAGAGTGAGCGGGTGGGTGGACTGTGGGAGAGGGGCTGAGCCCCCCTCCGTGTGTGCCTGCGTGAGTGAGAGGGAGTGGAGTGGAAGAGAGAGAGGGAGATGGAGACGGCGAGAGGGAGTTACCGGATGCTCGCAGCTCGCCGGACGCCGCTCAGCTGCTGCCGCTCGTCGCTCAACTGCTGCCGTCGTTGGAGGGGGAAATGATATGTTGGAGACAAGATGCGAGCAAAACCCTCGCGGGTTAAAATGATTTAGTTCTCCATAGCTAACGGGTATTTTTACCCGATACGCGGATCCGAGCGGGCCGGCGTGCGAGTGTGCAAAGCGCGCCGCGGTGGGCGAGGCGCGTGTGAGGCGTTCACCTCCGTGAACCGTGACGGCGCGAGGCGGCCTACCGTCTCCTCGCCCCGCCTCACCGCCTAGGCGAGCGCCTAGTTGCGCTTTAGACTACACAGAATTAACTTGTTTGGTTGTTTAACTATTTTTATTTTGTTATAATATTGCACTTGTTAGTTATTTTTCTTGTTTAGTGTATATGCAGTTTTATGATATTTACTGTTCAAAAAAATATATATTTATGATATTTTGACATATAATTTTAATTTTAATTTTTTAATAATATATTACCTCAAACGCCTCGGCCATCGCCTAGGCCTTTGAGGCGTGAGGCGACCCCCTGGTCGCCTCGCTCGCCT
Organism: Amorphophallus konjac; assembly: GCA_022559845.1. Taxonomy (NCBI): domain Eukaryota; kingdom Viridiplantae; phylum Streptophyta; class Magnoliopsida; order Alismatales; family Araceae; genus Amorphophallus; species Amorphophallus konjac. The sequence continues at coordinate 70,856,945 of CM040128.1, read as the reverse complement.
CACGCCTCAGACTACATAGGAGGGAGGGGATTGTGTAGCAGCCCGTTGGAGCGAGTGCACCATCGGTGGTGATCACGACATCGCTAGAGGCACGCGGTGGTCTCTGACTACTAGGAGCTCCCTCTGCAGCGTGCCCTCTCTCTCTCTCTCTCTCCCTCTCCTTCCAATAAAATAGGGGCAAAATGGTAATCTCATGTGAGTGAGTTACCATCATTTACATGGGATGTAACCCTAGGGGCATCGCAATTAGGGTTAAGAGATTTGAGGGGTATTAGGATAAATATCATAAAGGTGAGGGTATAGTGGTTATTTCTAAATATTTTAGATGTATAAGGGTAATTTTTCCTTTTTTAAATGATAGTTCATACTTTATTGAGGAGAAGAGGGGCATATTCAGCGTTGGATCTGGCTGGCAGACGGCGGCCCAACATCAGATCTGCGGAGGGGACAATCGACCCAACCTCCTCGTCGTTGGATCCAACTGGTAGAGGGCAGATCGGCCACTCCTTTGTGTAGTTCCAACGCTGGATCCAGCCAGCGGACGGCGGCTTGGTGCCGGATCCACGCAGGGGATGGCCGATCTAGTCTCCTCGCCCCTGGATCCTGGAGGGCGGATCAGCCACTCGTCTACGTAGATAGGGCATCGCCGGATCTGACCAACAGAGGGTGGATCGACCGCTCCTTTGCACAGATTTGGCGCCAGATCTAGCCGTCGGATGGTGGCCTGGCGCGGATCTGCACAAGGGACGACCGATCCAGCCCCTTTGCCGTATTCAGCTGGCAGAGGGGAGATTAGTTGCTCCTCTGTGCAGATTTGGAGGAGCTTTGGCCTGTCGACGATGGAGCGCCGTTGGATTTGGGCAAAGGAGGGGCCGGTCCGCCGTTCGTTGGCCAGATCTGGTGGTGTGGAGGCCAGTTCAGCTACTTCTCTGCATAAATCCGGCGTGATCTGGCCAGTCGACGGCGGATCTCTGTCAGATCTGTGCATGAGGCTAGCCAAGATGCCCTCCTTGCTGCCGGATCCAGCCGGCAAACAGTTGATCAATGCCGTATCGACATAGGGGCCTTGGCGATCCACCCTCCTTGATGTCGGATCTGGCCGACAGATTTAGCTTAGTTGCAAAATTTGTCCGACGGATCATATCTGCCCGGCGTCGTAGCCGACACGAATCCAGTCGTCAAAACCGTTGGCACAAATATGCTAGATGTGCCCCCATCTTGTCGTTTTGGATGCGCAGCCAACGTCATAGCCGCAGGTCGGTGATGGCCGTGCCCTAAAATTGGCACATTTAATTTTACTTATATTTATTGAAATCGACCGTTTGAGTCAACAGATTTGGCTTAGTTGCAAATCCGTTCTGACTTGTTGATTCTTGCTAAAACATTTCAAGAATTCAGGGTGCTTTGATCCAATTAGAAGGTGAGCGAGAATGTTGATTCTTTTCACGGTCTTTTTAGTTAGTTTGTTTTGACATATATGCTTGATCTATGAATTTATGTTACACATTATGTAATATATCGTGCATGGTTATCGTTCTCCTTTTGAACATTATAGCATTTATGTAGAATATTGTGTAATAGATGTCTCCCAGAGAACAGGTCAGTGACATTTGATGGTAGCATGGAGTTATGTTGGAGAGCATCCAACATTGAAGGCTTTGCAACTATTACCGCAAAGAACATCAGAAAGGAGGTGTCTTCCAGTTGAAGAAGCATTTGGCAGGAGGGCTAGGTGCGGGATACTAAGAGATTATTGGTTGTACACGTGCCCAGAGATGTGAAAGTTGCAATGGTCGGATATTTACGAGACAAACAAGCTGAGGCTCAGTAGAAGTAGAAGCAAAAGAAATGTAACATTGATATCCTTGCAGGAAGACGAGATGACAGTGACGAGTAAGATTACAGGTGGTCAGACAACGATGATGAGCAGTCGTCTCCTCAGCCGCCTGGTGTGCATGTTACAGTGCACGGCCCATATGAGAAAGAATATTGGGAGGCAATATGCCAGAGCAGAGCAGATGCAAATGCAACAGAGGAGGAAGCAACATAAAGGCGTCAGCATGCAAGAGGTTGGAGCATCAGGGAGTTGTACTTCATCCATTGCTCGACAGTCACGAGACGGGGGCATCAGGAGCTTCTTCAATAGTGAGTCAAGTACGCAGAGAAAAAAGACAGATGGTAAACATTGAAGATGTGGACCCACAGGCTTGCTCTCGGGAGTATGGCAAGCAAACAAGGATCGATGATGCGCCCATGGTAATAAAGGGCCAAAATGACAGTTGGGGAGGGCTGTTGCAAAATGGTGGCACTACGCGGACTTGCCATTCAATGCAACCAACAACACTTATTACAAGGCGATGTTTAAAGAAGCATTAAACCTTGGGTTACATGTGTAACCGCCTACCGCAAAAGACTTGGCAGGTAGATACCTTGACGAGGAAGTTGTTGAGATTAAGACTTATGTGCACTTCTTTAAAGTGAAATGGAGAAAGTATATAGTCACACTTATATGTGATGGTTGGTCAGATATTAGTAAAAGTAGCCTGATCAACTTCCTCGTGTATTGTGATATACAAGTGTTCGTTCACATGTCAATGGATGCCTCGGACCATGTTCACAGCCACCAATACATTTTGTCTCTGATGGAGTAGGTGGTGATAGAAATTGGGGAAGAATATATTGTGCAGGTGGTAACACATAATGGGTCAACATGGAAGAAGACTGGAGAGGAGTTGGCGGCACCTTTTCTGGACTCTTTGTGCAGTACACTGCCTGGATCTGATGTTGAAGGAGATTGGTCAGCTTTTAATTGTCAAGTTAGTGGTAGAGGTGGTACAAAAAATTACGCGATACATTTACAATCTATACATTTGTATTGGTTTGGATGAGAGAGCATTGTGGAGGCGATTTGTTGAGACCGATTATCACATTGCTTTGCAAAGTCTTCTCAAACATAAGGACGGGCTTAAACGAGGATTGGCTAACTTCCTCTTTTGTTACCTCAAGTGAAGGAGCAGATGTAGAAGGAATATTAACACCTCGAACTTTTGGGATCGTATTGTAAAGTTAGTTGAAATGATAGAGCCATTATATGAGGTATTGAGATGTGTGGATGTGGATAGAGTGGCAACTATGGGGTTGGTGTACGCTAAGATTGAGGTTACAAAGAAGAAGATCCTAAGAGCCTCCAAGAGATATGGTTTTGTTTTTTTACAAATTGTACAGGACAGGTGAGACAATTAGATGAGCCACAATCTGCACGCGACGGGTAAACATAACTCTTTGTTCTCCCACTTACATTAATATGCTTGGTGATGATGATGTGATTGCAACATTTTATCTCCACCCCGCATTCCAATACGAGCGAGGGCTTGCTTATGACGATAACTTGATAGAGTCTGTTGGCATTATGGTGGATAGGAAGTCTCGTACAGCACAAAAGCTACAGATGCATTGAATGAGGTAAACATCATCCATGTTCATTTGTTTATATAACATCACCAATCCATTGGACATTTATGTAAGCATTTGCAACATTGTGATTGGATGCTAGATGGTTCATTTGCCACTCTTGTTGATATAATAGTTCCCTTGCCTGCAAAGGTGGCATGGGTCCCATCAACTATCATCACCTTATCTTGACCAGAACAAAGGGAGTAGGAAGAGAAGAAGCTCGGGTTACCTGTCATATGATCAGTGGCTCCAGAGTCAATTATCTATAAATTGTGACTAGGTTGGGAGGGTAGCACTTTGTGTTTTCTATTCAATGCCTAGTGGACATGTAGAAGAAGAATATGTGAAAGTATCGAGCCGTGAAAGAAGCCTTTGTAGTGAACTGTGTCATTGGAAGTGAGACCCATGAGTCTGGATTCTGCATGCTTTGTAGTGGCACCCTCACCTGGGGGACCTTGAATAGTTATAATACGGCCTTTGAATTGCTGTCCTTCTTTCTTGATTTTGAATTTTTTAGGCATCTTCTCAAGATAGATTACTCAACAATTGTTCAGTAGGTGATTGGTCCTTCCACAGTGGGTGTATTTTTCCTCCCTTGGTTTCCTCCTTTGTCAAGGTCACAAACTTTTGTTTTCCTTTACAGGCCAATGTTGAGTGATCACCAAGGTTTTGCACAATAGGATTCATAATTTCTCTCCAATGTTTCTCCATCAAGACTCGTTGATATACATCACCAAGAGGAGGGATTGGGACTTCATCGAGAATTGGAGCCCGCAAACATTCCCGTTCAGAATTCAACCTACCAAGGAATTTCAAGGCTCTCACCTTCTGCAATTTTTTCCAAGTTTTTTCGATGATCGTTGTTGCAATCTCACTCTTCGGTGTCATAGTAATCTAACTCTTCCTATAGAGTCAGGAGAGCAATAAAATAGTCTTCAACCGAGAGGGTCCCTTGCTTAAGCTCATAAATCTCATTTTGAAGTTGGTGCACACGAAGGCCATTCTTCCGCTCGCCATGCCACTTCTCCAAGAACAACCACATTTTTGTTGCTGTAGTCTTTCTCATAATAAGTTTCCGTGGATCATCTTCTGCAGAATTCATCAGCCAAAACATGGCAACAGCATTGTTTTTAGCCCAATCATCAAACGTATCATCTTTGAGATCGGGCTATGGGATTTTTCCATTTATGCAACCTAGTTTTCTCCTCGCCTGGAGAAACATCTTGATAGAGGAGGACCATTCGACATAATTTCTCTTGTGAAACTCCATAGGAGTGATCTGTAGGTAGGGGGCTGCCATGATGTGAAGACGAGGGCATCTTCTTGGCCGTAGACGTCTTTGTTGGTGTGGAGGTATGTCCGTTGCTCATTGGAGTAGCACCGGGGGAAGATGACATACTGTTCACTATACAGTAAACGCTTCTGTTCAACAACCTGTTGAGACTGCACCAAGAAAGAAAAGGGAGAGAGCCGTGACAAGAAGTAGCACCGTAGACGTCTTTGGTGATGTGGAGGTGTGTCCGCTGCTCATTGGAGTAGCACCGGAGGAAGATGACATACTGTTCACTATATAGTAAACGCTTCCGTTCAGCAACCTTTTGAGAGTGCACCAAGAAGGAAAAGGGAGAGAGCCGCGACAAGAAGCAACAGGTAATGGTCTGGTCTTTTGAGAGTCTGGTCGGAGACACATGCCAATAGTGGATCGCCCAAGACTATCCAATCAGGAGCAGAGAGGTGCGGCCTAGAAAAGTCATTCCTAGGGTTGTGGATCACAGAGCTTGGTTAGACGACAGAGTTCTGTCCACGGTCTTCAGGGGTTCTAAGTTCTAGCCACACGAGGGTTTCAGGCCGTCCAAGATGCTGATCAGGTTTCAGAGACCTGTCTGCAGGCAAGCAACAACCAAGCCTTGTTCGCCCTTGGAGGAACCTCTCTGGAGGTCTTCTAGTGTAGTCTACCAGCAATAGCCTACAGAGCGATGACTGTGATCTCTAGAGAGTTGTCTGTGCGTTGCAGTCCCAAGAAGCAAAGGATCCATAGGCAAGGAACAAGATGCTGTTGACCCCTAGTGTTTCTCTCACTGCTTCGATACCATTTAGATTAAGATAGAGAGGGAAAGCAGTAGTGGAGAGGAAGAACCAGAGAGAGAGAGAGAGAGAGAGATGTTGAACCAATTTATTTTTCCCTTATAGCAATGAAGGGAAAATGAAATTTAAATCTAGTGGTAGACACGAGCAGACACAAGAGTCTGTGTCGTCTCAATGTCGGCCAATACCTATGGGTCCCAAGAAAATTCCGTCGGGTATGCGGAATGAGCGAAGTACCCACAAAACAAATAAATTCCGCGAGGGATTAATATTTTGTAACTCACATAGAGAGTAAGATTGACGGGGACGGCCCTAACTTAAGAAAATGGAGCCCTTTCACGCAATAAATGGCGCGAGGAGCCACAAACCCAACACAAAATCACCAAACACACATGGGAAACGTCACTTTCCCTTCCTCCACGTGAAGTAAATGAACAATAGGGGCTATTTATAGGGGCCGCCCTCCCCAATCCCTCCATATAGAGGTTTGGACTGGACGAAACCCTCACTTGGGGGGTTTGGACCGGATCCAACCCCCAAGTAGGGGATTTGGACCGGATCAAACCCCTACTCGGGGGTTTGGACCGGATCTAATCTCAAATAGGGGATTTGGATCGGACCAACCCTGGGGAGTTTGGACCAGATCCAACTCCCAAGTAGGGATTTTGGATTGGATTCAACCCCAAATAGGGATTTGGATTGGATCCAACCCCTACTTGGGGATTTGGACCGGATCCAACCTTCCCTAGGGGCTTTTTAGACCATATCCATCCCTCTCCCCTCTTTGGGGAGTTTTGACCAGTCAATACCCTGGGTTGGGTCCATTGGACCGGATGAAACACTGGGTTATGGGGTTTAAACCCCCCAAGTAGGGGGTTTGGACCGCATCCAATCCCCAAGTAGGGGATTTGGATCGGATCAAATCTTTACTTAGGGGTTTGGACCGGATCCAACCCCAAATAAGGGATTTGGACCGGATCCAACCTTCCCTAAGGACTTTTTAGACCATATCCATCCCTCTTTGGGGGAGTTTTGACCGGTCAATACCCTGGGTTAGATCCATTGGACCGGATCCAACCCCAAATAGGGGATTTGGATCGGATCTATCCCTTGGGGGTTTGGACCGGATCCAACTCCCAAGTAGGGGTTTTGGACTGGATTCAACCTTCCCTAAGGGCTTTTTAGACCATATCCATCCCTCTTTGGGGGAGTTTTGACCCGTCAATACCCTGGGTTGGGTCCATTGGACCGGATGGAGCACTGGGTTATGGGGTTTTGCCGTGATTAAATTCCCACAAGGGGTCTCCTACACCAATTAAAACTCTCAAAAGGGGTGTGTTACCCCCCAATTAAACCCCACTCGAGAGATGAAGGTCGGCCGGTTACATCATGGATTGGTCGTCCGATAAGAGCGCCAAGATAAAATTTCTGGCGAATACGACCCAGATGGATCGACATAAAACTCACGATGGCGCGAAGACGTGGAAACCTAATATCTTCATGAAGGTAGTGAAGGTAACATCTGGGCCGACTATCCAGATGCCTCCCAATCAAATGAGTTCATTCTGAGTGAAAGATATCCCATCAACGGTGCAACTGACTTTGACGGAGCTTAGCCTAGGGATCCGGTCACGCCAAAGGAAGATGAAGACAACGACAGTCGTCACTGCTGTAACAACGATAGTCGTTACTGTAACAGCGACAACAACTACAATAAAAGTCGCCTAGCAGTGGACTCCCACGTTCAAGAATTCCCTCGTGGCGGAGGGCACCAAATTTGAATAAATTTCCTAAATTCCCCTCTCACTTATAACTAAGTACCCAAATGACGGGTTGAATGGGCAGTGAGAAGGCCACCTATAGGGGTTGACCTCCCTCCTTTCCCTCGTTGAGGGGTTCTTTTGAACTGGATACACCCCCAATTTGGGGGTTTAGATTCGTTCCACACTCAATTGGGGGGTTCGGACCGGACCCAACCCTTAATTAGGGGATTTGGACCGGATCCAACCCCTACATGGGCGTTTGGACTGGATCACTTCCCCAGGTGAGTGATTTGGACCGGGATCACTCCCCCTGGGTGAGTGGTTTGGACCGGATCTATATTCAACCGCCCGGAGGCTCTATAAATACCCCCTAGTGGGACCCAGACAGAGGGAGAACGAAGAAGAAGAGCGCAGGAGAGAAGGAGGCTACTTGTGCTTTGTGTTGGTGCTTCTAAAGCCCCATCTTTGGGTTTTGTTCGTGTTTGTGCTTTGTTGTGCTGATGCCGTCAGAGTATGACATAAAAAGAAAAAATCCCTCTCTTGGCCCTGGCCCATGTACATCACAAACATCTATGCAATTCATGTATTTCTTTGGGGAAATGAGGTCATGCCTCCCCAAACTCCTAATTTTATAGAAGGGCCCTTATGGGGCTTACAATCGTGTAAACGTTTGGGGTATGTCCGGGAAATGTGTATAAGCCCTGATCGTCGATGTAAAAGGGGGTCTTGTACAAACCTAAAATTTGTTGAAAAAAAAAACTCTGTGATTATAGATATTACTATAATTTCATATATTTTCTCAGATGATTCATAAAAGTGTGTTTGTGACCATGTGAGTCTGCGGTTCTCTGAAATTACATAAACGTTCCCGTCACGAGACACTATGTCCCATATTACAGTCAAATGACGATGGATGTTCGAGACCAAATTGACCTCGGGAGGTTAAATGGCAAACGAACAATAGCCTTTAACCTCGAGATTACATGCTTATACTCGATGGGTATAGAGGTCACTAAGCACCTCAATCCACATAACTACATTGGATGAGTTTGCAACACTTTCTAAACTCGCAAACGCTTCCGACAGTTGGTGTAGCCTCATATGGCACGGCGCCTGTGGTTATGCCTTTAGCATCATGATTGACGCTGTATAGGTTGACGATTTTTTTGGCAATTAATCAAGGGTATTCGGGCTCGCACCGATGTAAATAAACACCGACTACGGTCGATGGGAAATTGTCCAGTACCCAAATCTTAATCGTCTGATAAACCCAATCCACGGAATAAATAACGCACATGCCATGGCTGGCTCCTGCGCACATATGTTCAATAAACGAACGTTTCCGTTCTTTGATTTTGAACACTAGTTTTATTCCCTAACTTTAGTATTTTGAATTTCCGTGAGTTAAACAAGAGCGCAACGGTTCCTGGTGAGTCCGATTTCGCATAACTGCATGTGGTCCTCAAATCTCTTCTATTTATAGTAGGGCATCCAGTTACAACAACTTATGACTATAATACCCCTAGTTCAGTAACTAACCAGTAGGTATTATGAGAAGAAAACAGAAAAAAATAAAGAAGAAATTACATGAGTAAAAGACTAAATTGCCCTCAGGTATTCCTACATATATTAGGGATTTTTAATGTGAAAGGATTAAAAAGGACTAACAACCTTCTTAAACAAACAAATCAAACAGTTCAAAGCACAGAAATCATTAGGAAGGAAGTAAAGATGCCAAGCCATCCTTAACCAATATCACTAGAATGAAATATATCAAAGGAAAAAAAGAATAGTCTAGCTGATAGCTTGACCAGGCAATTAAGCAATTGTAACTAACCTATCTTATTTGCAGATGGTAGAATAAAAGGGAACAGCAATAGTGGTGGAAGGAGAAAGTTTTGGAGAGAGGGAAGTTATTGGCATCACATTTTATGAAACTTTTTGCGATGAAGAAAATAGGAACAAGTACTCGATCACATGGAAAGTCAGAAAGGAAGATGCAAAACTATTTGAGGAAGTCAAATCTTGTTTACTAGAACACCTTAAGATAAAAGTAGGATTAATTTTTCAAGAACTATTTATCAGAAGCGGAGGAAATCCACAAGAAAAAATGCATGGAAAAGAACGAATGGAACAGTTCTTACATGAAACAGATCACCTGGGATTCAAGCACTATGCTCAAAGGACATTGTATTAGGATTAGAAAACAACTATGAAAAGCTACAGAATAAGAATGAAAAACACTACAACAGGTATCCAATGTTTGGAGAGGACTAGTCCCATAAGTTTTTAACCTTCCACCAGAAAGGAATATGGCTTAACTCTAACACATGATGAGCCAAGGGATCCTGCAACATCTTATAGTAAATGTAAAACAATGGCAAGAAGGCATCTTTTATCCAATCATCGATAAAACTATAAAAGCATTAGCCCTAACCACTCGACTTAAGGACCCTACACTCGAGTTAAGGACCCTATACTTATATTCCACCATCCTAATGGCCAGATATGATTTTCCAGTAGCCCATGTCATAGTGTTTAGTCATGCTAGAGAATGCATTCCGTTAAATACCCCGCCAGACCATGAAGAGATGCCATTACACCCCATGCACTGGGTCAAATACATAGATCTGACCAAGGAATTGAATTGGTTTATAAAGAATGATTCCTATGAGAAGACATATTGGCACAACCTTGTATTTATTATCCCAATAATTGCCACATAATTTTTTATGAAAAGTTTACAACTGGCAAGACGATCTAAAGAAGGTTCATAGCCTGGAAACTTTCAAAGAACGTGTATTATATGCCATACTGGGAGATCAGGAATTACCGGATTACAAGTTAGTATGGAAGGAGACAAAAAAAAAGACCTGTAGCTATCTATGTATGGGTAAACAATTAGTATCAAACAAAAAAAACAAGAAGCAAAGATTGAAGAAGCCCAGAAAGAAATGGAACTAGTAACTCTCAACGGCATGGCAATTGTAGAGGATGAGAAAAGCTTAGATGAAAGAATCCAAGAGATTCTTGAAAGAGATGAGTCATCAGGAGAAGAGGAAGGATATTTTGGAAATGACCTGGATAGAGTGGGGCCTGGCGAATCTCGAAAACATCATGGAACCATGATCACTCCAGGATTTTCTCTGACAAAGAAAAAGAAAGAAATGACTGCCACAGTAAAGATTCCTGCCGAAAAAAAGAAGATTCCAACATAGTAAAAGCTCCACAGTGAAAGCATGAAGTGATCATCTACAGCAAAGCAACAGGTGACGTCGAAAGGAGATGTGATTGCGGAATTCAAAATTTCAAATGCCTTGAAGTCTGCGGATTCGAAGAGAACTGAAGTCCAAAATAGTAAGGGAAGCAGCCATAAAATGAAAGCCTTCGCCACTAGAAGGGATCATCAAAATCTAGATAAAGAGAGGAGAGAGTCTTCTAAATGTTCCGAGAGTGCTTGTGATCTGTAGGTGTTTCATAGAGAAGTTCTTTTGTTTTCTTGAGCCCAAAATCCTGTAAAATGAGTGTGAAGACTTTCATGTCTGTGTAGCCGTGAGTGGTGTGTGATCCCTCTGTGACCCTTACAAAATATTTCCAGTAATGCAAGTTAGAAGTTTTCTCATCAGTTGTCTCCTTGTGTTTGAGTTGGTGTATGCTGTTCTCTTCATTTCGAGTTGTCTCTGCATTAAAGGAAGAATAGTTTTTCTGAGAAATCGTGACGGCGATTATCATAGGAAGAAATAGGGGTTTAGGTTTTTCTGGGATTAAGGGTTGAAAGCTTAGGGCTTAGGGCTCAAGTTTTAGGGTTCTAGAGTTCAGTTTTAGGGGTAGGTTCCATTGGGTTGGAAATTAAAGATGTTCCCAAAGGGTCATTTGGTGTGTCGTAAAATAATGTAAAATATTGATTTTGAAATTGTCAATTTTAAAATCCATAGAATTAAAACTACTGATTTTAAAAATGTTAGAAGTCCAAATTTTAACCCAAAACCTAGGCGTTGCGTTGAGGGAATCCCCCACATATATAGAGGAATGACTCTCATGGATTTCCGATATGAAACTAAAGCACAACACCACCCTTGTGCCGAACCAACGGGTTTGAGGTGCATCACGGGTAGGGCCAAGTGTCTACATATGGATATAGATCCAATAGGTAAACCTTGCTCTGATATCATGTTAGAGGCTTAAACTTTAACCCAAAACCTAGGCGTTGAGTTGAGGGAATTCCCCACATATATAGCGGAAGGACGCTCATGGATTTCCAATATGGGACTAAACCGCAACAAAAATCGCCGATTTTGGTTTCCAGTAGTCTTAGGCTGAAAGCCAAAGTCGGTTAAAAAGAGTCCACACGGGTCAACAATTTTTGAAACCCACAATTTACGACACTCCAAACATAAGGAAAACACCGTTAAACAATTTATGCATTCCAAACATACTAAATATACATTTTACGATGTTTTATCGCATTTACAGCATGAGCAGGGATTGGAATATCCTTGAATGGGTAGACTATTGTAGCAATCGTATTTGTGCCAAGGAAAAAAAATAAGTATTTGAGACAATTAGAGCAAATTCAAAACAAGTGTAAGGAGTTGATGGACTCATGTTGGGGAAACTTATAATTGACTGTAAAAATGATAGAATCACTCTTGCTTGTATGTCAGATGAAGACATTTATTGTTGAGCACTTAGTTTTAGTCCCACCTTTCTACAACTTGACCGTCCACAAGAGCCAACAAATCAACTTGCCACCATTCACACCGCTCATAGAAGAAGAAGAAAAGGATTGCTCTAGCTCAGAAAGAGAATGAGGAATCTAAGGTGCATACAATAGCACTGTGAGAAGAAGAAGAAGAAGAAGAAGAAGAAGAAGAAGAAGAAGAAGAAGAGAAGGATTGATCTAGGTCAGAAAGAGAATAATGGGTGTTAAGAGAAGGATCCTCCGGATCCTACTAGGATTGTTCCTTCCTTGTATAGACCTTCCCTCTTTCTCTTTTTCTCTCTTGCTATACTTTGTATGCTACTAGGAATGGGACATTGGTCATCGACCTTGCCCTCCTTTGGGGGTCTTGTACTTGTATATATATTGCATATATTCCATGGGAGAGGCCAAGCCCTCCATTTCCTCCATCTCTTGTTCGTATCATGGTATCAGAGACATTGGGCTCTAGACGTCCACCGTTGGATCCTCCAATGCAAGCCACAGTAGGCCTCCTTCGCAGTGCAGCCGCTGTGGCCGTTGCATGTTGCTGTCTTGGCCTCTGCTTGCCGTGACCCAGATCTACAACCGCGAGCCTCTCCAGTCGATTGCTCACCATCTAGGACGCCCCCCCCTGCCTGGCTCTGCTACATAGTTGTCAAGGCGACAAGCGACCCTAAGCGTTTAGATGACAAGGCCCCTGCTTAGGCGTCGCCTAGGTGACACTTCAGCCATTAATTAAAAATTCAAATATATATATATCTCCACAATATATAAAGTACGAATACAACATATAAAAAATACAAAAAATCATAGAAATTTAAAATGCACGAAGAAATTGCGGTTATTATATTGCATGAAAATTATAGAAGATTAAATTCCATTAAAATAAAAAATATAGTAAATTCAAAATAAATACAAAATAAAAGTAAATATAAAAATTCAGAAAATTACTTAACCTATAATAGCAACTTACAGAAAATAAAGAGAGAGAAAGTGGGGGGTGGCGGAGCCATGAGGGAGAGGACAGAGGGGGGAGACAGAGGTGAGGGAAGACAGAGGAGGAACTTGGAGGGGGAAGATAGAGGAGGAACTGAGGAAGAGAGAGGAGGGTGCCTTGTGTGTGTGCCTATGTGATAGAGAGAGACAGAGAGAAACACACGGAAGGGGGAGACAGAGGTGGGGGAAGACAAAGGAGGAAAGAACGGGTGAGAGGCATTGATTATGAGAAGATTTTTGAGGAAGTCAACTATGCGCTCCCCTGCTCGCAATTGCCTAGTCGGCGCTTGCATCTGCGAAGTAGATCCGTCATAAGGCTCAACTTGTGGCACAGAGTTTCACTCAGGAGTATGGCATTGATTACGAGGAGATTTTTTCTCCAATCGCCAAAATGACCACTGTTCGTACTCCTTGCTATTGCAACTGTTCGTTGGTGGCCTCTCTTTCATCTTGACATGAAAAATGCATTTCTTCATGGTTACCTTTTTGAGGAAGTCTACATGTAGTCTCTTTTGGGTCTTTCTACACCGTCACTCCATGTCTATCGACTTCGCAAGGCCATATACGGACTCAAACAAGCTCCTCGAGCTTGGTTTGAGCGGTTCTGTCAAGTTATTCTTGATGTTGGTTTTCAGGAGAGTGCAGAGGAGTATGCTCTCTTTGTCCGAGAATCTTCTCCTGATCGTGCCATTCTTCTCTATGTTGACGACATGATCATCATTGGAGACGATGTTGCTGCTATTGCCTTAAGCACCACCTTCGTCAGTAGTCTGAGATGATGGATCTCGGGCCCTTGCGCTATTTTCTTGGTCTTGATGTCAACTACTCCTCCCGTGGTTATTTATTGTCTTAGCAGAAGTACATCAGTGATATTCTTTAACATGCTGCTCTCGCTGATTCTCGCACTACTGACACTCCTTTGGAGCTTCATCTCAAGCTTCGTCCATCCGATGGTGTTCCCTTAGACGATCCTACATGCTGTCGTCAGCTTGTTGGGGCCTCGTTGTATTTGACTATTTCCTGACTTGACATTGCCCATGCTGTTCATGTCCTGAGTCAATTTGTCAGTGCACCCACCTCCGTTCACCTTGCTGCTCTTTTGCGTGCACTTCGGTATCTACGTGGCACTATTCGACGCTCCTTATTTATGTCATCCACGACCACCTTGGAGTTTCGTGCTTATTCGGACGTTGATTGGGCTGGTGATCTTACTGATTGTCGTTCTACCACGGAGTTCTACATTTTTCTCGACTCCTCTCTTATTTCCTGGCGAAACAAGAAGCAAGCTATTGTCTCTTGCTTTAGCATTGAGGCTGAATATCGTGCCATGGCTGACACACCTGTTGAGATCGTTTGGCTTCATCGTCTTCTTCATAATTTTGGAGTCGACCACTCGGCTCCCACACCACTTTATTGTGACAACCAGAGTCCTCTTCAGATCACCAACAATCCCATCTTTCATGAACAGACTAAGAATATTGAGATTGATAGTCACTTTGTCCGCCAATTTCATCTTTCATGAACAGACTAAGAATATTGAGATTAATAGTCACTTTGTCCTCCAACAACATCTCTCCGATACTTTGTCACTACCTGATATTTTCTCCGAGCAATTTGCTGATCGCTTCACGAAATGACTTCGCGCTTCAAAGAACTCATTGGCAAACTGTTAGTATATGATCCCTCTTGAGTTTGAGGGGGGGTGTTAAGAGAAGGATCCTCTGGATCCTACTAGCATTGTTCCTCCCTTGTATAGACCTTCTCTCTTTCTTTCTCTCTCTTTTTCTCTGTTGATATACTTTGTATCCTACTAGGAATAAGACATTGGCCATTGATCTTGGCCTCCTTTGGGGGTCTTGTACTTATTTATATATTGCATATATTCCATGGGAGAGGCCAAGCACTCCAATTCCTCCATCTCTTGTTCGTATCAATGGGGAATCTGGCTTGTATAAACAGTAGCACTCTGGTGATATGTTGGATTGAATTGGAATGCAGGAAATCTAAAGAATAGAGTTGCAAGTTAAACTTCTCACCAGGTCCCCTTGTTTATCAGTTTTCACATGGTACATGCATGGGTCATATGCCCTGTGTTAGTTGCCTTACATACATACGGAATTTTGTAGCTATTCTTTCTTTTTGTTTGCAGGCTGGATGCAAATAAATGAACCGAACAGATCCCGAAAGATCTTCATGTGTGGATCATGCGGATCATGATGTACTTTTATCACACCTTAACAGACCCATTGTGGCAGTGGATTAATTTAGCTTAAAAGATTGCAGATTGAGTTGGGATCAAATAGAAGTCAAATTGAAGAGCTTTTTTATCAACCATAACTCCCTATGCTTGTCCACTAACATCTCTGACTATTGAAACTTTGATCATCTGTAGTTTTTGGCTTCACTGTGGCTTCACGTGTCTCTAAATGCTGGAGCAGATTTTTTAGAGTTTGAAAGACCTGCTATATATGCCTGAGTAATTATGCACTTGCATTTCTAGGTAATATTTTTACGTTTTCAATTTTTTTGGGTTTTCCACTTCCATTACATATGTTATAAAATAAAGAATTGTTGGACATAAGAACTATGTTTCAGGTAATGAAAATGGGTGTTAACTTTGCTATTTCATTTTGTAGAGATGAAAGCGGATTCCACCTGAATTACTTGCCATAGCATTCAAACTATGCTTTTGGGTATTCCTTGTCTCAATTTACTTTGTTATTTATAATTTGTTTTAGGCTTTCTGGTTTTGCTTTTGTTATTTGTAATTTCTATCTTCTGCATAAAAAAATTTGCTCACATGAAACAGATAATGTCGATGAGAAGGAACTATGAGAAGATGAAGGGACACACGATAAAAGGGGTAGTCTCTCCTCGAAAGAAAAATATGATTCATCATCATCATCAGAGCCTTATCCCAATTATTTGGGGTCGGCTACATGAATTCTGTTCCGCTAAAGATTTCTATCAAGTGCTATATTCATATTTAAACCTAAGAAGCTAATGTTCTTCCTAATAACATCGCACCATCTCATTTTAGACCTTTCCCGAGCTCTTTTACTAGCATCCACTAAGATTCGATCACATCTTTTAACCGTCGTTGAGTTAGGGCGACGAAGCACATGACCAAACCACCTGTGTCTATTTTCTCTCATTTTACTATCAATTGGGGCTTTCCCTAAGTCTTTACGGATACGCTCATTCTTAATCTTGTCTTTCTTAATCTTGCCACACATCTATCTCAACATCCTCATCTCTGTTACATACATTTTGTGAATGTGTTCCTTTTGTACTGTCCAACACTCGGTACCATATAACAAAGCAGGTCTCACAACCGTTCTATAAAACCTCCCTTTGAGTTTCACAGGCATACGACAATCACAGAAGACTCCTGATGCACTTCTCCATCTTAACTAGCCTGCCTTAATCCTATGTGTAACGTCGTCATAAATCTCTCTATTCTCTTGTATGATAGACCCTAAGTATCGAAAGCTACTACTCTTCGGAATGTTATGTCCATCAATTAGAACCATGTCTTCCTGTACCACTCTCCTATTACTAAAATTACAATACATAAACTCTGACTTACTCCTAATTTAAAAACCTTTAGACTCCAAGGTAAGTCTCCAACGCTCTAACTTAGCATTTAAAGCATCAATACTCTCATCAATTAAGACAATATCATCTGCAAATAACATACACCAAGGGATATTCTCATGCAATTATTTTGTTATTTCATCCATAACTAAGGCAAAGAGATACGGACTTAGTGCAGAATTTTGATGTAAACCTATAGAAATCGAAAATTCATCAGTCTCTCCAGCAATAGTTCGAACACTAGTAATAGCACCGTCGTACATATCCTTAATCAAATCAACGTATCTTTGAGAGATTCCTTTCTTTCTCAATGTCCACCAAATCAATTCTCTCGGTATTCGATCATACGTTTTCTCTAAATCAAGAAAAATCATATACAAATCTTTTCTCATCTCTCTATACTTCTTCATTAACTGTTGTAGTAAGAAAATAGCTTTTGTAGTAGATCTATTCGACATAAAATCAAACTGATTTTCCGATACAGTAGTCATATATCGGAGACATTTTTCGATTACTCTTTCCCAAAGTTTCATAGTATGACTCATAAGCTTAATTCCACGATAATTATTGCAACTTTGAATATCTCCTTTGTTTTTATAGAAAGGAACTACAACACTTTTCCTCCAAATTTTTGGCATTCCTCGTTCCTTTAAAATTTTATTAAAAAGTTTAGTTAGCCACTGAATACCAATGTCTCCTAGGCCTTTCCATACTTCAATAGGTATGCCATCTGGTCCTAAGGCCTTGCTCACTTTCATTTTCCTTAAAGCATCCTCCACTTTTGACATCTTAATACGCCTGAAATATTGATATTCATCAAATATTGTGGACTCTTGGGTACCTTCTAAAGAAGAATCCTTGACGCAATCTCCATTAAGTAACTTTTGAAAATAACTATGCCACCTCTCTTTAATTTCAAGATCCTTAGTTAAAACCCTTTGATCTTCACCTTTAATGCAACGAACATGATCTAAATCTCTAATTTTCCTTTCTCTTAATTTAGCAAGTTTAAACATGTTCTTTTCACCCTCTCGGGTTCCTAATTTATTATATAAATCTTCAAATGCTTTTGATTTAACTTCGCTAACTATTTTCTTAGCCCTCTTTTTAGCAATTTTAGAAACTTCTAGGGTTTGATTATTTTTGTTAGTTTGCCAAACTTTAAAGTACTCCTTTTTTTCTCTAATGGTATTTTGGATTTCCTCACTCCACCACCAAGTCTCTTTTTTTAAATTCTTTTTACCTTTAGATTCGTTTAAGAGTTGTTTTGCTACACTCGTTATACAATTTGTAACATTATTCCACATTACATTAGTTTCTTATTCTAAATTCTAAATATTTTTTAAATGTTTCTAAACTTTTACCTTTTAAATTCCGCCATTTAATCTTAGAACAATTATTTATAATGATCTTTCTTTTGAATTTAGGGATAAAAACATCCATTACTAACAACCTATGTTGAAGGGCTAGACTCTCACCAGGAATAACTTTGCAATCTTTACATAAAACTCTATCGACCTTCCTAATAAGAAAATAGTCAATTTGACTTATATGTGTTCCACTCTTGTACGTTATTAAGTGTTCGTCCCTCTTCTTAAAGAAGGTATTAGTAATTGCTAGATCATAGGTCATAGCAAAATCAAGAATAGTATAACTCATATCATTTCTATTTCCAAAACCAAACACTCCATGAATCCTCTCATAACCTCTATATCTTTACCAACATGACCATTAAGATCCCCTTCAATAAAGATTCTCTCTTCACTAGGGATATTTTGGATCAAACTATCAATAGCCTCCCAAAATTACTTTTTAATACTTTCTTCTAATCCTACTTGAGGTGTATATGCACTAATTATATTCAAAATATCCTCACTTAAGATAAATTTAATTAACATTAATCTATCTCCCAATCTATTAACTTTTACAACTCTATCTTTTAAGTTTTATCTATTATTATAGCAACACCATTTCTAGAGTTATTATTACCCGCATACCAAATTTTATATCCATCAATATCTTTAGCTTTATGTCCTTTCCACCTAGTTTCTTGTAGGCAAGCTATGCTAACCCTCCTATCCTTCATTATCTTAACCAATTCTAAACCCTTACCCGTTAAAGTTTCTATATTCCAAGTAGCTAGACGGATCCTATGTTTTTGGACTAGTTTTTTTACCTGTGAGCATCCAACCCCACACGAGAACCCTTGCCTATTTGACACCGCAATCGGGCGCCATTGCGGCGCGTCGCTTCCGGGGGACGTCCTAGCATTAGCACAAAATGTATTTAGATCAGAATTCATGTGGGAGATGTGACAAATTTTTTACTGCTGGCTGTCAACCTAACGTAAACCCTCCTCCTTTCTCATCCGGGCTTGGTACCGGCCATGGCAGAGTTTAAAGAAAAATATGATTATAACAATGAAAATCTGCTTAGGACTTAGTTGCAGAATAAGAACTCCATAATCCATTGAAAACTTTGGCGGCTTATCATAAGATTTATAATGTTTTAGTATTAACTTCTTACCATGATAAAAACTGTTTTAGAAACTTGTTAGACAACTCAGGCCAGCAAGAACGGGTCACGGGCTGGACAAGCAAAGTAATGTGATTCCCTGTGCATGCAATTCAGGCCGGGGGGAGGGGGGTGATGTGCTTTTAAGGTGGGAGTTAGATTCCATGGAATGTTTGGGAATCTCCTCAGTGGGATTCCTTTTCTTGGGTCCGCCCCTGCAATGGAACATTGGCACAATGGACTCCTGGCACAAGGAGGGGGGGCCTGAGTGAAGAGGAAGAAGAGGGGTGAACCAGCCAAAAAGAATGGTTCAGACCTGTTTTAACTTTTAAGTCAATTGGAGAAAAGAAGAGAAATTTGGAACAAGGTTGTTTCAGTTGAATATACATGTGATAGGGAGAAGCCTTTCCAAGATGTTTTTCAGGTTATGTTCTGTGTCTGTGTTCATTTCCGCCATACCACCTGTGAACACTTCTGAAGTGATTCATGCTAGTAGTTGCCAGATGATTTCTGCTCCAGGATTTCTTTGGCAACACTTTCATCAGTTTCTGTTTGAGAGAATGAAAGAGAAGGGCATTGTTCCCCCGTTCTTTCACTTACTCTGCCATCATTGATGGATTTTGCTAGACAAAAATGTTGGAGGAAGCGCCGTTACTGCTTGAAGAAATAGATGAGCAGGGATTCCTGCTGTGCTCAGTGGTATATGCAGCTTGATAAATGCTCTTGGGAAAGCATATTGCTATGAAGGTGCAAGCAAGCTGTTTCAAGAACTTAAAAGAGAATTGTGGTACATCAAGTTGTCAAGTTTGTGGTGATGATCAAGAAATTTGGGAAGTGTGTGCGTCTTGATGATGCAGTAGTTCTTTTTAGGAAGATGAAGAAACTTTGCTGCATTCTGATGTATATGCTTACCATGCACTTATTTTTGGGATGGTAAGGACGGGAATGTTTGGGAGCCCAAACATTTGCATAACTCCACTCTATTAACATGGAGGACCAATCAGCTTCCTCACATGGTCTCTCTCTAGCTGTTTCTAGAGAGAGAAGCTTTGGGTAAGGTTGGTCGCCAGAGATGACTACCTGGGGAGGACGGTTGTTGGAGTTCGCTTGTGGAGTGAACTGTATTCCCCTTGGAGGTGGGGGCCATTGGCCGGCCTTCCTTGGCTCTGGGCAGTCAAAGAGGAGCTCTGGGGTCTACGGGAGGGAATAAGTCCTCGTCTGGTGGCAGTCCCATTTGTTTCCATTGTCGGAGGAGAGGCCACCTATAGAAAGACTATAGGGTGATGGGACCGGATGCTGCAAGGGGAGCCATACCCACACAATGTCGGTCCTACGCAGACGCGGTTCGTTTACAGGTGGCGATAATGGAGAATCACCAGGCAGTGATGGGAGGAAAACGTAATCCCGATCCTCATGGAGCATCCACGTAGAAGGGACGACAAACACATAGAAGGTGAGGGGGGTACTTGTCGCTGGGGGAGGGCAACACCCCAATGGTTCGTCCGATAGGTCTCTAGCTCGGACTTCCTAGTTGTCGGACAAGGGGAAGAGGATGTGAGAGCAGCGGTGGAGGTGGGGTTCTTGGCTGTAGAGGGGCTTCTCCTTTGTCTGCGGCTGCGGTCATTGGAGAGGGGAATATTCCATAACCCCAGGATGGTTCGGTGTCGCATTAGGCTAACAGGAATCCCCTCGTCCTCTACGATGAGGTGGGGGCCTCCCTGTTGGTCCAACAGCTTGGCACCTGTTGGTCCAACAGCTTGGCACAGTGTAGCTCGGGAGCCTCACCTTCGCTTCGGTGGGATCATTCACCACAGTGGAAGTTGCAGGCTAGGTAAGCACCACAACTGCTGTACCTTTGGTCATCTCCCTGACCCTCAGTGGGGAGCCTTTCATGGTGGGAGCTTTGGTGGTGCTGGAAATCCAGAGGCGGAGGCAGCCGGTATCAGGGCATTATGCCTCTAAGTGAGAGGAGGAAGACGAAAGGGGGGGGTCTAGGGTGCGTGGCGGCCCCTCCCAACTTGATTCAAATTTGAATCGTGGTGGTATGAGGCACAACAGACCGGGTCTAGCAGGTAGGCTGGTCCAGATGTTCCCAGGAGAAACAAGCCTTTGCCTTCCGCCCATGGGCCGATTGTCATCGGGTTGACAAGGCCAGGCATTGGGCCATATGTTGGCGGACCACCCAAAGAACGAGAGAAAGGCGGGTTAGATCAGGACTCGGGTCTCGGGCCAAGTGCACTGTGCCTAGGTCAGGACCAGGACCTGAATTGGAGGATCCATGACTTGCTTGAATCCAGGGGTCATGGGGACTTCGATTATCGCGGGCCCGATAAGGATTTTCGACCCTGACTTACGCTACAGTTCTTACTGAGGCAAACGTTTCCCGCATTAGCTGTTTGCCGTTGCCGACAGTCGCTCTTGCATTGAAGCGGCCTGCCAGCCTTGCTGGGCAGTCCCACGTACATGTGTAGCCAATCTTGACCACCAGCAGCCTTTGCTCGGGAGTTGACATTGCACTACTTGGGCTCCTACAAGATGGAGGTCATCAACCCTCATCGACGGCGGATAGCCTGCCTAACCAACCTCTGAGTGCCCACTGGTGGGAGGTGAGTGCCGGGCGGTGGTAGGACATGGTGGACCAATCGGCTGTAGACCATTGGTGCGGGACAGTAGGGACTTATATAGATCATCAGAAGCCATTGTTCTGTAGCACTGCAGATCTGCACATGCTAGAATCCAAGAGTTCTAAGAGATTAGGGCTCCTCAGGAGGCATCAGGGGTCTTTTAGGAGGCGTTAGGGGAAGGGCCGATGTTTGAGGCTGAGGATACCATCTCGGAGACACTGTGAGGTACTACGGAGCCGGAGGAGGGGCAATCCAATGGGGAACGATTGGCAGAAAAGGGTAGATTGGGGAGGGAGGAGGTGAAGGAGGTAGTTGGGGTATAGAGGGACCTCAGAGGGGTGTTAGGTTTATAAGAAGTGGGTGATCGATATGGAGAGGGATGTTAAAGGAGGGAAGTTGCAGAAGAGGGGGTGATGGTGAGTGGAGGAGGAGAGGAGGGGAGAGTCACAGGAGGAGGGTGTTGGGTTCATATTTTTATTTGCATGAGGATTGTCTTATGGTATGTGAGGGGGATCTATAAGGGAGAGAAGAGGATGGTGAAGGAGTTGATCTGAAGATGCAAGATTGATATTTTGTGCTTACAAGAATCTGAATGTGAGGGGGACAGGGTGGCTATAATAAAAGAGATTGGGGGAGCCAGACTCTCCAAGTGTGTGGTTTCCTTGGCTGAGGGGAGGTCCGGTGGTATCATGATCTTTTAGAATCAGTTTGAAGTAGAAAAGGTGGAAGAAGATAGACAAGTTTAGTCGGGGTGCCATCTCTCTGCACTTCTTTTATATTAGGATGACTTCTCGTGGGACTTTTCAGGAGTGTATGGACCTCAAGGCAGAGAAAAGAAGAGACTTCTTTCGGAAGAGTTGCTCTAGTATCATCACAGCTCAGGCCGGTTGTGATGTGTGGGTGGGGATTTTAATGTAGTGGCTGCACCATGGGAGAGGACAGGTGATCGCCCTCTTTCGGGGGAGATGGAAGACTTCATTAACTTCGTAGAGGTGGTGGCACTAATTGATGTTAGATTGTCAACTGCTTAGTTTACTTGGCCTAACATGAGGGCAAACCCTACTTACTATAGTTGGATAAGTTCCTAGTCTCTATTGATTGGGAGGATCACTTCTCTGATGTGTAGGTATCCTCTTTGGCAAGATTTGTAGCGGACCACAAGCTCATTTTCCTGAAGACTAGCTAGCGTCATGTGGGAAGGCGAAACTTTAGATTTAAAATTTACTGGCTCAGTGAGGATGACTTTATAGACATTGTTAGACGGACTTGGAATGTTTACAGGCATGAACAATATGCTATGGCGCGACCGGTGGTAGACTAAAGTATGTGGCACAAGTGCTAACGGATTGGGGTGTAGACAGAACTCTACTTGGCAGACCTGCAAAGACATGATTTTTCAGTAGCTCGAGAAGCTGAATTGTCTGGAAGAGGCGGGCCTACTAGATGAGTCAGACAAGCTACTTAGGGCAGGCTCATATTCGAATTTGATGAAATCCTCGCAAGCGAAGAGATCTACTGGAAATGAAGATTGAGAGAGAAATGGCTCAAATAAAGGGATAGGAGCATTGTTTGTTTTTTGAGAATTGCATCTGGCAGAAGAAGAATGAACTCCATCACCTGTATCAAAGTGGGCGAGCATCTCTTTCCTAGGGATGCAGATATCAGGATACAAGCTAGGGAATTTTACTCTAAACTCCTCACAAATGATGACATGGTGAGACCTGCGATTGTTGATGATTTTCTACCCCGTCTCTCCGTGGAGAGCAGAGAGAGAGTGAGACGCCCCCGCTGCCCATTTTTGGAAGAGGAAGTACAAAAGACAATTTTCTCCCTTGAAGGTGATAGAACTCCGGGCCCAGATGATTTTCCTTTGGCTTTCTTCCAGAAGTGTTGGGACATAATCAAGAATGACCTCTTGTTGAACATATGGGAGACTCAGGAGGGCATGGCACACTTGAGGGGCATTAATTAAACTCTCCTAGTGCTCATCCCCAACAAGTAAGTTGCTCAAAGCTTCTTGTATTTCAGACCCATTAGCCTTTTGAATGGAACATACAAGATCATAACCAAGTTATTGGCTATGAGACTGGATAGTGTGATTAATAAGATGGTTAATTGATTCCAAGGGACATTTATAAGGGGAGGCCCACGAATGCCCGTATGTAGTGAAGACTCGGAGGAAGAAAAGTGTGATCTTGAAGCTAGATTTTGAGAAAGCATATGACCATGTCAACTGGCAATGCTTGTTTGATGTCCTCACGAAGATGTGTTTTGGTCATAGATGGGGTGGGTGGATTCGGACTTGTGTTTCTTCGGACTCTTTTGTAGTCTTAGTAAATGGGAAGTCCATCTCCTCCTTGCATAGTGGTAGAGGGCTCTGCCAGGGAGAACCTATGTCCCCCCTTCTTTTTGTCCTAGTTGTACATGTTTTGAGTAGGATGTGGATGAGAGTTGAATCCTTGGGACCGATTAGAGGTTTCCAAGCTGGGATAAATAGTGTATGCATCTCCCATCTACAATATGCCGACGATAGTGGGAGTCATCTTTATGTAGCCAGATTGATGTTGGAATTGCTGGAGGAAACCATTGGGGTCAAGGTGAATTTTAGCAAGAGTTACATAGTGGGAGTGAACATGGTAGATAGGGCTCTCAGAAGAGTAGCTTTCATCTTTAGGCTGCCGGATAGGTGACTTTCCTTTCTCCTATTTGGGCCTTCTTTTGTCTCCAGGACCATTACACTGTAGGGATTGGCAAATTATGATGCAAAGGTTTGAGTCCAGATTGGCAGGTTGAAGATGAGGTTTCTCTCCTATGGGGGGGAAATGGTGCTATGTAGATCAGTGCTGGATAGTCTACCAATCTACTTTCTATCCATCTTTCGTATCCTGAGATGATTGCCAAAAAGTTAGAGGCTATCTAAGCAAGGTTCTTCTGGCACAGCAGTGGAGATAGATGCAGGGGTTGGCATGATGTCTCATGAGACAGAGTTTGCAAGGAGATGGGAGGAGAGTGGCTTTTAAAATATTAGAGACTTTAACATGGCACTCTTGTGCATGTGGTTGTGAAAGCTTGGGACCGAGGAGAGTGGATTGTGGCTGCAAGTGATTAGGTAGAGGTACTATGGTAAAGAAAGGGATTGGGACTTGGTCCCAATCTCTCAGCATAACATTTCACCCATATGGAGAAGTATCTTACAGTGCAGGACATTATCTTATCCAGTGCCAGGGTTTGACTGGGGAATGGATAGATATGCCAATTCTGGAAGGATAGATTTGTGGGGACTTCACCTTGGAAGCAACCTTTTAGGTCTATGTGATCTTAGCTGCACCCAGGGCCTTGGTCTCACAGACATTTGACACACAGCTATCAAGGGGGACGTGGATGCCATCTTTTAGGAGAAATTTGAGGCCAGAGGAGATGGACCAGTTAGAGGAACTTTTTCTATTCCTTCTAGACTATGCACCGGTGAGAGGGAAAGTACATCACTGGTCGTGAGGTGGGAGAAAGAGGGAGGTTTCTCAATCAGGTCAGCATATACCTTTATTTATGATGGAGGGCTGCAGTATTGTTATGCACTGCTGATTTGGTCACCTAGAGTTCCCAAAAAGTGAAGCTTTGATCTGCAGAATCTCACATGGCAGACTGCTGACTTGTGATAGACTTGTTTCTTTCCTACAGGGCTTACCCACACTTTGTTGCTTGTGTGGAGGAGGAGACTTTAAATCACCTTTTCACATGATGCTCATACTCCTAGGGGATATGGATGAAGATTGCCAGCAGAATTCAATGTGCTATAGGCTTTCAAGAAAGTGTTAAATAATTGATTGGTGGTTGGCACAAAAAGTGGAACCTTAAGGGTGACAACCGGATATGGTGGCTCTTTCTTCATGTCACCCGTTGGGCCTTATGGGGAGAAATGGACAACAAAATTATGAGCAGTGAAGCAAGAGCCATGGATAGGGTTGTTTCTTCGGTTTGTGAGAGTGAAAGAGTGGGCTGAACATCTATGAGACTGGACTTCCAAAACTCCTCTCTTTTTGCTTTATTGGGGGGTTGTGTGGGTCCACACTGCCTTGGTGTGGTTTTTTTTTGTTGTAAAGGGATCTTTTGGGAATACACTGGCTATATTTGTCCTTTCTTTTCATTTAATACAATGATGGTACCAACCATATTCAAAAAAGAAACATGGAGGACCACGACTAGGTTCTACACCTGATGGTGTCTATCTTTTGTACCATTGTTATATCTCAGATGCTCTTTCAACTGCTCATGAAAGTATTTTGGGGTTTTTTCAATGGGGTTGAGAATTCAGGTACTATGAATGGTCTGTAATTTTAATTTCTGATGGAATTTAGATGGTTCACATAGAGGAACTGGTGAATGGACCAGAAATTAACTCAGAGGTCCTCATTTTGGTCCGCCCTTTCACTTACTCGGTTAGCTTTTGTATCCTTGATGGAAGCTTTTTAATATTGTACATTAACTACTTGAGCAACTCTGTTATAAGGAGCTTGAAAGAATAAAAAATATACCAGCTTTTACAAAGATGTTTCTTTTCTTTGCTTTAACCTCTCTTGTCCTCTTTCATGGGATTTCTGGTGCCAATAGTCTTTTTATAATTCATATAATACCATTAAAGACATTCTTCATCAAGACTGAGTTATGGAACTTTCAAGCATTCGGAGGATTTGGGAGAATATCCTAGTGGTGTCTGGGGTTTAAACATATGTGAGGGCTTAAACAATGGTGGAGACAGAAGGGATAAATAGAGATCGAAATATGGTGATTCAACGAGTTTGTCTTACTGGTTAATTTTCACAAAAGGTCTGAGTTAAGAAGATGGACAAAATAGTATAAGATTTAAGAAGAGACATGGAAACTCACAAAGAAATGCCTGAAGATAGATGACACCTGTATCTGGATTATTTCTGCATTATAACTACAGATGTTTGGGACTAGAAAAGGTATGTTCAATTTTTCGTTAGGGTGTTGTTTGTTTCCATGTAATTCTCCAGTTTTAGAATCAGCGATTTCAAAACCAGTGTATTTTTTTGTCTAATTTTAAAACTGGAAGTTTTTTGTTTGGATGTCTGTAAAATAAAACATTATGTTGTGATTTCAACTCATTTTTTTCTCCAGTTTTGGTTTCTGGTAGATATGGACTGTCAACCAAAACAGGAGAATCTTAGTGCCATGTGAGCCCATGTAATGATGTAATCCCATCTACACTATCTAACAATCAAACAAACAAGGAGAAAATATTGTAAAATAGGACAGCTATGGAGTTTTATGATGTTTTATGATGAAACAAACAAGGCCTAGAAGTGTACTGATACTATCCTTATCCATCTCCAAAATGGTTTAGAAACATCCTCAGTAAAATGTTCTGACCAATTGGTGATTGCAAGTGGTTTCTTCTCTTCCTCTTAGCATCTTTGATAAGTGGTCGTAGGAACTCGGTGCTGAAGGTCTGGTAAGGATTCCGTAGTCACTTTGTGTCTCTTCATTAAGCGTGTGAAGTGTGGGACCTCAATTGTGTCAAAGTGGTCGTAGGAACTCTGGTGCTCAAAGTCTGATAAGGATGTTGTAATGACTTTGAGTCTTCATTAAGCATGTGAAGTGTGGGACTGGAATCGTCAATCTCACCTTCCTTTTCCTTAATAGGAGGCAGGTGGGCCATCAGTGAATTGGTGGTCGCTTCTATATCTATTTATTTACTTTCGTTCATTGTTACACCCTGGACCTTTAGTATTGTCAGTGTGTGATAGGCATTCTCTCTGAATCTTAAGTGCACATGTGATTGTCAACTCGTTGTCCATGCTGCCGTGAAATCTGATATCCTTCCACGTTTGCCCTCTCTTGTTTCCAGAATTTATATATGCTCAGACTCTCAGGAGACTTGGGTTGGCGAAAGGACATTTTGGAGTCTGTGTCGATCAACTATTGGCCACCTTTCTGAAATATTAGATATTGGAAACACACTGTTCTACATCTGGCAACACGGCAACGGTGCATGTTCAAAAGCAGTTGAATTTATGGAGAGCAGCTCAGGTACTTCGCCTCCAGCCAGCTTTATGTCATTGCCTTCGTTCTATTCTTGCTAGCTTTCACATTGTTTGTTCAAGTGAGGGTTGTCGGGGGATGGAGGCATGGGCTATTCTTCGTATGGGATTTTTCGGTCACCCTTTGTTCTTATTTCTAGGCTGTCTGGAATACTCACAGTTCATCGGGAACCAGGACCCGTCAGTTGTACCACCTTCTTGGAGTTGGCTTGTCTCTTGCCACATT
This sequence comes from Amorphophallus konjac, assembly GCA_022559845.1. Taxonomy (NCBI): domain Eukaryota; kingdom Viridiplantae; phylum Streptophyta; class Magnoliopsida; order Alismatales; family Araceae; genus Amorphophallus; species Amorphophallus konjac. The sequence continues at coordinate 70,828,923 of CM040128.1, read as the reverse complement.
TATCCAGGGAAGAAAGGGGGGTCCATGTAGAGGGGAGCGCATTCATGATACTAAATGCTTGCCCCCATCTATAACGTTGTCCTTCTAAATGCATTCGCCTTCATCGCCAAATGGGGAACCCAGCATCCCTGCACTGTTGTGCCGTCAGCGTGCTTGAGCCATGGAGCAGAGAATCTTGCCTTGTAAAGTAGAACTTGGCACTTGTTTTTTTTTGGCTCCCTGCTTCTTGTGATACGTATTCGAGTTTAGCCGCCATCACATATATCCTGCAAATGCTCTAGGTGGTCGGTCCTATGGGATTACATTTTATTAAGATCGTTGGTCAAAGTCTCTGGATTAACCTCACTTTGGTTTTCGGACAAGTCTTTTTTCCTTTTCCTCTTTCCCTGCTTTACAAATTTAGCTCAAATGATGATGGGCTCTTTCTTTGAGATATTTGGACCGTCTCTGATGCAGTCTTCAATTAAGAGCACTTCTAGATTTTTACATGTTTTGAGTCCTATAACTTTGTGACAATAAATTGGAGTTTCCGAGATTGGGGTAAAAAGGTAAAGAGTGTTTTTGTTTTTCGAAGGTGGGGTGGAGGAAGAGTTGAAGTAAGTTTCGACTTAATGTGACTAACTGAAATTTTTTCATGTTGAAAGTCATTAAACGTGTTTGCTACGAGACTATCAGATCAAACGTGTATCCGAAATCCAAATGAACTTCAGCGACCTCCGGAGTTCCTAAATCCTGATTCTTGTCTTTAAAAAGAGAACGACACTAATCGTTGCCAGCTACCCTTGCCATTCAAAATAGTCAGGAGCTAGGGTTTGCAAATTCCTGTCAACTCAATTGGTGAAGTGTGTGTAACCTGTGTTAATCATTAATTCAAGGATACCCAAGTTGGGCCTTCCCATTCCTTTTCAAACATTGACCGGGGATCTCGTGAGGCAACATGTGCGAAAGTTGCTGGGTTTCGTAGCCTTGGAAAAAAAAAAAGGGGTACGTCTTAGTTGGGTTGGGCAAGGTTTGTCGACTCGGTGATTTGTATCGGATCGTCTCTGATCTAGTACGATACAATCGAGTTGTAATTAACTTGGCCTGACTCTGTGTGCATTATCTCCTTCCTCTCTCTCACTCTCTCACTGTGACTCGGTCGATCTTAGGAGTGATCCGTATCGTATCAACTTTTTTCAAGATATGGTACGGCACGTGTCGGGTCGATCAGTCATGCTGCTGGGTTTGAATTTGGGTTTCTCACTTTCAGTGTGGACCATAGTATTATTATTGCGCTAGATTCTTCGTTATCAAAAGAAAAGAAAAGAAAACTGCAGCAAGGACTCGTCTACAAGCGTTTGTTGCAATAAAAGGGGATTCGACCCCCCCCCTCCCCCCCCCCCAAAAAAAGCACCATTTTTGACCACATCCCAGAACACAAAATGTAAGAGAACCAATTTCTTTGTTGGGACCATAGTGACCATTATTTAATCCGAGACACTTTGCTCTATGATTTAGTGGATATTTTTATTTGCATTATATAGAGTCGTATGCTTAGACATGACATTATATTTGGACACTTGTGTCTAACGTTTTAATTTAAAATTGTGAAATAATCAATTAAATATTTTTTAAAATTTTTATTTAAATATTAATAGATATTTTTTTATAATATTTATATTTAAAACAAATCTTAATGACAAAATTTTATTATATGCACGTATATAAGTACATATGGATGTCCGTATACTTGTACAATTTTTGAGTCTTAAACTTAAAATTGCCATGCCCGAGGTCAAGGTTTGACGGTCTGGTTGCATCGGCCATATTGGTATTGTACTGGTACGGTATGACACTGTATCATATTATATCGCAATTTATTAATAATATAATAAATATTTAGTGTAATAAATAATGTGTTGAAATCATTTGTAGTTTAGTTGGTTAGAGTCATGTATAATCATGAGATTCACGGTTCAAATCTTACAAATGACATCTATTTTTGACCTTTAAGAAAAAAATGAAAATTTGAAAAAAAAATGTGCAACGGATGAGTTTTGAACTTGGGATAAATCATTACAAGGAAACACCCCCAACTAATTGACCTATTAAATTCAATTGAATATAAAATAAAATATATAATATTTAAATAAATATAAATACCGTATCGGTTGCGTACCACATGTCCATACGTAATGTATCGAACTGATTTGATAAACCCTGCCTGATTACCTGACGTGTGTTCGTGTCCGGCAAATGATATATTTACGTCGTTACACTTCTGATCGAGAAATTTGACATTATCACTCTTTAACAAGCATTTGATCATACGCCGTGAACTATGTAATCAAATGATGACGGAACGGCTCTTACAAAGATGCACCGGACTTGCCCTTGATAAAGGGAATCATTTGATCGCTCAATAAAAAAAGCTTTTAATTGTTACAGCCAAAGTTATGATATATGCTGCCCTTGATCTTGTTGGTTTATTCACATGGTTATGTGATAATAATGACATCTGAACGTGAGTTTGCAAATTAAGTTCATTAGTGCCTGCCAGTCAAGAGCCCGACATTGACGTTGGAGACGAGCAAATAGTTAATTTGAGAGTTGAACTAGTCTAGTTGAGTAATACTTAATATAGTTAATGTACATCCTGGTGTAATTACACGTACGGGGTGTGCGACAAATAAATGATTTTTATCTGAAAATTTTAGATAACGCGAGTTTCAAGTCACCTTTAATTATTGTAAAAATATATCTCGGTCCGTGGGTTCTAAGTCATCCTTGATTCTCGTAAAAGCACATCTCCTTCTTGACAGTTTAAAAAATTTAAAAAAAATCGTATGAGATGAATAGTGTTGGACTCAATTGTTCAAAAATTAATTTTTTTAGTTCAGATTTTTTTTTTTTTGGCTTCAAGGTGACTCTTGTGCGATAAACTAAGTTGACTTGTGCGTCACGTTTCATTTTTTTTTAATTAAAAAAATCACTTACTTGATGCACCCTTGGGCATGTAATTACAACTAACTGTTACTCAGTCTAGTTTGTCGGAGTTGGGAGCATGCATGTGACAACACAATTGATTCGATCGATCCCGGCCTCATTTACATGCGAGAAGTACCGGGACCCATGTATAGAGGCTGCTTCTGATCAGTTTAAGAGCCCTCTCGCATGACAACTGCGAAATTAAGCATGGGATTTAAATCCGAAATTTCTCCAAAACAGACTCTTAATTTATGTCACGCAACGTAGGAACCAAACCCCATCGATCGCAGTAAATGGGCCAATAAATGGCACGCACTCGAAGGCTTTTAAGTCGTCGTCTGGACGTTGTGGGGAGGGATCCCCGCCTCGTCCCCTCCTGCAGAGAGGCCATCGACAAAGGTTTTGACTGCCGGGCCACCACCACCACCTCCTCCTTTGATGCTCCCTCTGCATGCATGATGATGAATGCCCCTTCCACCTGTTCTGGGTTTTTTTTTCATCTTTTTGCCGGATTCACAGTCGATACGTCGTAAATTTCTGGCACTGCCCACCTTCGCCACCGCAGCCTGTGATTCTCTCCTCCCCTGTGGGGGATCCATAGCTAGGGCTCTCTTCAATTCTGTACCCACATTGACCTTCCAATGAATTATTAGTAGGCAGCTGGGGGGTTCAGCTGGATCGTCGCACATATAACGCATCGATGCGTCTACGTATGTATACGTGATGTGAAGAAAAAGATGACCTCCCCGGCCCCGACTGCCACGCCACAGTCGGCTTCGCTGGCTTCCCCCCCCCCCCCGTCTCGATCAGCTTTAGGAGCAAATGCTACTTAAATTAATTAAGGTGCTGACGGACAATTACCATTTCTTTCTTATCACTAGCTCAGTCGAACTTAAATAATTGAAATTTGATACTCTTAAATTCGGGAGCATCGAAGTTACGTTCATTTTTTCCTACCATTTGATTTTCGAATGAGACGGTGATAGCATTTCTCTAGTTTTTATGATCGGATCAGGTTCGGTGATTCAGATTGAAATATTAAATTAGTATTATGGAGGTTAGCTTAGAGGTGGGTTTCATTCCGTCCCAAGTCAATAGTAGAAGTATATATTCGATTAATCTTGTCATGATCTGATCCAATCTGAATTTGTAAATTGTTGTTTAATTTACACCGACTCCCAACGGTTTTATCCTTATTATATGGATCTAGACTTTACATATATGATAGCTCAATTCTTGTTTTTTTTTGATATGAAATCATCAACATATATATGAAGTCTATATTGAAAAATTAAGATATACGTATACGAGAGATAATAATAGTAAGAAACGGTCAGCCACTGTCACCTACCACGGCTTAACCCCTCCTAATTAATTAATTAATTAATTAAAAGAAACAACAAAGATGAGATGGTGGGATCCAACCATATATCCGAATGAGGGCTGACAGGCGCGCGAGATGATTGAAAGAAATCTTCTCCACTCCTCCGGTTGGTTGGGTGCTCTCATCTCCCATTCACAGACTGAGCAGAGGCATGCGGTATAATATTTGATTATCTTATACTCAAGAATGTTGTTGCTGTTGTAATGGCGTAGAGTTGGGGTCCCAATTACGAAAACAGAATGTCAGAGGGAGGCTGTTCGGTTCGGTTGGCCCTCAATTAATACCGCACACAGACGGTACTATACCATATACTCCTTGGCGCATGTGCGGGTTCCTTCCAACTGATCGATGGTACGTAGCGGAGGAGGAGGAGGAGGAGGAGGAGGAGGATCCACTCCACTCCACTCCACTCCACTCCACCAGGGAGGGATACGGTACGTCGACCATGGCGATGACCAGTGCGGGCGAAGAAAGGCAGGCAGACGTTGCCCCCTCGAAACCCATGCCCCTTCCTTCCCTTTCCCTCCCTCCCTTCTTCGATCGGTTTTTCCCGTGGCTGCTGCTGTTTATTCTTCTTTTTTTTCTTTCCTTCTTTCTTCATTTCGTGACACTGCCGTGAGATCACCGGATCGCGTGAGGAGGGGTGGCAGAGAACTATCAAGTTCGCTGCCACGGTTGCCAGGCATACATAGATAATCATGCATGCCTCTGCCATTCCTTTTGTCTCATTCCCTGGCCCGTCGTTGTTGCTGTGGCTGCAGGGCAGGAGGGGTTTTTAATTTAAGGGGAACTGGGGAGACAAAGCCCACACAAAAATCCAAGACACGGCTCTCCCCAGCGCCGTGATGGTGGAAGGGGGAGGAGCGCTCCCGAACCGAGGCGACCTCGGGTTTGAAGTCATGGGCTTCGAAAAAGGTTGCGAGAGAGAACAGAAGGTTGCACGGGAGATCGTTCAAAAGGGTCTTATCATGCTCCTGTGCTCGTAGGCTTCTCCTCCGTTTATCGGTCCTGGCCCCGGAAAATATCATCTCCCAACAGGACCACCACCTGAGGAAAAGGGCCCCCAGTTTTCCTTTTTTTTTTTTGGTTTCTCTCTCCTTACCTTTCTTTCCCTCGCTCCAACGCCGCTGATGGGTCTATATCACCAGTTACCAGCTACAGATCAGGCAACCCATCTCTCTCTCTCTCTCTTCTGTAGTTGGACACCATACAGAGTAGGCAAACAGTGGTCTCGGAGGTGTTCAGAGATGGGAAGGGGGTGTTCATGGACGCAGCAGGACCACACACACACACACACACACACACACACACACACACAGCCACGGCCTCGCTCGCGGTGGCATCGAGCAGTGGGGTCTGTATAGCAGATCACTGTTGTGGCTTTATATATAGCCAGAGAGAGGGTGAGGGTGAGGGTGGGGGTGGGGTGGTGTGTGTGGAGGTGGGGGGTTTGTATCAGGTGTGAGAGGGGTGGTGTGGCAGTCGTCCTGTGCTCTTGTGATGATGCGTCTGTCACTTGGGAGGAGGACGTGAATGGCAAAGCCAAACAGCAAAAGAGGGGAGGGAGGGAGGAGAGCGAGTGGGTCTGTCTGTGAACCTGTTTTGTCCCATGTCATCGTCACCCCCTTGCAATCATACCACTGTTGCAAAAAATGTCAAAAAAAACACAAAAGAAGAGCCGGAAGAGGAGGTAGTGGTGGAGGGGTGGAAGGAGGGAGGGTGGTGAAAAGGTGCTATTCACCACGTACCCAGCTGGGTGGGAGAGTGGGAGCGCAGTGCCCCCCCCCCCCATCCTCCTGCAGCGGCCATGGCTTCTGCGGTGCTGCAGATCCAAATTGTCTCTCAAATCTTTTCTTCAGGAAGAGCAGCAGGCCGGGCTAGCAGCTGGGGCCGGCGGCACCGCACCCCCTCCCCCACACCCTCCCCTGCGACCGTAGATAATTATAGTGGGTGGCCTGTGGTGGTTTGGCCCAGGGGGGCGTCCATTCTTGATGCAGAGGCCCTACACTCCCATCTGGGGTAACTAGACTTTTGAGACCAGATACTCCACACAGTCCAGACCCTGCATGTACTCTTACCTATATATATTTCTAGCTATAGTTTCTGATGGGGTTGCACGGGGCGGATGGCCCTCATAACCCTCTAAACAAAACCGGCCGGCTATATCGATCTTCTTCTCCTACGAAGGAAAACGAAGAACAAAGTGGAAAAATAAAAAAGGTGTTGGGGGGGGGGATTAATTAATGGAAACTCTACGAGGAAAAAACTCGTGTCGACATATCCTGCATTGTCTTGTTCACGGTAAAGATGAATACTATAAGTCGATCTTGGGTGTATTTTTTACTAGAAAAAATGTTTTTAGGTTTTCATAAGTTTCAAGTTAGTTATTTTGAAGGAGAACATTAGGCCTTAAAAGTTTATTTATATTTGTATTTTTATTTTCTTCCAAGAAAAAGTCACGGGTCGGAGCTCTCTAGATGGTGCAATAAATAAAAATTTACGAAGGGGAAGTTATAAAAAAACAGTTGCTAAGAATAATGGATAAATATTTTGTGCAACAAATTAGGTTAAAAAAATCATGTCATTACCTAACATAATCTCTCATTGACTAAACATAAAGTGACAAGATTATTTTTTCACAGAAAATAACGTCCCGCGTCACATCTAATATGACTTTCGATAACTTCACCGTTTGCGTTGATGTAGCAAATTTGCTATCCAATCTTTATGCAATAATGTACCTAAGCACATTATATTCATTAACGAAGTAATTCTCATGTCCATATATATATAAATATATATATATCTTTGAGATTGCTCAAAGGGAAGTTAGAGAGCTGTTGATATTTGATGAAAATTTTCTTAATTTTAAGGTATGATATACATTCGTGCATGCTTAAAGAATCTTTTCCACCTTGGTTTTATTCATTGCACCGTACCGATGGTCTAGCATATTAATTGAGGTCTGTCGGATACGGAGCGGATAGTGTGATATCCGAATTCGTATCCGATTAATAATCGAATTATCCGATTAGTAATCGAATTATCCGTCGGATATTTTATTCGGATAAATCCGAATTCAAATTCAGTTCAAATTTTAAACGAATAATTACTAGGACTACTTAGGGGTGAGTTATGTTAGCCGTGTGAGAGCGTCATATATTATTTTCTCAAAAAAATAAAGAAAGAGTGAAATTTTTTTTTATTTTGAGAGATGTTATCAAAAGATTAGACTTCATCCTAAAAACTTACCAAGTGGGTGTAAGTGAATTTCTTATTTTTAAATTATATTTTGAGACCAAAAAAGATAAAAAAAATAATCAAATAATATATTAAGATTTAAGTTAATTATATATAGAATCTGTATATCATTAGATTTTTATCTAAGGGTTCATATTCGGTCGGATAATATCAGACACGGATATCTCAATATTTGAATTCGTATCCGATTAATAATCGGATATCCGATTAAATTATCCATCGGATATTTTATTCGGATAATTATTCGATTAAACGAATTCGAATTCGATTCAAATTTTAAACGAATAATTACCGGACTACTCGGCAGGGTAAATTTTAGAATCTACGTGATCTCATGAATCGGCAATATTGGAGGTCTTTCCCACCCTTTTAATTAATTAACTAATTATAGGCAACACCTTTTCCCCTCTTCATGTGACATTAATTAATTGTACACTAAAATATTATCAGAGGTCAACCGTGGCGTGAGGGCCATTTAATTGGATTAAAACATGTGGAAGCCTGTGAATGAGCCACGAACCACACGCTTGTACGTCCCGTACGGGAACCCATCCATCCATGTGTGGTCAAATTGATCAGATGTCTCAACCATTTTCGTGAGACCACGAATTTTGGCAAATATCCTCAGAAAGCGAATTGAATTTACACGTGAAATCCTCGAGCAATGTTTTGTCTTTTCACCCTCAAGTTAAAGCTTTATTTCACATGGGATTCTCTCTTGATTGATTGGGCGTTGGAAATGACGTTTTAAGGCTTATAAAATTCTGTTGAGAGAAGCCAATACATTGTCCAATTGGTGTGCGACGAAAGGGTCTACTACCTGCGTAATAATCTCGGATGTGCACTAATCATTATACCCTTACTTTTATATATATATATATATATATATATATATATATAGAGAGAGAGAGAGAGAGAGAGAGAGAGAGAGAGAGAGAGAGAGAGAGAGAGGGAGATGTTCACGTGGGGTCGGCCCCATGGCTATTTGCCATGGTGCCGTCATCTGGGCCATTGATCGCATGGGACCGGCCCCATGCGATCATCAACCCCATCAGATGGAGGGCCCAGATCCCAGCACCATGGCAAATAGCCATGGGGCCGTCCCCATGTGAACATTTCCCATATATATATATATGGAAAATGCTCACATAGGCCGACCCCATGGTTATTTGCCATGGTGTCGGCATCTGGGCCTTGATCGCATGGGACCGACCCCATGCGATCATCGACCTCATGAGATGGAGGGCCCAGATGCCGGCACCATGGCAAATAACCATAGGGCCGGCCCCATGTGAACATCTCCATATATATATATATATATGCTTGTTACTTTCACATCAGTAGCCTAATCTTCGTTATCCTCGTGGTTAAGCTTGAACTCTCTTAGCTAGGGCTGTCAATGGGGCTGGTCGGCCCGACAGGTCCGCGGGCTTGGCACGATTTCGGACCGGGCCGTAAGGTCTTTTTCGGCCCGCGGGTTTTTAGTCGGGCCTAAAAGCCCGGCCTGACTAGACTCGCGGGCCGGGCTCGGGCTTTGAGTTCGGCCCGCGGGCCGGCCCGGCCTGATCACTTTTTTTATTCTCACTTCAAATTTTAAAAACTATTTAGTCAAACTTATGTTATTTTACTTAATTAGAAATTTTAAAATTCTCTTTTCATAAAAATTATGTAATTAATATCAAAATTTTAATTTATTTAGTGAGATTATAAGTTTTATAGTATTAAATCTATTATTTTTTATTATTTTTATTATTTTATTTAAGTAGTCGGGCCGGGCCGGGCCTTAGTCGGGCTTTGAATTTTTTACATAATGTCGGGCCCGACCCGGCCCGGCCCGACATAGGCCGGGCCCGGGCCGGGCTCGGGCCTTACTCTTGATAAGTCGGGCCCGGGCCGACCTAAACCCGGCCCGGGCCCGGCCCCGACCCATTGACGGCCCTACTCATAGCATAAAATAGTGAAATGCTGCAAAACCTTGATCATTTTGAGAATGGTTTCAACCGATAGATTTTGAGACTTGATGACATCAAGCTGGAAGAGATGCAATATTGCCAAGTGGTGCATAATTAAGAAACTCAACAGATTAGGCAAGTGGACTCAAGGTTGTCAAAATATCCATTAGTTGACATAACTTAATACAAGTAAACATAGGTGAGGAGGGGAAAGTTCACCGACCCAGTCGTAAATTTTCGACGGAAATTTTTTTATCTCAAATTCGTCTGAAATTTTTGATGAAAAAATATTTATTAAAAATTACGTCGGTATTTCTTAAAAAAATTATTTCCGACAGATTAATTTCCGTCGTAAAACTCGTCAGAATATCTCCGATGGAACAAAATATCCGTTGGAAATTCCGTCCCTAATTTCCGACAGATATTTTCTAAAGTCAAAAATATTGTCGGAAAGTCCGTCTCTAATTTCCAACGGATTCATTTTCCGTCTTAAAATCCATCTGTAATTATTATAATTTCATCGTAAATAATAATAGTTATTACCGACGGACATAATATTCCGTCCAAAAAATATTTTTTTTAAAAAATAAAAATCTACAATATCTATTTAAAATTTAAATACAACAAACATTCAAATAGACAACACACATCCCAATGACAAATAAAAATAATAATTACATTTTAATGTAAATATCAATTTTCTATAATATAAAAAAACATCAAGAAATGTCCTTCGCATCTTCTATGTCTGCATCCTCCTCGCCTCCATCGTCTCCTTCAAGGGCTGGACCTGTTGGAGGATCATATATTACAAAAAAATAACATTGGACATGTATGAATAAAAGGTATTATTTAAGAATTAAATTAAATATTTTTAATTTTAAAAATTTTAAACTAAATTATATGAACATGAATTCTTTAACTTAATTCAGAAATGGGTGATTTGAGCGTCGAGCCCAAGTCAGGTATCCGTTTTAGATTCCGTCAACTCTCCTAAGTCACGATCACCACCCAGGTCGTGTTGGAACAATCGACATGTCAATCAGACTAGTATTCCATATTTTGGACCGCTGAACGCCCAGCTCATTTGTTTGTTTTAAACTAATTTAGTTCGGAAATGAGTGATTTGAGCGCCGAGCCCAAATCGGATATCCGTTTTGGATTCCGTCAGCTCTCCCAAGTCACGCTCACCACCCAGGTCGTGTTGGAACAATCGACAAGCCGATCAGATCAGTATTTCATATTTTGAACCCCTGAAACCCTAGCTCATTGTTTGTTTTAAACTAAGTTAGTTCAGAAATGAGTGATTTGAGCACCGAGCCCAAACCGGGTATCCGTTTTGAATTCCGTCAGTTTCCCCAAGTCACGTTAACCACCCAGGTCGTGTTGGAACAATTGACATGCCGATCAGACTGGTATTCCATATTTTGGACCACCGAAACCCAGCTCATTGGTTTGTTTTAAACTAAGTTAGTTCGAAAATGGGTGATTTGAGCGTCGAGCCCAAACAGGAAATCCATTTTGGATTCTGTCAGCTCCCCTAAGTCATGCTCACCACTCAAGTCGTGTTAGAATAATCGGCACGCTGATCAAACATGTATTTCATAGTTTGCACCCCTAAAACCCCAACTCATTATTTGTTTTAAACTAAGTCAGTTCGAAAATAGGTGATTTAAGCGCCGAACCCAAGTCGGGTATCCGTTTTAGATTCCGTCAGCTCCCCCAAGTTACGCTCACCACCCAGGTGGTGTTGGAACAATCAACATGCCGATCAGACTGATATTCCATATTTTAGACCCCCGAAACCCCAGCTCATTGGTTTGTTTTAAACTATGTTAGTTCGAAAATGGGTGATTTGAGCGCCGAGCACAAACTGGATATCCTGTTTAGATTCCGTCAGCTCTCCTAAGTCACGCTCATCACCCAGGTAGTGTTGGAACAATCGACACGACGATCAGATTGGTGTTCCAAATTTGAGACCTCCAAACCTGAGTTCTTTGAACTAAATAGCAGCATAATAATTTTAAATTCTACAAAATTAAAAGTTACATTAAACACTCACATGAGGGGGCTGTGCTGTGGTCGAAGGAGCTCCCTGAGACAAAATCCATGCCTAGGAGAGGAGGGCGGCGAGGGCCTGCTAGACGCTCGCCTGGACGCTTGACTGTATGCTCGCCTGGACGCTCACCTGGATGGTCGACTGGATGCTCTCGTGGATGCTCGACTCGATGCTGGACTGGAGGCTCGATTGCAAAGCAGACATCTCCTGTTGAACGATGTCTCTGATCTCACTCGAAGTACTAGGACCGAAGGGGGGCATGGTGAAGGCACTGGCACTGGGGCTGACAGAAGCTGAACTCGCACAAGATGATATCACGGTACGGGTGCCCAGGCTGTCCCCAAAACCGTACACTCAGCCTTTCTTCGGTGTGCCAGCTTCCGCCAGCCATGCCTCAGGATCCAACTGTGGCTGCTACGCGCCCTCCTCCTCGTACTTCTCAGTCATATGTCTGTCATATGACTCCTGTAAATTGAATAAAAAAGATTATCAATTTCATATCAATCACTCATATTTGAAAATTAAAGTTAGAAAAAAAAGTCATATATGTAACTAAACTTACCACTACCGAGCGGGCTTTATCGCTCACATACCGATCAGTCCCCTTCTTCTTGTGAACTCTTTCAAATACCTCGTAGAAGGAAACATCACGACCCTTCTCCATTATTTGTTATACATATCATAGAAAATAAATGAGGACATATATGAATAAAATATAAGAAAATCAGGAATATTACTTACCAATCTCTCCTTCTAGGTCGCGAAGGAAATAGACCCAGAAGTATGGACATTCGCGTGTGCCTGTGATGCACGGTTTACTTTGGCTTGCTGGCAGTGGTGGAGCTAGGAATATTTGGAAGGGGGGGGCAAAATAAAACTAATGTAATACAAATCATTCATTTTCATTCAAGTAGAAGGCATTTTACAAGTGAGCTGTCCACGACGGGTCTTCGTATTCTGAAAGCGTTGCATTATTGCCTTATTGTCAATGCTCTCGAATATCTCTTTCTCAATATATGTCACTAAATTATCATTCATCCATTGATCACCCATTCTATTGCGCAATCGATTCTTCACAATTCTCATTGCTGAAAATGCTCTTTCCACAGTGGCTGTAGCAACTGGTAAAGTCAATGCCAATGTCAACAATAAATAAACTAATGGATAGATAATATCTTTTCTCTTTTCAACCATCCTTTCAGCAAGTTCTGCAATTCCAACTAGTTGAGTAAAATCATCATCAGATCGCATGTCATTTATATAAGTCTCTAACTGATTATCAAGTGCTTGTAATTGCACAGAAGAGAACTCATTTGGATAGAACTCAAAAAATTTGATTAACCTTTCTTTATTATAGGCTGCAAATGATCTTTCTGGACTCAAGCATGATAGACAGAGTAATAGCTCAGTGTTTACTTCAGTGAATCGACTATTAAGCTCTTGGAGTTGCATATCTAAAACTGAATAAAATAACTCAACACGATAGTGATGTAAATTTGTAATTTGTTGAGCTCTTCGTGTTGAACGTCCTCGAGGCATAAAAATATCATCCATATTAGGAATGTCAATCTCATATTTTACACAAAAAGATGAAACATCTAACAAATGAGAATCCCACCCATCATTTCTCATTGTTTGCATCCGTTGTTTTGAGATGCGAACTAACTTCATAGTATTATCAATATCTTGATCTTTCCGTTGTAGTGCTTGTGATAGCTCATTTGTTATTCCTAAGATCTTTTTCATTAAATAGAGATTAAACACAAAATCATAAGTCTTAATTGACTCCAATAACATATATGCTTCAGCCCTTTGCTCTGAATTTGAACCATCTTCCATCACAGTCTCAACCACATCAAGTATAGATGCAAACATAGAGATCAAGTTAACCAATGCATTATAATGAGAACCCCAACGAGTATCCCCTACTCTTTTTAAGCTTCTCTTTTGATTTAAACCTCTCCCACTTTCAAGTTCACCAATTTCAAGAGCTTTAGCTATTTCTGTAGCTTATTTTTCTCGGAGTTGATCATACCGCTTACATGAAGCTCCAGCAACATTGAATAACATAGCAACCAAATTGAAAAACAGAGCAATTTCTACATGAGATTTAGCAACTGCAACTATTGCTAATTGAAGCTGATGTACAAAACAATGGATATAATAAGCACATTCATGCTCTCTCATAATAAGTGTTTTAAGCCCATTCAACTCACCACGCATATTATTTGCTCCATCATACCCTTGACCACGTGAGTAGGCGAAGACCATCCCATCGTCTTCCTCCACCGCTCAGTCGGTTGCTGTCGTGGGGCTCTCCCGTGAGTAGGCGAAGACCATCCCACCGTCTTGCCGTAGCAAAGGAAGGGCACTGTTCACAAAAGAGAGACTTTGATCAAAGTTTGTTTAAATGTAAGAAAATTATAATTAAGTCCCTCCAACATATGAATATTAACCATGCAGTTTTTATATATCTCAAGTCCCATAGATTATTAATTATCAAAATACCATAATTTTATGTAGGACTGAGATTAATATGAAAAACTTGCATAATTAATTATATTTAAGCCCATAAACAATGTGTGTGACATGAATAAATGTACAAAAATACGCAATTATCAGGGACTACAGTGGAGAACGAGGCATCACAAGGTAGACATACAAAGGGAGATAGCAGTGAGAATAAGAAAAAAAAGAGAGCAAAAGAGAGGGGAGAGATCCCTCTGCAGAGAGATACATTCGCGCGGATGAAAAGAAGGAAGAAAGAAAGGAGAAGAAAGGGAGGAAAAGAGAAGAGAGGTGAGGTCTGGAGGGGGAAAGGAGTTGGTGCTCCGTTTCTCCTCTCCCCCCTCTGTATGTTTATTTTCTGTCTTTCTTCTCTTGTATCTTTTCCCCCTTTTGTAATCGGTGAATCTGAGAAATAAAAAAAAGAGAGGTCTCATGAATGGTTTTATGTCTACCGTGCCTGTCTCTCCCGATCCCCTATAGTTTATTTTCTCTTTGCCTCCTTTTTAAGCCTATGTATTATTTCTCTTATTCGTGGGTTTCAACAGTTTATTTTTTTCTTTTTATACTGTGATCGGCTTTTCTTCGTGGGAACGAGCATGGCCCAGTGATCCCGGGAAAGATGAATTTCTTTGTAGAAGTTTGGGTTTGGGGTTTATCCTGTACTATGAATATGACCCTAGGCTAAGAAATGCCAGGCTGATGGCTTGATCAAGGGTTTCCACGCGTATGTGTCTTCCCCCATCTTGCTTCTCACAGGGAAGTGTTAGTAGTAAACTCATGGTGCCATATTTTCCCCAATTGTTGTGATACGGCAGCCCCTTTGGGTAAGGCTTAAGGTGTAACAGCAACCCCCTTGCAACATAATCCGATAGCCCTGTTTTAATCTCTACCCAGTGAGCCGGCGACCCCCCCTTTCCTTCCCTTCTAATAAAAGTAAAATGGACCAGCGCAGGGATTGTTGATGTTGCCGCTTTTATGCGCATCCATTTATTCAAGGGAACGTATCGGATTCTCCGTGGACGAATTTTCGCTTCACACCCTCCCAAAGTATCCGGGTCCATGGGAGGTACTGCCAAAATTTCACTAGACCTTAGAATAATAGCAATAGTGATAATAAATTAAAATTATATAATAAATAAATAAATTAACAAGCAAACCATCAAAAGAGACACAACCAAAAAATAAATAACAAAAAGGGAAGAAATAAAATAAAAATATATATAATAAAGAAATCTACATAATGATAAACCTATAGACTTAATAAATCAAAACAAAGAATTTTTGCGATCAATTCAAAGCAAAATTGAAAAAAAGAAAAGAGAGAAAATAAAAGAAATAATAAAAAAAATAAATACACTATCCGACAGCTTGTAACCTCATTAATCGACAGCCTTCTATTTGATAAACGACAGTACTACTATTCATGCATTTAATGGGTTAACAACAAAAATAAAATAAACATCCTTTCTTCTTTCAAACACACATATCCGGCAGCCCTTCGTACATTTAACCGGCAGCACCACTATTCATGCATTTAATGCATGACAAAATATAAAAAAAATAAAAATAAAATAAACACAATGCCCGACAGACCATAACCGACACCCCCCCTCTCCCTTCTTGTAAATAAGGAATAATAAATAAAAAAATAAAAGCACAACATGTGCATAACCGGCATAACACCCTATGCATAACCGGCATGACACCGCACATGTGTTGATTATTCATTTTTTTTCTTTTGTTTCTATTCTAAACATTATTCACATTTTGCACTATTTATGTCACCGGATGTCCGTTTGATCTCGCATCGCCGTCCCGTTCATCCCATGGGATAGAGTCAGTGATCTCCTACGTCCTATCCAAAAGGGAGATCCTCCGGACTCCGATCAATTAGATATCGTAGAGAAAGTGAGCGTTAATGAATAATAACCCTTAAATCATTTTGGGCCCATTAAGGGCTAAATTCCGTTATTTTCGCCATCGTTGCGATTCTACGTCCCGGAACGAGTTCTTTTCACCGCTCGCGTGACCCTCGACCACCGGGCTTCACTCTGTGTCGTACTGCCCCGGTTGGAGCTCCCGGGTCAACCCTTTTGCGGTTGTTTAGCTCGATCGGTTACCCTTGAATCATGAATAAAACAAATATAAACATAGCCGATTGTGAGCGCGGTTTAGGCCTACGGGTTTGCCCCGCCATATCCATGACCTGACCTTGCTTTGGGGCACATAACCCTTTGAGTCGGACCTACCCCTGTTGGGTTTCGTCCCATTTCTTAATATTAAATCACGCCAGATCATAGGCGAACATGTGTCCCGGGGATTCCCCGTGACGTTGCTAGATCGTCAGCATAAATCAGTCCCGGATTGATGTCCGAATAAGTTTTCTACGACGCTTTAAGTCCCAGACTCGATGGCCCGGGACTACGCCGGTTCACCTTTAAACCTGCATATATGCGTATGTGACGGTGTCAATGGCGAGTCGAAAGATTTACGCAGACCTGATCGAAAAGCCCCTCGGATGATCTGAACCTCTTCGTGGGCTAGTCCTCGAGGGTGCTACATTCGATATGGGACTGGATGCTGCCATTTCATACACACCTGGACGATTAAGGGACTGTCTCATACTTCTGTAGATGAGCACCCACTACATCCCCCGACACACTCCGGGACAGGGGGAGATGCTGCCAAAATTATAACTTTTTCATGGCTCGAATCAGAACAAAATGAACACAATAATAATAAAAAAAATGAAATAATAATAATAATAATATAATAAAATAAAAATAATATAAAAAATAAGAACCAAAATAAATAGCGTAATAAAAAATAATTAAATAATAAAAATAATAAAAAATATAATAAAATAAATAATGCAATAGAATCAAAACAACAACACAAATTGTATATATAATACATAATAAACAACCCGAAACAATTAAAAAAAGCACAACAAAAATCTAAACAGCAAAAATGTAATAAAAAATCACAACAACCAAGAATAAAAAGATAATAAATAAAAGAATAAAAAATAAAAAATAAAAAATGAATGATAACAAAAGAATATTGATTTCGATCATAATAAAATGGTCATGAGTGGCGTAGGGTTCTTGCCTCGCCGAATCAATAAGGTGCCGTTGGGGACTTCTATTCATCTTCGTGAATATATTAATATAAATTTTAGGTCATATGACCCTTTCTCCTGACGATTAATCAAGGATTTTCTCCCCTTCGGGGAGATGTAATTAATGCCACGGCCTTTATGGCACGGCGGGTTTCAGTCCCGACTCGCTACTCACTATCCTCTGACTAGTCAGATGGCGCGCGCACTCATGACTCTGAGCCATTTCAGTCTTCAGAGTCTGAATAAATTGTCATCTTGTGATTGGCACACATGCGCACTAATAAATTAAATTAAAATAAAATAAATAAATAAAATAAATAAAATAAATAAATAATCAGATAAACAATAGTCCCACACCCGACGACCATGAAGGGATGCAAGTTCAACCCCTCGGACTCTCTCTCTCTCTCCTTCCCTGGTCTCTAGCCCTCTCTCCACCCGAGTGCTCGCCACCTCGACCGTTATTTGACTTGACCATCTGAGGGTTGTCCCCTGCGATATTTTTCAGGGCTCCTTCTGACCTGTGTTCATACATGTAGGTCTCTCTCCGACAACAACATCCTCCTCTCTCATCAAACAAATCTTTGGGGGTGTAATTCTATGATCGAGGTGATGAAACTTGACCTCTACAATAGGTATACAAAACAAGTGAGCCTAAGAAGGGTCTCTTGGATAATCAAGTTGAAGTTTATGAAAACTAACCTCTTATTGTCAACACTGTGCTCACACCAAGAGACCCTTCTTAGGCAAGACATGAGGTTGACTAGAATAAATTGTATTCATGAAATAAATCTCCAATCACCAACATGATAGAGGGTTATCCCAGAGTTGACTCTCTTTTGACTCGAAATAAACTCAATTTGTGTTTTGATAGCTGAAACAAGAAAATCTGAGTCGAAGGGGTTAACCCTGGGTTTCCTATGCCACTTCGCGAGCTTCGTTAGTTTGTTCAGAGAGTTAACCCCCCTATTGAATGTGCCTCTACCTCACCTTCGGTGCATCTCTCTCTCTCTTTCTCGCTCAATTCTTCTTCTTCTTCCTCTTAGGGATTCTGTAGGTAGACGATCGACAACCATCTTTGACAAGGAGCAGATGAAACCCACGGCCCCATACAAACTCCTCCCTCCGGAAGACCCCACAACTGTCGGCAAGCCCAGGGGTGACGTGAAAGTCACCCGCCGCAACAATCCCAGCAAGCTCAACCCGTTCCCCATGCGTTGGTGTGCCTACTACAGCATCACTGTGCCGTCTTCGGTCTCCTACCCAAACCCTCTCTCGCTCTCTCTTTCTGTCTCAATCGGGAGTGTTGCAGAGCCGGATCCCCCCCGCCGTCGGTGAAGACCACATCGTCGTCGGCAAAGATGCCACTGCTGCTGCCTCCAGATCCCCCCCCCCCCCCGTCTCTCCCTCTCAATTGGATGACACTGTAACGTGAATAGTGTTGCGAAAAATAGTATTCATATCCTATAACACTATCCATTCTGACGGCAAATTGCACAACTTTTTGTAAAATGTACTGAGTTAACCCCTCTCTATCGAAGTAAAAATAGGATAAATCTGAGACAAATTTAATGGAGTTGAGTTACCCTACTAGTATCCCAACCATCTACCAAAACGGGGCCAAGATAACTCCATAAAATACGACTAAGTGCAAGCGGTGAGTTAAAATTCAGACCGCCCTACAGGAGCAAAGGTAGCACAGGTTGGAAATGAGATTTTGACGTGTTCATGCGATTTAATTGAGAACCGAATACCAACCATGCATTCTGTGCACTTCTCCTAGCCAGCCACAATTGCCAGAGAAACCTTTTGGTCTAGGCTGCAAGTTAGAGAAAATTAATGAGATATGTCATACACCTTGGAAGACATGAAAGAATCGTTTTTTATTTTTTTTGCCCACAATGGCGAAATAGTTACGTTTTTCTCAAACTTCCAAGGTTGATGATCACTAACTTCTTCCCCCTCGATCAGTTAATTGGCCAACAATTAATTTTGTAATAATTAAAAAAGTATTTAAATTGTTGGATCATTCGACACAAAATTTTAAAACAAAAGATAGAGCAAGCATTGTGTTCATATTTCCTTTCGCCTCCATTTAACGTGAAATTATTCTAACACAGCCATCTTTTGCATAATCGCTAATGAACAAATTAACCTAGAGCTGAGCAGCATAAAGACCTCTATTTTGTACCGATAGATTCAAATCGTATCTCGAGTAAACAGTTTGATCTAATTAGGGTTCGTTTGGGCCTAAGTGTGATCCAAGAACACAACCAAAACTTTTGATACCATGTTAAATTATATCGAGTCATCTAATAACACACTTTAAAATGATCAAGAGAGCGAACACCATATATGTTATGTTTACGTTTTACTTTTATCTCTATCCAATGTATTCTACAACTTAAAGGAGGGTTTGTTAGTCCCAAAGTGTGGCCTAAAAGTACTTAACCTTGAGTTTTAATACCATGTTAAATTATCGGGTCAATCCAATTACACTAATAAAACAACGAGCAGTACCATATATATTAATTAGGGTTTTTTGCATAGTAACCATTGTTAAATTTGAATTTGCATAAAAACCACTCTTATAAATGTATTATCATACATATCATTATATTAGTTTTAATGATGCTCATTTATCACCCGAGTTAACTTCCGTCGACGCATACTCGAATATTCGACGGAGATTCTTTTATTCCCGTTAAAGTGCTGTTAGATGACCCAAATGCCCATCATTCTAACCGGCAGCCATCTTTTAGGGTTCATGAGAGGGGGGGTTCCTCTCATCCACGACCCCCACACAGGCATGCTCACTGGTTTCCTCTCATCCCTGGCGCGGTTGTAGGTGAAGCGGGTTTCCCCTCATCCCCTCCCCCACACAGTCGCGGTTGCCGCTGAAGGTCGGCCGTGATAAACGTTGAAGCAGCTAGTGAGTCGGTTCTTCATCACAGCCCAGCACGATCTTCATTTCCGGCAGACAATGTGGTTGGATCTGCATTAGCTTCACTGATGCTCTGCAGTCATTATCTTTTGATCCCAAGTTACTTTTCCTTGCACCAGATCTGCCCTAAACGCGAACATGAGCCATAGTTCATCTATTGGCACTTCATTCCGGCCACCCCATGTACAAGTTGAACCTCCCATGTGTTTCTGCCACCGGCCATGTCAGACCTTCAACTCTAGTCGGGAAAGAAGTAAAGGGCGGTGATTTTATGGATGCTCTAGATGGGGGGTAACATAAACACCAATTTCATATTTATTTTCTTAATTTTAGGGTGCTATTTTGATTCGATTTTTATAACTAATCACTAAATATCTGATTTTTGTATAGGCTGCAAATGCTTGCGATTATTTCAACTGGGTTGATGATTTTCACCATTCCACCGTGGATGTGAAGTATCAAGTTCAAGCTCTGCAAGAACTTATTGAAAAGTAAAATGAAGTTTTACAGAAGAAGATAGAATCCATAAGAGATTTACTCAAGAGATGTATCATTATAGTAGTCTTCATATTATTGATGTATCTTGTAATGAGGGTTTAAATATTTGGTACTGAGGCATCGATCCTCTTGGTTAATGACATGTATTTGTCCCTTCCAAATGTATTGCATGTTGGTTAATGATAGATGTTTTTCAGTGGCTTTTACCTAATTATTGGATACCCAAATGCAATGAACTGTGTACAGGCTAGTTGGGTTACTAACTAAGAATGGATAGAAGAAACAAAAATAATTAAGAAGAAGATAAGAAGAATTGATAAAAATCAATAGGAAGTTATGAGGGGGACTGCTCTAAGTAATCTGTTGCTGGAGAGTTAATCACTGCATTATGACAAGATATGGACTCCCACTAGGCCTCACCAACCTGAAAATTGGGGTCCCCAGCAGAAATCCTACTAAAGCAAGAGTTATGTATATTGTTCCAAGGCCATATCCAAATGCCCAACTTACATTAACTTGTATCCAGACTATGAGAGTGCTTGCAACAAGATTCCCTCCAACGGTGTATAAATAGAATGAACTAAAGAATGATGATTTTGTTTTTTTATCAAGGGGAAGCAAAGATGAATGTATGCCCCCACTGCCAAAAGCAACAAGATATAGCCCACAAAACAAGACCATGGTTTGAGCAGTTGTAGATGATAGACACAAGTTTTCTGGACATGGCAGAGGCCTCAAAGATGGAAGGAATGCTGAGAGGGTGAGTGCAATCATCCCCTGCCAGAGGAGGGAGGGAGAATGAAAAATGATCATACAACAGAACATAATTGGGGGAAAACATACAGATGGACTGCAAATGAAGAAATCATACAGCTATAAATGCCAATGTAGAAATCAGTGAAGTCTGTACACTCTTCATGCATGTGCATAGTTCATACATTGTGCAGTGCAGCTGAAGTCTGTACATTGTGAAGTGCAGCTGAAGTCTGTACATTGTGAAGTCTGTACATTGTGAAGTCCATGCAGTGCACGCCCTTTCACAGCTGAAGTTTGTACATTATAAAGTCTATACATTTTGAAGTCTGTACATTGTGAAATCCGTTCGCTGCTGAAGTCTATACATTCAATGTTTGAGCTTTGTGAAGTCTGTACATTGTGAAGTCTGTACATTGTGCAGTGCAGATGAAGTCTGTACATTGTGAAGTGCAGCTGAAGTCTGTACATTGGCAGCTATAACATAAGCTGAAGTCTGTACATTGGCAGCTATAACATTAAATGTCAATGTACAAGAGTGCAAGATAGAGGCAGAGTGCAAGAGTGCAAGATAGAGGAACATAAACTTTAAAAGTCATTACATCAAAATACATTTGTGATAACATTCCTTTGAGCTCATTTCAGATAGAATTCATTACATCAAAATACATTTGTGATAACATTCCTTTGAGCTCATTTCGGATAGAATTCATTACATCAAAATACACATTGTCCTTAGAATTCATTACATCAAAATACACATTGTCCTTAGAATTCATTACATCAAAATACACATTATCTTTGATGGTCATTTAATCAACAACATCTTCTAAACCCTGGACTAGGCAGAAGTGTTTCCCTGTGTGTCCGTAACAGGAACATTCAAACTTACAGAAGACGGTTGGGATCCCACAGCAGAAGATGACACAGTAGGCAACCCGGCCACAGAAGAGGAACCTTGGGCAAAAACAGTCATACTTGGCACAGTTACATTGGCATTGCACCTGTCACAATGCAACCTTCAAATTAGATTGGCATTGCACCTGACTGTGCTATTTAGTATAACATTTGGTGGGCAAAATAATTCTCAATGGAGTATATCATTTACCTGGCACTAGGAGGTTTACTGGATCGAGAAGCAGTAGACGAAGAGCTACCATCCTTCCTTGGACGACCGGGGGACCTGTGGTCAATGTCAATATTTAAGGCAAACATAAAGTAATTTAGAAGGAAATAAAGTAAATAAGCATGTGCTAAGCATTACAATTACCTGTGCCTGGTCACCGCTGCTTGAGTACTCTGAGGGCCAATGTTAGAGGAAGTGCCTACATTTGTGGGTCTGTCCATTTTCAATTTAGTATAACATTTGGTGGGTAAAATAATTCTCAATGGAGTATATCATTTACCTGGCACTAGGAGGTTGACTGGATTGAGAAGCTGTATTTGAAGAGCTACCATCCTTCCTTGGACGGCCCGGGGGCCTGTGGTCAATGTCAATATTTAAGGCAAACATAAAGTAATTTAGAAAGAAATAAAGTAAATAAGCATGTGCTAAGCATTACAATTACCTGTGCCTGGTCACCGCTGCTTGAGTACTCTGAGGGCCAATGTTAGAGGAAGTGCCTACATTTGTGGGCATGTCCATTTTCAATTTAGTATAACATTTGGTGGGCAAAATAATTCTCAATGGAGTATATCATTTACCTGGCACTAGGAGGTTGACTGGATTGAGAAGCTGTATTTGAAGAGCTACCATCCTTCCTTGGACGGCCGGGGGGCCTGTGGTCAATGTCAATATGAAAGTAAGGAAAGTTGAACATTCAGGAATTATAGGAATAGCAAGTTTAAATGTAGTAGGGATTATAGTTTGAATACCTAGCAGGTAGTGGTTGATTGGATTGAAGAGGGGTTGCATTGAATGGGTTCTTGCATTTCTTGGCATGGTGACCAAACTCACCACACCTCTTGCATTTGTGGTGTCTTTGTGTCCTTTTCACTTGAGCTTCATCTGCATCTCTGATTCTTTTTTTCCTTGGTCTTCCAGGTGGTCTTCTTGCTTTCGGAGGTAATATTGGATGTTCTAGTGTGAGTCTTGGCCACATGCTTCTATCCGGAATGGGAGCAATATGAAGGGAATAAGCTGCTCTATACTTGTCAGTCCTATAGCATGGATCTACAAATTCATCCCAATTCACTCCCCTACACGTGGTAAGGAAACATGCCACATGCACACATGGTAGACCAGTCAATTGCCACCTTCGACAAGAACATATTCTGTCTTTAATGTTCACTACTGCCCTTTCATTTGGACTGCTCACCTCACCAAAGAAAGGTGTGGACTTCTAGACTGCAAACCCCCCTAAACCTCTGCTTATTACCACAATATGAGTCTTGGCTTTTGGCACTAGTGAATCCTTCCATTTTCATGATTTCCTCCTTTTAGCCTCCATTGTGGTGAGGACACGCGCCGCATCACTCGACGGAGCACACGGAGCACGCCAGCATCCCTTTGGCTAGGCGACTACGGCATCTACTAGTGGATCTTCATTCTCATTTGAGGCCATGTTGGGCCTAGGTTTAGTCCCTGCGTGGACACGTTATCTAGTTCTTTATGTTATCAGACTATGTGTAGGGAATAGTGGGCTATCGGCTTTTATTATTGGGCTTGGGCTTGGCCCATAGTTGATTGGATTAGGGTTAGGGTTAGGGTTTAGGAAGGAGGGCGCATCCCTCATCCAGGGTGGATGCGCCACCTTCCCCTCCTTGACCCTCCTCTTTCCTTTTTGGGCGCCCCCCCGCTTTCCACATTCCACCTCACCCCTTGCCCCCCTTGGGCATCCCCCCCTTGATCCCCTCCTTGATTGGAGGAGGGATGGCCGCACCCCCCCTTGAATGGGGAAGGGTTGGGTCGCACCCCCCCTTCCAGTTGCGCCCCCCCCCCCTCCCATGTGGCAAGGAGAAACCCTAGCTTCCCCCCCCCCCCCCCCCCCGATATAAAAGCTTGTATCTTTTTCTTTTGGAATTATTGAATAGAATTGAAAGAATTTTCTGAAGGTGGCTGCGCCCCCTCCTCTGTTCCTCCTTGCTCCTGTGACGGGAGCAAGTTCGGGGTGTGACTCCCCAACCCTCGGTGCGACGCCGAGGGCCCCCTTTCTCTTCTATCCCTTCTCAAGTTCTAGTTCGGTGCGCCCATATTTCTCCTCCAAGAGCAGCGATGACCACCCCCTGTTCGTTAGGATCTTGGGCGACCAGCCCATTTTTGTGTGGTTCTGCTATGAGTCGCCGACGCGTGCGAGGTGGTCTCACCTCATTCGGAGTTCGGCATCACCCGTGGCGATTTTCTCCGTGAGCGCGCGCAGACCCCCTCTCCCTGCGAGCCTGGTTCTGTCCGCCTCCTTGCGAAAATTCCACAGGACGGACGTCTGCGAGTTTAGAAGCGGGATCTTCACCGATCGTACCTTTCTTCGTCCTCTGTCCAACGCCGCCGACCTCGCCTCGTTCCGACGTCCGAGCTGTTCGTGGCGTCTCTTCCCGTGAGGTCGCGCAAGTCTGCCCTGTCCACCCGGCGCCAGGACCACCTGCGGATTCCAGAGCCTGCTGCTCTCAGCCACGGCCAGATCTGATCGAACCCTTCGATCGGGACCTGCTGCTCTGCGTCCTCGTCGTCCGACAACAAGCGGAGCCCCGTTCGCCCTTCGGATCTAATTCTTCTGAATTTTCCCGCTCGAGCGCGCAGTTCTGGGAGCAGAATCCAGTCACCGCTTGCAGGTGCGCCCCCGGCTTCCACGGACGGAATCTGTGCGCGCCCTTTGGCCGAGGCTTCCTCCCGTGACCTAGCTACGCGCCATCACTGACGGCGCTTCAATCGGACGTCGGAGCAGGTCGTGGGAGCTTCCACCGCCGAGTCACGCAGTGCTGCGACTCTGCAGACCCCCGCACGGGACCTCCTCGCGGCCAACCCTTCACCGAGTGCTGCCCGTCAGCCCGTGCATCGACAGCCCCGGATCTCCTTGTGTAGCCTGTTATCTCCCTGCGAGGAGTGGGCATTTGTGATTGAGATTGTACTATTGCTCGTTTTCGTGTACCGGGGTTGTTGGTCTCGGCCGGGGTTCCTTCCCCACGCCTAGGCGTGGAGGTACGTGCGATACTCCTCACCGTTGGCATTTGCTTTACTAGTATACTCTCTAGTATGCAGCGTGAGTGCGTATAGGATCCTAGCTCTTTTTCTAATCACCGCGTGGTTGAGAGTTGAGAGCACCCATTCCGTGGCCCTAGTCGAGCGCCGAGCTCGGACTAGATTCCCATAGGCGCACGGCGGCTCCTTAGTCGCTGAGATCCCTACGCTTCCCACATAGGGACAGCTGTGGGCTTGGATTTCTTGTTGAGAGACGCCTCCACCCGGAGGAACGGCACGGAGGTCAGCCGCCCGGCCTACCTTTGGCGTGCGAGTGCTGGCCGCACTTGTTGCATTCGTAGGTCTTAGCCCATTTCAATCCTGTCCCGCATCAAAGTGGTATCAGAGCCAGGTTTGCGTCTAGGGTTGAGTCTTGCATTCCATTTAGCATGTGTCCACCCATATAGGTCTTAGTGAGTCTCCATTTAGGTCCCTTTGCATGCCCACTCGGGGTGGTACCCATTACCATCGCCCGGACACCATGGGTGACCCACGTGGTAACACCCAAGGAGGCCCTTCTCTAGAGGATTTCATGGCCGAGATCATGGAGCGCTTGGCTAGTTCTGAACAAGCCACTAAGGACCTGACCAACCGTCTGGAGGGCCGACTCAAGGCCATAGAGGATCGCGCTGAGGTCTCTGACCGATCCATCCAGGGTCTGCTTGGGCGGATAGGGAGGGTAGAGGAAGTGCCCCATCAGGACCCCCCTAGAGTTGATCGTGCCCCTCAGGCGGCGGCTGCCCAGGCCCCACCATATCGGGCTGAGGAGCGACGGCCACGAGTCCCCGACTTTGAGGATTACGGATCCGACAATGATTATGAGGGGAATGACCGACACCACCGTGGTCACCGACCACGGAGGGATGACGAGGACGATCGGGCCCTTAGGACCGTTCGTGCGGACTCTCCCACTTTTGACGGGTCCCTGGACCCGAAGATCTACCTAGATTGGGAGGCTAGCATGGATCGGTATTTTGAGTGGGTCGAGATGTCGGACCACCGGCAAGTTAAGTTTGCCAAAATGAAGTTGCTGGGGCGAGCACAGACGTATTGGAGGAATGTGGAGAGTCTGATATTTCAGCATCAGGACCCCCATATCGAGTCTTGGGGTGAGATGAAAGTCAAACTCCGAGAAAAGTATCTCCCCGCCACTTATCGCCAGAGGCTCATTGACAAATGGCAGAGCCTCACCCAGGGAGATCGGACCGTGTCCGAGTATATCGCAGAGTTTGATGAGTATTTCTTGCGATGCGGAGTCACGGAGGAGAGCGCCATGCCCGTCTCTCGTTTCCGTCGTGGTCTACGGCCCCATTACCAGTATGAGTTATTTCGCCGTAATGTGACCACCTTAGAGGTCGCGTACCAGGTCGCTATGGAGCTAGAGCAATTTGAGGCGGAGTTCACTCCTACTCAGCGTCAGGGGGCCACCAGTCAGCGGGGGTTCGACCCACGCACCACTCCCAGTTCCTACAGTCGGTTTCCGGCGGCTCGGCCCTCGGAACCACCTCGCCAGGACCCCACTGTTCCTAGGCCTCGCCTTCCCTTGCCGAGGGACACTCTCCCTCCCCCTCGCCAGCAGCCACCTTACCCCACCTCACGCCCTCAACCTCCCGCGTTCCCTACCCGACCCCAGCTACCACCACCCCCGGCCCGTCATGATGACAAGGGGAAAGGGGCGATGATTGGTGGAGCATCTCCTAGCACAGGGGCGCGTAACAATTGTTATAGGTGTGGTGGAGTCGGCCATTATGCGAACAAATGCCCCACTAGAGAGTCGCTTGTAGTGACGGACCCCTCACCCACTGATCCCACGGCTGAGCTTCTGCCAGTCAGTTATGAGGCCGACCAGGAGTTGGCAGAGGAGTTCTTCGATGAGTTACTTGAGGGAGAGCAGGACGGTGACCCTAGTATTCAGTATCAGGGAGATGCGCAGTTAGGGGTAGTCCGATGTATCCTCACCCAGCCCCAGGTGAGTGACGACTGGCGTCGTACCACCATCTTTCACACCTTTTGTAGGCTTGGAGGGAAGGCCTGCAAGGTGATCATTGACAGTGGGAGCTGCATTAATGCTATATCCACCGGTACGGTTACTTGTCTTGGGTTGACACCTGTGGATCACCCTGCTCCATATCGGGTATCCTGGGTAGATTCTACCTCTATCCCGGTTAGGCTTCGTTGTCTAGTGCCATTGCAGTTTCAGACCTACCATGATGAGATTTGGTGTGACGTGCTACCTATGGAGGTGGGTAGTATTATTCTAGGTAGGCCTTGGCTCTTCGATAGGGATGCCACCCTCCATGGTCGGTCGAACACTTGCATCTTCGACCATGCTGGCCATAGGATCACTCTTCACCCCACCCAGCCTAGGGAGCCTGCCGTTCGCGGGCCAGCCGGCCCCAGCGCCACGAACACCCCTCGTCAGGGGAAGGCCGGCCCTCCTACCCCACCCTTGGTACCTGCTACTGCCACCTCCACTACCCTCACCCTAGGGGAGCCTTCCACTAGGAGGTTGATGGTGATTAGTCCCCGTGAGATGGAGAGAGAGTTCACTAGTGGTAGTCCCCTCTTTGCTGTTGTTGTTCGAGAGGTGAGTGATGTCATCTCAGAGTCCGAGGGTGAGCTAAACCCCGAGTTGGCTGCGATTCTACGCGAGTTTTCTGATATCTTTCCGGAGGACCTCCCTGGAGGCCTTCCACCTATGCGTGACATCCAGCATGAGATCGACCTTGTCCCGGGCTCTTCTTTGCCTAACCTCCCTCACTATAGGATGAGTCCCGTGGACCATGCCGAGTTGCAGAGGCAGGTCGAGGAGTTGATGAGTAGGGGATCCCTCAGGGACAGCAAAAGCCCTTGTGCTGTCCCCGCTTTGCTAGCCCCGAAGAAAGATGGCACATGGAGGATGTGCATCGATAGCCGTGCGATCAATAAGATCACGGTGAAATATCGTTTTCCTATTCCCCGACTAGATGATTTGCTAGATATGATGTCGGGAGCCACTATATTTTCTAAAATTGATCTTCGAAGTGGCTATCACCAGGTTAGGATCAGGCCTAGAGATGAGTGGAAGACTGCATTCAAGACCAAGGATGGTCTGTATGAGTGGTTAGTGATGCCTTTTGGGCTATCTAACGCCCCTAGTACATTCATGCGGTTGATGACCCAGGTCCTGCGCCCTATGATAGGGGTCTTTTTGGTCTTCTACTTCGATGACATCCTTATTTATAGCCGCACTAGGGAGCACCACTTAGACCACCTCAGGCAGGTCTGCATTGTTCTGAGGCGAGAGAGCTTATTTGCCAACCCGAAGAAGTGTGCTTTCATGACCGATCAGGTTTCCTTCCTTGGGTTCATAGTGTCTCGCGATGGGGTCTCCGCTGATCCGGAGAAGATAGGTGCCATTCAGGAATGGCCGGAGCCCCGCACCCTCCACGATGTTCGGAGCTTCCATGGCTTAGCGACGTTCTATCGTCGCTTCATTCGTGGCTTCAGTTCCATCACTGCCCCGATCACGGATTGCATTAGGAAGGGGGCATTCACATGGACTAAGGCTGCAGCCACGGCCTTTCAGAGCATCAAGGAGCGCATGACCCAGGCACCTGTTCTTACCTTACCTGATTTTTCTAAGGTGTTTGAGGTCACCTGTGACGCTTCTGGAGTGGGTATCGGGGGAGTCTTGAGTCAGGAATCTCATCCCATTGCCTTTTTCAGCGAGAAGCTGAACGATGCCAAACTGCGGTATTCCACGTATGACAAGGAGTTTTATGCAGTCGTCCAGGCATTGAGGTATTGGCGGCACTATCTCCTACACCAGGAGTTTGTGCTCTTTTCTGATCACGAGGCTTTGAGGTTTCTCCATACTCAGAAGAAGCTGAATGCGCGTCATAGTCGGTGGGTGGAGTACCTTCAGGAGTATACCTTTGTGCTTAGGCACAAGGCAGGGGCCGAGAACAAGGTGGCTGATGCGCTGAGTCGGCGGATGATGATATTGTCCACCATGGGAGTAGAGGTGGTGGGATTAGAGAGACTGAAAGAGGCTTATGTCGATTGCCCGGACTTCGGTCCGATCCATGCTGCCCTTCAGTCGGGCCCCTCCCGTGACCATAGTGAGTTTGTCCTTCAGGAGGGATATTTATTCCGGGGTGGTAGGTTGTGCATCCCACGGACGTCTGTTCGTGATTTTCTCACGTGGGAGTTGCATGCATGGGGTCTTGCTGGCCATTTCGGCCGGAACAAGACCATTGAGGCCGTTGAGCATAGGTTCTATTGGCCTAGTTTGAAGAGGGATGTTGCTCGCATCGTGGCTCAGTGCCGCACTTGCGCTATGGCCAAGCAGAGGAAGCAGAACACCGGCCTTTATACTCCCCTCCCTGTCCCGGACAGTCCATGGCAGGACATTAGCATGGACTTCGTGTTAGGTTTGCCGCGTACCCTCCGTCGGCATGACTCCATTTTTGTGGTGGTAGACAGGTTCTCTAAGATGGCTTTGTTCATTCCCTGTTCCAAGACTTCGGACGCCTCTAGAGTTGCCCGTCTGTTCTTTACTCACTGTGTCTCCAGGTTTGGGCTTCCACGTACTATAGTGTCTGATAGGGATGTGCGCTTCACTAGCTACTTCTGGAAGACCCTATGGCACATGATGGGCACCCAGTTGAAGTTCTCTACCGCCTATCACCCCCAGACCGATGGTCAGACGGAGGTGGTCAATAGGAGTCTAGGGGATCTTCTTAGGTGCTTAGTGCGTGATCGTGTCGGGGATTGGGACTTGGTTCTACCTCTAGCAGAGTTTGCATATAATGACTCGGTCAATAGGTCTACAGGTCTAAGTCCCTTTGAGATTGTTACTGGTCGTAGACCTAGGAAGCCGATAGACTTGGTTCCATCTCCCATCCAGTCCCGTGTTTCTGAGTCAGCTGAGTCCTTTGCAGAGCATATTAGGCAGTTGCATGAGCATGTATGTCGTCATATAGAGGCCAGCAACGCACGTTATAAGGAGTTAGCTGATGCGCATCGACGCACCCGTGAGTTCCGAGAGGGAGAGTACGTCATGATCAGGGTCAGACCTGAACGGTTTCCTTCGGGGGCCGTGAAGAAACTCCAGGCCCGCGGTGCGGGACCCTTTCGAGTCTTGAAGCGAATCGGGTCGAATGCGTATGAGATTGAGCTGCCAGACGACTATGGGATCTGTTCGACGTTCAATGTCTCAGATCTGGTGGCATATCGGGATCCCGCGGTGATTCCCAGTGAGCTTTTTGGGCCTTCCCCTCCTGTTGAGAGTATTACACCTTCTGAGCGTCCACCTCTTCCAGCCCCATTACAGACACGCGAGCATATAGATTGTATACTGGATGAGCAGGTGACCACGACCAGGAGTGGAGCATACCAACGCTTCCTAGTGCGTTGGAGAGGGCGCCCTGCGACAGACGACGCCTGGATCACACGTGGAGAGCTGGAGAGGATCGACCCGGACCTGCTGGAGCGCTACCTGAGCGATCGTGACCCTTACTCGACGGGGTCGAGTTCTTCCCACCCGGGGAGAATTGGTGAGGACACGCGCCGCATCACTCGACGGAGCACACGGAGCACGCCAGCATCCCTTTGGCTAGGCGACTACGGCATCTACTAGTGGATCTTCATTCTCATTTGAGGCCATGTTGGGCCTAGGTTTAGTCCCTGCGTGGACACGTTATCTAGTTCTTTATGTTATCAGACTATGTGTAGGGAATAGTGGGCTATCGGCTTTTATTATTGGGCTTGGGCTTGGCCCATAGTTGATTGGATTAGGGTTAGGGTTAGGGTTTAGGAAGGAGGGCGCATCCCTCATCCAGGGTGGATGCGCCACCTTCCCCTCCTTGACCCTCCTCTTTCCTTTTTGGGCGCCCCCCCCCTTTCCACATTCCACCTCACCCCTTGCCCCCCTTGGGCATCCCCCCCTTGATCCCCTCCTTGATTGGAGGAGGGATGGCCGCACCCCCCCTTGAATGGGGAAGGGTTGGGTCGCACCCCCCCTTCCAGTTGCGCCCCCCCCCTCCCATGTGGCAAGGAGAAACCCTAGCTTCCCCCCCCGATATAAAAGCTTGTATCTTTTTCTTTTGGAATTATTGAATAGAATTGAAAGAATTTGCTGAAGGTGGCTGCGCCCCCTCCTCTGTTCCTCCTTGCTCCTGCGACGGGAGCAAGCTCGGGGTGTGACTCCCCAACCCTCGGTGCGACGCCGAGGGCCCCCTTTTCTCTTCTATCCCTTCTCAAGTTCTAGTTCGGTGCGCCCAGATTTCTCCTCCAAGAGCAGCGACGACCACCCCCTGTTCGTGAGGATCTTGGGCGACCAGCCCATTTTTGTGTGGTTCTGCTACGAGTCGCCGACGCGTGCGAGGTGGTCTCACCTCATTCGGAGTTCGGCATCACCCGTGGCGATTTTCTCCGTGAGCGCGCGCAGACCCCCTCTCCCTGCGAGCCTGGTTCTGTCCGCCTCCTTGCGAAAATTCCACAGGACGGACGTCTGCGAGTTTGGACGCGGGATCTTCACCGGTCGTACCTTTCTTCGTCCTCTGTCCAACGCCGCCAACCTCGCCTCGTTCCGACGTCCGAGCTGTTCGTGGCGTCTCTTCCCGTGAGGTCGCGCAAGTCTGCCCTGTCCACCCGGCGCCAGGACCACCTGCGGATTCCAGAGCCTGCTGCTCTCAGCCACGGCCAGATCTGATTGAACCCTTCGATCGGGACCTGCTGCTCTGCGTCCTCGTCGTCCGACAACAAGCGGAGCCCCGTTCGCCCTTCGGATCTAATTCTTCTGAATTTTCCCGCTCGAGCGCGCAGTTCTGGGAGCAGAATCTAGTCACCGCTTGCAGGTGCGCCCCCGGCTTCCACGGACGGAATCTGTGCGCGCCCTTTGGCCGAGGCTTCCTCCCGTGACCTAGCTGCGCGCCATCACTGACGGCGCTTCAATCGGACGTCGGAGCAGGTCGTGGGAGCTTCCACCGCCGAGTCACGCAGTGCTGCAACTCTGCAGACCCCCGCACGGGACCTCCTCGCGGCCAACCCTTCACCGAGTGCTGCCCGTCAGCCCGTGCATCGACAGCCCCGGATCTCCTTGTGTAGCCTGTTATCTCCCTGCGAGGAGTGGGCATTTGTGATTGAGATTGTACTATTGCTCGTTTTCGTGTACCGGGGTTGTTGGTCTCGGCCGGGGTTCCTTCCCCACGCCTAGGCGTGGAGGTACGTACGATACTCCTCACCGTTGGCATTTGCTTTACTAGTATACTCTCTAGTATGCAGCGTGAGTGCGTATAGGATCCTAGCTCTTTTTCTAATCACCGCGTGGTTGAGAGTTGAGAGCACCCATTCCGTGGCCCTAGTCGAGCGCCGAGCTCGGACTAGATTCCCATAGGCGCACGGCGGCTCCTTAGTCGCTGAGATCCCTACGCTTCCCACATAGGGACAGCTGTGGGCTTAGATTTCTTGTTGAGAGACGCCTCCACCCGGAGGAACGGCACGGAGGTCAGCCGCCCGACTTACCTTTGGCGTGCGAGTGCTGGCCGCACTTGTTGCATTCGTAGGTCTTAGCCCATTTCAGTCCTGTCCCGCATCACATTGTCTTCATTATTTGTTGCCGGATGGAGTCAATGCAATCCAAAATCACCTTATATCTATCCTGCCCAATGAATGCATTAAAAGACTCGGAAAGATTATTAGTGACATAATGACACTTACCCTGCCTTCCAAACATACATCTGCTCCATTTCTCCCCCTTAGTAGTAGCTGAGTTTAGGTAGTTATATGCATCAACACTTGCTTCCTTTATTTGTCGCATGTACTCCTCAAAACCTTGCTGTGTAAAGCATCTAGCTGCATTCCAGACTAACCCTTCTAGAAACTTTCCTGAAAATTTCTTTTTGAAATTTTTGTATAAATGTCTTACACATGTTCTGTGCTCACAATTTGGATAATGCAACTTCATAGTCTCTTCAAGACCTTTTTGTCTGTCTGAAATTATAACAAGGCCATGACTATCATCTCCAATGGATTCTCTTAAGTTATTCAAAAACCAGCTCCAACTAGACTCACTCTCAGACTCTACAATAGCAAAAGCAATTGGGAAGAGACCATCATTCCCATCTAAAGCAGTTGCATTCAAAATAGCTCCAAGATATCTGTTCTTAATATGGCACCCATCTAACCCAATTAACGGTCTACAACCATTGACAAATCCAAATGTGCAAGCCTTGAAGGCAACAAAAAACCTGAGAAATCTATGTTCATCATCAGTGACAAACTTAACTCTACTTCCGGGGTTCTTAGTAAGAAGCTCATCTGCTAAATCTTGGACCCGACCATACAGTTCTTCCCATGAACCATGAATCTGTCTCAATGCCATCTCCTTTCCTCTCCAAAGCCTATGGTATGGCAGGTTAATATGATACTTGTCCTTGAGTCTTCTGTGCAGCTCTCCAGGGGCAATGTCCCCTTCAACCCTTAACCATGCCTTCACCTTGGCTGCCACCCATTTTTGTGTGGCCATCTTGTTCCCGGCCATGTTATTCCCAAGACATGTATGCTCCCCCCTTATTGTTTTGATTTCAAAAGTTATCCCATCGGGTAACCTAGATGCATGCAATCTCCATTGGCACTTGCTATGGCCACATTCTAGTATAAGCCTTGTTAGATCACTCCTGTAAGTCCTCAAATAGCATTCAGTCTTCACACAATATTACTAAATTGCTAACTTAAGTGCTTCTCTATTCTGAAATTTGGCACCCACCTCTATGTTAGGGCACTCATCATTAGTTTCTAATATCTCAATGCCATATTTCATGTCTTCATGTACATAGAAAGAATCATCATCCCCATCACTTGATGGGAGACTATGGTAGCTATTTTCAGATTCTACTTCAAAATCAGAGTCTGAATTATCATTCCCATCATCATTTTGTATGTTACTTTCATCCTGGCTCTCAGCCTCTTCTTGCCTACATGTTTGTTGATTGGGGACACTAGTTCCCTGCACCACATCACCCATGTCACTGTGTTCTTTAGCCTTTTCAACAGTTATAGACTGTACAACTTGTGTGTTTACTGTATACCCACCTGACAGGTACTCTCTGATATTATAGGGAGAATCATCAACATCTAAGTCTACAAAGTCAGCTTGTGATTCAACCTCAGGTTGCTTCTCCTTTTTTTTTCTTCTAGCAGGTAGCTTCCTTGCATTCTTTCCAGGGTCACCTCCTGACTGTGTATGAATGGACAGAGACTCTATTGTGATGACAATCTCTATAGTCCCTTTCGGCTCACAATGATCAAACATCATAAGAACATCTGCATCATTCACAATGGTCTTGTACTTCTTAGGTCTACATTTGGGGACCCTCCACATGATATTCACTATATCATCTTTCTCCCACTTTATCAATATGCAGATAAGTTGTAACAAGTCATTCAGATTAGCATAATCCCTATATATCGTAAAAGTTTTTTGCTTCATCAGACGGTGACATAGACTAGAAGGATCATTCTTATCAGTCTTCCAATATCCCCCATACTTGACGAGCAAAGTGTAGAGGTCTGCCTCTTTATCCATCCTAATATTACAGAAGAGAAATGTAATACGACAAAAAATACACATGCACTCACAAATTTTCCTAATAAACAAGAAGACATTTAAAAGCTCCGGTGTCCAAGATTATGCAAACATATATAAAAAGACAAGTTAATAGTGAGCCCCACTACCTTGCACATTTAAAAATAGGCATCTGACAATGCAACCAACATTTATTTTCATCACCCCATAATGTGCCCCACATGTGTAGAATCATGAGCTGTATAAATAAGACATTAGAAAACTAACCTGGCCCACAATGTTCACCTTTATGTATGTCTGCAAAGGGTCCTCTGGATTTCACCCTCCCTCCAGAAATGCACAACCTTCCCTCTAGAACTGAACCCACAAAAAATCCTGTTTGTTTAGTGCTCTACGGCATTATAAAAAGGGTTTCACCTTTTACCTGACAGATAGGAGAGGTGTAGGGGGATTGGGATTGGGAATGGGGATCACAAAGTTTTACCTGGAAGGAACTCTTAAATGCACAACCTTCGCCTCCTGTTGCCTTTTAAACGTTGAGAAGAACGTTGAAGGTGGATTGGGATGGCAGTGTGCTTTGCCTCCTCTTCCCCGAGCAGGACGACAGTGTCCTTCGCCTCCTTCGCCTCCTCTTCCCCGAACCGGACGACGCTCCAAGCTAGACGGCAGTGTCCTTCCTGGTAAAACCTAGGGTTTTCAGGTGGATTGGGATCGGGGACGGGAGAGCGTTGAAGGTGGGATGGAGGGACAAAGATTCACGAATCGAACCATTCTTCTCATGCACTGGGGTTTTCAGGTGGTGCAGAGAAGGGGACGGAAGCGGATTGAAGGTGGGAGGGAGGGAGAAGAACAGCGCAGAGTGTCACGGTTTGGTAATTAACCAGGGGTGGTATAGTCAATTACTAAGCCAAGTTAATATTAACCGTAGTTAAACCCACGGCTGATGACGCGCGGTTACTCGGGTGATAAATGAGCATCATTAAAACTAATATAATGATATGTATGATAATACATTTATAAGAGTGGTTTTTATGCAAATTCAAATTTAACAATGGTTACCATGCAAAAAATCCTATTAATTATACTTGTGCCGTCTACTTAGAAAGGCAATATGCGGCTCTCTTTGTATCTACCATCTTTATATATTAATTATAAAGTTCCCAACATGAAGGGACAATATCCTCTAGTGAGGGCTAGCAACTTAATAGCATCGTGGTCCCCCAACGTGTGCATATATATATATAGAGAGAGAGAGAGAGAGAGAAAGAGAGAGGTTATCCGGTGGTGACGGCACCACCTGGTGCCGGCCCCACCCCCCCTCTCAGCGCCCCCCCCATCCCCCATATATATATATATATATATATATCGGTGGT
The DNA here is from genome assembly GCA_022559845.1 of Amorphophallus konjac. Taxonomy (NCBI): domain Eukaryota; kingdom Viridiplantae; phylum Streptophyta; class Magnoliopsida; order Alismatales; family Araceae; genus Amorphophallus; species Amorphophallus konjac. Next base: position 70,792,358 of record CM040128.1, on the reverse strand, counting down.
GCCGACACCAGGTGGTGCCGGCACCACCGGATCATCCCTCATATATATATATATATATATATGGGAGATGTTCACATGGGGCCGGCCCCATGACTATTTGCCATGGTGCCGGGATCTGGGCCATTGATCACATGGGACCGACCCCATACGATCATCAACCCCATCAGATGGAGGGCCCAGATCCCGGCACCATGACAAATAGCCATGGGACCGGCCCCATGTGAACATTTCCTTATATATATATATATATATATATATATATATATATATATATATATATATATATATATATATATAATGGGAGATGTTCACATGGGGCCGGCCCCATGACTATTTGCCATGGTGCCGGGATCTGGGCCATTGATCACATGGGAAACCGATTACTGATATAATCCAACCATTAATCCTAGCTTCTTCGTGTTGGTAGCCAATTTCCACTAATTAAAAGTTAGGGATCGGGCATATATATATAATATACCCTGGGCTCGCTGCATCTTATTCGGTGGCACAATATGACCTCATGAAAGTACAGAGCTCCCAATTAACTGCTGCAACTAGCTAAAATTGTAATGCTTGCTACGATCGTGCATGGTTCTCCTGGTCATTTTATAAATTCATTTATTATTGGTTTTCATCCGCATAATTATAAAATAGTTGGGTTGATCTACAAGACAACTATGCATATATGTATATATATCCATGGGACACGTATTCCAAAAGGAAGACTTGGAGTGTATTTTCATATACATTGAGGAGGGGGAAGTTCATCCGGCCCAATAAAGTCCAACATAAATCTACACACGGTCCATTACACAGCGTGCCAGGATCTACATAAGGAATGACATGGGACCCATATCACGTACGCCACGTGCACCTCCGTCTTTCGACGGGAGTGGCACACGTCTCCGATGACCATTACTGCATTAATGACGACACAACCCAGCGGACAAAAGAACGACGGGTCAACGTCTGCGCCTCCCCTCCCCCGTCGGGCGAACAAGCATGTGACTCATGTCTTCACGATCAAGATAACCCTAACATTACCAAGTCAGAAGGTCAAGGTCAACTAAACGAACTCAAGGAAGGACACCCTATAAATATGACCCTAACTAGACGGCCAGAGACGTATGAAATCTACGTCCCTCAAGCTCTAACTCCTCTTAAGCCTCTCACCCTTCCCCGATCGAGTGAAACTTCCACCTCCAACTCTTGTGGACTGGCCCACGTGTCTCTCCATCTCCGACGCTCGTCCGAGCACTCTCTTTCTCCTCCAAACTCCACTACCTCTTCAGCAGAGCGCTGCGTGCTTCTCGTCCGATCCCCCCTCTCCTAGGCCGACGATTATATTACTTAAATATCAGAGGGTTATCTCGTGGAATCTCTCTCAGGACTACTTATGAGATTCTTTCTGTGTCTATAGGTTCTTAACGGAGGCGACATCTTCTTCTCGCACCTAACAAATCTTAGGAGTATAGCTCGCGGTTTGAGACGACTAATCTTGACCTTTACAGAAATAAACTATAAATATTGAGAATAATAAACATATATTAAGAACTAGATGTACTTGTTAAGCATAAAATTTATATACACTGCATAAATCTTTCGTTCTTGATTAGTATATTTCATTCCTAACTTAAATATTTTGTTTCTAAAAATTTTTATGCCTATTTTTGTTCCTAACATTTATATTTCACTCATAAATTTTTGTTCCTAATAGGTATATTTCATTAATTCATAAATTATGTATTTTGTTTGTAAACATTTTTTATTCTAAATAGATATAATATTTCATCGCTAATAGGTGTATTGTGTTCTTAATATCTATTTTTTTATTTTAAACATAGACTATTTAGTTCAAGTTTCAAAGTGAGACGATTTTTTTTTATTGTCCAACACATCGGGTAGGTGGGTCCAAAACAGTAATGTCGGTCAACCACTACGACCATCGCATACGTAGACTCCTGTCAAATGGATTTACAAGATGACTACATCTACACCTACGAACTTTAGTCTGATGCAAGCACCTTGTGCGGTGTAGCAGGTAAAATGTGCTCTCCCCGTAGAGAGAAGCACTTAATTATATAGATATATTCTTAGACTTCACATCATTAATTTGGCAGGTAAAATGTGCTCTCCTCGTAATGAGTCAATATCTTAATTAGTTATCGGCTTTTGAAGAAACTAGGTTTTGATGGTCACGTAAATAGAGATAGAGAGGAAAAAAAATAGGATTTTAAAATCTCAAAAAATCACCCAGAAAAGTTTCTTTTCTATCTAAAAATTATAAAAAGAATCAATAATCCATATATGCTCTCTTTAAAACACACACACACACACACACACACACACACACACACTGTGGGTATCAAGAAGCCCAACTCAGATTAATTAGCTTTCTTTGCTGCCGTCTAACAACTTAATACGGCTTCGTTCCTCCCTGTTGGCCGTCGTTATTGCTAGATTAAGGGTCTGTTTGACGTTCGCACGTGGTTTTGACTTTTGATTTTAAAAGTGTCATTTTTTAAAAATCAAATCAAATGCATCTAAATCACGTCATCTTTTTAAAAGTTAATTTTGAACTTTTAAGAAAATATAAGAAAAGAATCTACTTTTTAAAATTTTTATAAACTCCACTCTCTTTAATTTTTTTTTCTCTCTAATAATTTTTTTTAATAAAATTAAAACCCACGTACGTACATCTCCAAACGCGCCCTAGTACTTGTTTTGATGCAGAAAATCAGCTTCGGGCATCCACCGAGAGGGTGAAGTTGTCGAGTATAGACTGGTCGAGCTCTTCTGATTGGATCTCGACGTCGACTGGTCAACCGGTGTCCCTAATCAAGTAAACCAAGTCAGCGCTGCTATGTATTATCTGCAAGTTGTTCCTGAACCGGCCGATGACCGGATCATGGCAGTTGGTCCCTCTGAGTGTCTGACCGGTTGACCAGCCTTCTTGCATGCCTGATCCTTTGACCGGACCTGGCCAATGTTTAATTTGGATGAAAATAAGAATGTGGCCGAGGAAGAGCGACGTAGTTTAGATCTAAAAAAGGATCCAAATTAATTCTACATTTACTATAACAATATGAAATTAAAATGAAAATAAGGGCTAAGTCTGCATTCTAACAAATCGAAGAGATTATATATAGAAACTCGATCCCTCATCCATGTTAGAATAGAAGAGTTCTACGCATAGTTTGTCGACCCGGTGCGGGTCGTCTCGACTCAACTCGACCCGATCTAAGTTGTGGGCGGGTCACTCGGGTCGTGGGTCGTCACCGGATCGCCTCATTATTTTAATATTATATTACATTATATATATAATGTGTTTTCTTTTATTTTATTCTATTATTCTATATGTATTACATATATATAAAATCTTTTTTTTAGAGCGAGATAAATCGGGACGGACCGAGACGAGACCGACCCGACTCGACCCAGACCGAGACCAGGTCAACCGGGTCGACAAACCTTGATTCTACGGTATTTTCTCCGCTCCTTTTTTTTAATTATTATTTACTTATTTACTTGTTATCTAGAGCAGGCAGCCTTGAAAAAATAACAATCTCTATGCAATATAAAACGACATCCTTGACTAGATTAAAATCCAACAGAGATTTGCAAAATAAATAACCCTGCTAGCTAGCTAGTTAGATGAATAATTACAGAATTGTCATTCTTACATAGTTGTTATTATTATTATTCATCTTTGTGCAGAAGGTAATTTTAAAATTGCCCCTAATGTTAAGTTTCAGATAAAAATTAATACCCCAATAAAAAGTGTTGAGAGAGAGAGAGAGAGAGAGAGAGAGAGAGAGAGAGAGAGAGAGAGAGAGAGAGAGAGAGAGAGAGAGAGAGAGAGAGAGAGAGATATATATATATATATATATATATATATATATATATATATATATATATATATATAATTTTTTATTAACATTTGGATAAAGACTAGCGATCGAGAGTTAAATAATAAGTTTAACGGAATGTTAATAGTGGGTAGGGATGTCAATGGATCGGGTTCGATTCGAGTAGACCAATATCATATCCTATCCGTGAAAATTTTACTAATACCATAGTCGGATAATATCCTATTATTTTCGCGGGTATAGATACAGATATATCTGTCATGGGAATGGATATATCCGCGGATATCCATATCCGCCCATAAAGCATGAGTCCACATTCACATCTAAAGAAATGTGAGATTTATGAGAATTAGAAAAAAAAATTCGGTCAATTCTTTCCTTTCTAAAGTAATTTTTATGTTTTATAAAAATATCCTTATAATTTTAGCAAGAAGTCTAAACTCATAAATTCAACGAGACGGACAACGGATTGGGTTCATGTCAAAATCATAGGCCTAACATGCACAATAAGTTATTAAGAGCGGATTCGGATCGGGTACGAGTTTGGGTGCACTAAATCCATACCTTATACGAATATGAGACGGGTATTTTAAACGTATCCGAATCCGAATTCATATCCGTTTATTCGGGTATTACCCGACCGATCATGAGTCGGATAATGCGGGTAGTCGGGTTTGCTGGTATTTTTTACATCCCTAATAATGGCCGGGACAACAGAAAAATAAGATTAATAATAATAATAGTTAGGTAAAGATGACAATTTTTATAATTGTTCATTTCACAAAGTTATTTTTACAAATTTTCCAAATCAATACGTGAACTTAATTAAATTCATATTTTGCACGGTGCGCGCGTCCCATCTCGTTATCAAATTCCGGTTACGAATAGTATGATGCCATCGGAAACCCAGACAACGCAAGCAATTGAAGAACTGAAAACAACAGCGTAGAGAAATGGATGGAGTCGGCCTAATAAAGCACGTCGACATGCGGAGAGCGTCCAAGGGGAGACGCAGTCCGTCTTCCTCTTACAAATATCGCGCCGTGGAATTCCCCATGGCCCCGGACGTCACGGGGGTGGACACTGTGGGCTCATATATCGGCCGGCCGGCCGCCCGCCCGCCAGCTTAACATAATTTGGAGAGACTTGTTAAAAGGCGACGACGACGACAACCACAATAATTCCCTAGTTTTACTTGAGCAAGATCTGATATTTCAGAATGTTTTGTGTGGGTGATGCGCTTGCTCTACTACATAAGGGAGAATTCGTCCACCCTGGACCAAATCAAAACCTTCTTCCCATTCCCATTACTGCAAGGACTAAACTTCCTTCCTTCCTTTTCAGCTCATCATCGTCTTCTCGTGCGAAGAAAACGACCCTTCTTGCGGGGGGGGGGGGGGGGAGACAAGTTACATACATCCACCGGAGAAAAGTCGGAAGGTGGCGGGGGAGGGAGGGGGGGGGGACAGTTTTTTGGACTTTGTGCATGCAAACAACTTATATTAATAGCAGCAATATTTGGGACTCCATTTTAATGGTTTCACATGTGTATGCCCTGGATTTGGCGTCGTTCCTACAGCGACATGGACGACTAAGTCGAGGCAAACATCCCTAGTGGGAGGACTTAGAAACAAGACCTCTGAGTCTCATATAAACAAACGGCAAAAAAAAAATAAACAAAACAAAAGGTTGGTGTGGGGGTTTTGCGGGAGGAAGAGGAGCTACTAAGAGGTGAACATATATGGTGGAGTGAGTGGGCAGCATTTGGCTTCCGTTTGACACAGAGGACGCCCTTCTCTTTCAACCTCATCTGAAAAGGGTTGGCCTGCTCTGGCTTCACCGGGGGGGGGGGGGGAACCTGTTTCAAACCCCAAAACGTGTTAGCAGAAAAAACAATATCAAAGCCACCTTAATTCCTAACGCGCGTACCCCCATATATGGTTCTAATGATATCAGACGTAGCTAGGTTGAGGTCAAGAATTGGGAGTTTGAGATATATAGACTCGTTTTTCAGTTAGCTGGTATTATTTCAAAATGGTAATGGGAGGCTAGAGACACTGCCCCGTCCAGAACAAAAACAAATAAGAGAATATAGAATAATATTGTAATATATGAGTACGGTAGAAACAGTGAAAGTGCACATTAGCTGTGGCTTCTTGCACACGGGGGCTTGGTTGTGGTGCTTCATTGTTTCAGGCACAGTGAGCATTGAGATGGAAGAGACAGAGAGGGGTCTAAATACGCTTTTTACGTGCCATATATGGGGAGCGTACTTCCAACCCCCCCTCCCCTTCACACCGTCTCTTGCACCAATTGCCCCCTGTTGTTCCTGTTCATCTGGGTTGGCTTGCGTCCCAAACGCCTGCCCTGGCGCCCACACTCGTTTACTCCGCAGGGTGACCAGATGGTGGGGAATGTAACCACACCACGTATATGATAATTAAAACTTACCTACCTACGTACGTACGCCGGGGGACGCTCGTCCAGGGTGGGAGCTGGGAACCTGCGGTCCTGCAATAAGAGCAGACAGAGACGGGGGCCTGTTCGCGCTCCATTCGGCAATTCAAACATATACGTGTAAAGGTCAGAGGGAAGCCGCATCTGCCCTCGCACAGGTGGTGGTGGTTCTCAAAAGCGAAGGTTTCCGAAAGCATTCCGTCTAACGGTAGTTGCATGTTTCTAGCCCATTTCCCAAATGTTTGGCGAAACCAACATTCCAATGGGTGTTCAATTAACTTTCTCCGAGAACATATATATATTTCGTAGTCTAGAATTGATCTGTAGAGCCTCCCACCGTTGGGGATGGTTAATTGCGAGGGCGATGCATGGAACTTGAGATGAGCACGGCGTATATAGGTTGGGACTCCGAACCATTGTGTATACTATACACACGGGTAATGCACAGTTGTCATAGTAGGAGTAATGCGAGGCTGGGAGTGGGAGGAGCACTGCTGCTGCTGCTGCGGCTGCAAGTCGCTGAAGCTACCTGGTACCGTGACTTGACAAGCAAGGGCACGTAGTCTACGTCAGTGGGGATCGACCCCAATACAGCTGGGGGGGGGGGGAAGATTGGACAGGCGGAATGACCCGTCATAGCAAGATAGAAAGCGTATGTGAGAGGAGCTGCTCACGTAATTACGTGGTGCTACAGTCCGTTAAAAGGGATAGAAAACTTGAGCAGCATGGGGTAGATTTGAAGCACGTCCGTGGGGGAGGAGGGAGAGCACGGGCATTTTCGAGGGTCTACAGTCAAAAGAGAGCGCATGGAGCAGGCAGGCAGGAAGAGGAGAACGGGGTATACAAGGAGAGCAGGCTAGCAGTAGCAGCATTCATCTATTCAATGCTTTCTCCCCCACACACGCCACACCCTGCAGTCTTTCCTCTGCACACGCCAAAAATACCGGCGCCCTTGATGCCCTTTATTCTTCCCCAACTCCCCCGCTTCTCTCTCTCTCTCTCTCTCTCTATACATGCGTAGAATGGAAGATGGAAGGGGGATGACTTCTTTTATAAACAGATAATAGTGAGGTGGGGGCGGGGGGGGGGGGGTTGTATGACCTTTTGTAACGTGCAGAGGGATGGAGAATTTGGACATGTAGACGCGCGTCCTTTTTATTTATTTATTCTTGTTGTAGGGATCGGCAGCGTCCTCTCCACATCATTCCTCCTGTCAGTAACTCCATCATTCTTTCTGCCAGCCCTGCCTGCCCTCCCTTCCATCCTCCTTTTGCAGTAGAGACAAAAGGAATTAAAGAAGTAAAATCAGTGCCCCCCCCCCCTCTCTCTCTCTCTCTACTCTTTTGCCCTCGGGTAAAGCCAACTCATAAAAACTTTGATATATCCCGACTGTTAGCGTGTCATTTCCTGCAGATACACGCATAATTCCATCTATCCACTTCGCGGACTGCGCACACACAGGCGCAGCGGAGCTCTGCCGTCTCTCGTTGGTCGGCGTGTCAGGGCACTCTCTCTGGATTGCTTACGGGCCACGTTATATGTGTATACATTAACGAGGGGGGAGGGGTGCGACGTTCATGGCTCGCCGCCTACGGCTCGCATTAAACGATGGGAATGTGCTGCCGTCCGTTAAGACGACTTACTTGTCCGCCCCTCTCTCTCTCTCTGCCGTCAGAGTTAGGAGGAGACAAAACTACTTGCGCGCGCGCGCGCTAGCTCTCTCTCTCTCAATGCTCGGCAGAATGATGTTCCCTCGGCGCTTTCACCGGCCAACAGTGATTCCTTTCTCGTGATACAAGAGGACACGCAATGAACAGTACCGAAAAAGGTTATTTGGTTATGGCGTTTTCTAAAACATAGACTCCGAAAATTTTCTAAAAAAGGATATATATAGATTTGTATTCAAGATCATATAATTTTAAATTTTAAAAAGGGTACTTTTATTAAAAATTTAAGTTTTTAAAAACCTTACCTGGATGTTCAACTAATAAGTTTTAATTAGATTCCAAATTATTGGCTTTATATATCCTATTTAAATATCCTTATTTTTTATGGAACAATCTTTAATTAGTGCGTCTTTTTGACCACAAAATCTTTGTATCTCAAAATTGGTATCACCTTTCTTGAAACGTATATCAATAAAAATTACAAAAAAAAATCCTCTCTCTCTTTCATGAACGGAAGTTCTTATTTCTATTTGAAAAATATTATATGATGCCAAGAATTTGGATCATTAATTTGAATATCTTGCACAACTCTTCTCAAATGTTGGCGCCTTCTAGAGTTCAATGAACGGTGATCCATGTAAGAGGACCCTCGATTACTCTCCTAATAACAATATATAGATGCTAAGGGAAGAGAACAGATCAATATGTACGGTAGTGGGTCGGTGGTGAATGAAACACTTGCTATTCCTTCATACTTTTTATCTTGAGCGTTTATTTGCCAATTAAATAAACACATTATAATAAGGGTTATATATCTTGCTCCAATATAGAGATTTTATTTAAAATTTTCTAGATATCAATTATCCGTCCCTGATCCCTATAATCTTCCTGAATTTGGAATTAGCCCCTCCAAGCTATATCGTTTTTCATAACCCCCTATCTATATATAACACGAAGTTAAAACAAGTGTTTGGAATTAATGTTTGCTTAACGAAGAGGATATTCTCAAGATATTTTAAGAAATTAATATTTCATCCGCAAGTGAAAACTAGAGTACTATCCTCCTCTTCGACCTTCTGCCTCCCTCATGAAACCCTAAACCACATATGGTGTCTTGTATCCGTTGTTCCGAGATCCTGATCACCCTCCTTCGTTAATTTCTCCTCGATCGTTTTTACTTTCTTATTAATTCGGCATCCTCAAACTTCTCTGTTTTTATTTAATTTAATTTGTGGAGGAGAGAATATTACCTGATAATTAATAAATCATGGTGCAACCTAGGTCGACCGTACATGGTTTGTCCTCTGGTGCCCTACCCTCGCCATCCGATACCACGTAACTAGCCTAGCTTGTTAATTTGAGGCTGCCAATCAGCACTACCCAAACAAATTCGACGTTGACAACAATGGTGAAAGGACGAATATGATGACAGTAGGGATGGTCCCCCAAGATCGATCTCTCTCTGGTAAAAATGTAATTCTGTACAGGAGGTCAAAGTTGGTTGTGGTTAGTGGTTACTATAAAATTATAATAAGTGTTTTTTTTCATTTTCATTCCTAAATTCTTTAGATATTAAAAAAATCCTATTAATCCATCTAGTTGGTTAGAAGCTCTCAAACTATTCTAACCTATAGTAAAAAGTTCTTGTAATTAACGGTCATCCAAAAAATAGGATGTCATATAGTTTTAGATAATTACTTCCCCCCACTAGTGTTAATTTTTTAGTTCCCAAACAATCCTCCCAACCTATTGTAAGTCGCACTTCTCCCTCTCCCCCTATCTCCCTCTCACTCTCACGGTGGCGATGTTGGAGCTAGAGGGGGCGCTGATTGCAGAGCGAGAGGTGACATAGGAGGTAGCCATGGTGGGGGTGCCGCTGCGAGGGTAGGGATGGGGACTATGGCCATGGAGGGGGAGGCACCGACCGTTCTCCTCTCTCTTCCTATATATGTGTGTGTGTTTGGGGAGGGGGGGGTTTGGGGGGCATCTCACTCGGGAGGACTTAAGGCAACAGAGGAGTAGGCCCCCACTAGTGACCTTTCTCCCCTCTTCTCTCTCTAGTTAAGTGGGGGTTATCGATGTTTTTTTAGATTTCATAACAGTGATTTAACCTTGAATATAGTTTGATTAAGAAACTTACGGCAATAATTTTTTCATATAACGAAGATGATTTGACGTGTTTGTCTCAAAATAGATAAATTAGGGAGACCTTTTATTAATGTCAAAAGAAGTAGGGGCCTAAAATTAAAAAATTCTTATAACAATTGTTAATTAAAATTAAGTAGTGTCACTTATTTCCAACATCGAATGGGGTTTAAGGTGTTTTAAATAGATTGGGAGGACTAAACGTCGATAACTCGATATAGACTGAAGATCATGGATGCTGGCATTACAAAATGTATTCTACTCGATGATGAGATAACGGGAAATATTTCACTGAATAGGTTTAGTTTGGCATCAATTTTTTAAATATATTTTAATCATCGGAGAGTTTAAAGTGGAGAATACGATAGAGATAAATATAATTAATATATTTTTAAAATTTAAAATCTACTATTTATATTATATTATAGAGAGAGATAGACACAAAATTATATTTTTTTATTTTTTCATTAAAAATTTATTTTAAATTATTTTTAAAAAATAAATAATTTTTCAATGATTAAATAAGATACACATGATTCCATGATCCCTACGTCAAAATTATTCAATTCTCACTTTATTAGATACACCCCCAAATGAACAGATGTATGCGTATTTTTTACTATATATATATATATATATATAAAAGGAAAAAGAAGTTATAATGCACTTCACAGACTCGGATCACGACTAAGAATGATCTCTTGTCGTAGATACATCGAATCATTAACAAATGTGAAAGGGGTTAATGACAAAAATTCCTCTCACCTGAGAAGTTTGTTACTGCAAACTATTTTCTTAGTTGTTCGTTATTCTTTATGCCACACCTTTAGAGGTGGTCGAGCAGGTAGCCGGACCATTTCCATTGTGACCGTGGCTTTTCCTCTTAAGTCGTATCCTCGACAATTAGGTTTGTCAACGGAGCGGATATGAAGTGAATATATGACTATCCGTATTCGTTCCGTTTTTCGATTCGAATTATCCGATTTTGATCCGCTCCGATTTGACTCGGATACGAATCGAATATCTGACTATCCGTATCCGCTCCGTTTTAAAATCTGAATTATCCGATTCGAATTTAAAAGTATATAAATATAATTATAAAATAATAAAAGTATATAAAATATAATTATAAAATATCAAAAATATATAAAATAAATTTTAAATTAAAATACAACTATAAAATATCTAAATTTCTCTATAATATCATTTATTTTATAATATATTATTTAAAAATATGTATTATATGATATATAATATTACGGACAGATAATTTTCGAAGCGAATATTATAATATCCGTATCCGCTCCGATTCAAATTCGGATATTATCCGTATCCGAAAAAACGAATACGAATCGAAGCGGATCCGGATAATATCCGTATCCGTTGACAGGCCTATCGACAATCCGCCCGGGTTGTCACCTCTCCGCCTCTCCCCCCGTTTCGTGAAGCGGTGATAAAGTTAGGCATCGAGATTTAAATCATTGAAATTATCTGTAGCTTAGTTTGACAACTAAACAGGAGGTGAATTAAGACATCAAAATTTTTAGCTTTAAAAAAATTATCAAATATATAAATGTCACATTAAATTATTTAAAAATAAAATTATAGATTCTAGAGATAGACACAGTGAAAAGTTATCATTTTTTATAATCTCTAAAATCTTATTTCCACCAAAAATTTCCCGCTTTATAAAATTATGAAAAAAATCATAATTTAGTTGGGTTGTCGAACATAATGAGTTTGGTTCGAATAGGTACGATGAAATTATAAAAAAAATTCTTACACTGCATATTTATTGAGTTGTGAATTATTTGGAGGAAAAATCTCTATCCTCTCTCACCCTCCTTCGGTCATCATTTTGGTAATGAAAAATTATAATAAATGATAGGGTAATTAAAAATGTTAGTGAGACTTTGAATAGGTTAAAATGGTAGACAGGAGGTTTAAATGACCTAGTTTAAATAGTTAATAGATTTAATTAGATATTTAATTATTAAATAACTTAAAAATCTATCAAAAAAAAACTCCTCCTCGCGAGATTATTGAGATTTTGTGATGTCATTTTTTATATGTCTATCTCTCTCTAATTTTAAAATATGTGGAGTACAAAAATTAGAGAGCTCATGTAATATTTAGTTGGGATTAAAATTATGCAAGAAATCTCCCAATAATCTTAACCGAATGCACCTTAAGTTTAACTAAATGCTCTGTCTCTTACAGGTTTTTACTTTTGACAGTTATTTTTTTTTAACGAGAGAGAGAGAGACACGTAAGGAGGAGAGTTAAAAAATCTTCAAAAACTCTTACGACCGAGTTTTCGTACAGATTTCGATACCCATCCATCAGTTAGTGCCACGTTTAATGTGCATCCAGTTTTTAACTAATAGTTTAATGCCTGACTTATGTTAACCTCGAATTTAAAAGGTGAGATCAGAGAGATTTATGGCACGGTCGACAAGGTGATGGGAGGTGAATGCACAGAGGTGTCCGGTGGTTGCCAAATGTAATTTTTTCTTAACAAAAATTCTTGACAACTGTCGTGCTTGTACGTACGGTGAGGTGAAGGGATTTTTTTTTTATAAAAATTCTACTGTGATCATCCATTTCAAATGCGACATTATCGTCCAGAGGGACAAGTTATACAGAATTCTAACCCTATATAATCTGTTGGAAAGGGCGACTTTGATAAGGAGTGAATAAGTCACTCAAGAACACGCCATTTGCCGATTGGAGGCTGATTTTGCCGGTTTTGCTAATAATCAACTTATTGTACTAATTATATAACTTATTTTAATATGTCCAACGACTTTTAATAAGTTGGTTGTCAAAGAGAAAAAAAAACTTATTTTAATATAATTATTCTTCAGAGCCCAAGTTCTACAATAAATAAATATTTTTCTTCAAGAACAAATCTTCTTTTCCACGTTTTATACGACTCTTTAGCGTCACGATTTTTTTCGTCATTTGATTTCAAAATTAATTAACTGAAAAGGTGAACTTATTAATTAGGTGTTCTAGAACTTAAAAGTCCCCCCACTTAAATTGTTCACTTCATATTTCGCTATATAGGCTCTGTGTGACAACGGAGTAAGAAAAGTCGAGTTAGTTTAAACTTAAGTAAATTATTCTTATTTTTTTATTTTAAAATATATCCGAGTTAAGGTGAAATAATTCATTCTATCTTCTATTTAAAATAAATTATTTCAGAAAAACTTAAATTAGAGATGAAATTTTTTATCTATTTTACCAAATTATATTTTTATTTATCATTTAAGTTGATTTCTCGTATTCTACTCTTATTTCGTTATTAAATATGCCTTACATTTATGATCCGATGGTACAGTAAAAACTTAAGAAATCATATATATAGTATATAATATTATTTTTTATTATGTTTGTATGCCCATTTATGAGAGTGAGGGTGGGAATTGAGACCAAGTTTTTTCCCGAAATAAAGATGATAGGACGTTTGATAACACCATAGATTGAGAATCTTGCGTTGAATTTAATACAAAGATAGTGAGAAAAATTGCAGACTTTATTCATTTGACATCGTTGCAGTTTAATTTTTTCTTGGGGGGAGGGGGACATGATAAATCCCAAGGCCAATCCGGGGATCGACCTCAAAGGCGACGGCCTTTTGCGGTGCGAGAAAGCTCACACACGCATATAGAGACCGGACCCACCACCACGGTAGCCTTTTCTTTTAATTAAACCTGCGACATCTTTGCTGTGCCAGTCTTTTCCATTCCCACGGAACGGGGATGGGGGCAGCAGGAATGTTGAGAGACAGAGAGAGAGAGAGAGAGAGAGAGAGAGAGACACTGTCGTATGAAAGGAGTCCTCACCCGGGGGGGGGGGGGAAAGAAAGCAGAAGACCCACAAATTTAAGAGCCCCGTTCAAAAGTCGGCACCGTCTGAAGAGACTTTGCTACATTTGAACTGATTGAAATGATGGCTCCGTCTCCCACCCATATTTTCTTCCTCTTCCTCCCATCCCCACCCGTTTTCTGTTCACCTCCCTCTCCTCAATTCATCCAACGGTTACTTCACACGTAAACACAAGACTGCCAGAGCTGGGCAGCACCTGCTCTCTCCCCTCCATGAGAAGACTGGCTGCTTTAACAAACAGCTGCTGCGGGTTGGAGGGGACGGGGTCTTGGGCGGAAGGCTGTGGTCTCGTTCTATTCTCTCTCTCTCTCTCTCCCTCCCCCCCCCTTTGGGAGACTACCTAAAAATGGTTGACTTTTCCGTGACTTGAAAGAAGAGAAGGATGGACATCACACAGAACAGTTCTAGCAAAAGGGAACGGAGGACCATTTTCGAACGCAAAACAAAAGAACAAAAAAGGCGTCCAAATGAAAGAACAAATAGGTCGGGTGGGGGGTGGAGGGCACACACACGACACAAGAGGAACCGATGAAGAGGATGAAACGAGTCGTATTATGTTGACCAAACCAAACTCAGAAGAGAGAGAGAGAGAGAGAGAGAGAGAGAGAGAGAGAGAGAGAGACGAGTCGTATTATGAGAAAGAACAAAGCACATACGCACATGAGAGAGAGAGAGAGAGAGAGAGAGAGAGAGAGAGAGAGAGAGAGACGAGTCGTATTATGAGAAAGAACAAAGCACATACGCACATGACAGCTGGTGATTGATAAAGACAGGATTGCTAAAAGAAGGCAACCCCAAAGTAAGTACAGGGGTTGGCACAATAAAGCTGGAGATCATGTTCAGAGATTCTACTGCCATCGCATATCTTGCTTGGCAGTAATTTAGTTGGAGCCTAATTATATGTATCTTCATGCGTATGAGGTATGCCCAAGTGTCCAAGTTTGGATGGGGTTATAGGTTTATCTGTAATGTATGGGGCTGGCCGGTGCATGTGATCATGGCGACGATGGCCTTCGGGGTTTGGGTCAACCACCCCCCCCTCTTCCCCACCGTGCTCCTCCTTCAAAAGGGGTGCATTACATCTCTGATCTCTCTCTAATAAAATGCTCACTGTCTGGTTTGCGACTCTGTTTAAGGTGTTTGACCCCAACAACAGCTAGAGCGGATCAGAATCTCGTGATGACTTGACAAGTTCTCTATATCATCTGGGGCTGGGCCCGCTGGACGGCTGGACCGCTGGAGGTCGGACCGTCGGAGGACCTTTCTTTGTATGCCACCGCCGGAGTTTGTATAAATTATGTACCTATCCTCCCTGGCCCTTGTTGTGCTGCACTCGCTTGACCATTTCTGCTTGCCTCTGAATCCCACATATCACGGGGGCTTCATGAGTATAGCTCTAGGTGCTATTTGATATCGGGATAAATTTTGAGAAGAATAGATGTAAGTTATTCTAGATAATTTATGTCTAATCTTATTCTCATGTACGTTTGATATATAAGGGGTGAAATGAGATTAGAAAAATGAGGATAAGTCATTCCAACAAAAGGTTGGAATGACTTATCCTCGTTTCCAACTCCAAAATCAGGGTTAATCTTATTTCACTTAACCCGGCTTATCCTCACCCATTTTAAACATACCAAACATAGAATGGGGTTAGAGCGGGGATATCTCCGCTCTAACCCCATACCAAACGGACCCCTAGAGTCGTACATGATTATATATATATGCATAATTTTTTGGTATACTGGTGAAAGACCCGTATATTTATATCTATATTCATATATATACATACATATATAAGATTTAGGGTGCGTAAGAATGTTGTTCTTGGACTTGTAACGGGGGAAATATTAAGATATTCACTCGTGAAGAAAGAACCAGAGATGGTGAACCCCACAAAACCCCCCCCCCAGCCGATGGTGTAGTCCCGCACAAACTCTTCGTCACCTGGGTCCTGGGAGACCTCCCCAAAATTCCCTTTGCCTTTTCTACTCTCTCTCTCTCTCTCTCTCTCTCTCTCGCACGTCGGCGCGCCGTGCGAATGTTGCCTTTATTAGTCCTGGACATTCTCCACCGTATTTAGGGGGAACCAATGGAGAAAGGGAGCATGAGGATGAGTCTTAGAGCAAGCTCAGGTGGGTTTTCTCAGCCTCAGATGCTGGGGAGATCGGAGGAAGGGAGTTGAAGAAGGCAGGTTCTGCTGGGAGCCAAGAGTATCTCGCCCACGTCTTGTCTTCTGTGTTCTTCCCGGTAGGAATAGGTAGTCCTTTGGGCGTCTGCTGTCATCAAAGAGCCGTCTTGACGAGGGAAGCAGATGGGCAATTGCGGAAGGAATGGAGCAGTGAGGCAGTACATAAGATCCAAGGTTCCTCGCTTGAAATGGACTCCTGAGCTCCATCACTGCTTTGTTCATGCTATCGAGAGGCTAGGTGGCCAAGAAAGTAGGTTCATCTTTCCCTCTCTCTCTCTCGGAGGTTACTTTGTTTACCTTATTGTTTTGGTTATTTTATGGCTGCAGAGGCTACACCCAAGCTCGTTCTCCAGCTCATGGATGTTAGAGGGCTGACCATTTCTCATGTCAAGAGCCATCTTCAGGTAGGGTAGCTCCTTTCATTCTAGTTTACCTTTTTGTCATCTTTCTGCAAACAATACTTTCGACCTTCGACTCGTTTGTTAACATTCTTTGGTTGTACTTGCCGGTGTTTAATTATCAGATGTACAGGAGCATGAAGAACGAACTGAGCAGGCAAGGTATATTAAAAAGCTCTCTTTTGCTTCCATTTCTTTTTGTTGCAGTCCTTTAGATAACATTTTAACTTCATATTGTCCCTACAGCACCGCTCTCTTCATCTTTTATCATTTATATACTAGTCCTCATGTCTTTTGATCCTGCCTGTTTCTATTTCTCTCAGTCGTGGGTATCTCTCTCTGGGCTTTCCTTCCATCCTGTCGGACTTAGTGTTCTTCCCAGTTAACTCATAATCACGTTCTGTTAGCTGATACCATTAATTTACTTCTCCCTTTCGCTACTGTCGTTTTCCTTTCTCCCCTCTTTTACTAATCTTGTGTTCCTCTCTTTCCTTTGCGAGAAAAGCTGCCGTTATCCCAAACTAGCTAGAAGAGGAGAATACTTTGTATTTGGTGGAAACCCCGAGTAGGGAGACAAACATGCTATTTTTCTGAAGGCTCATCTCTTTTTTACCCACTACTACTCTTCTGTCTCTTCTTAATTTCTATCTTCACATATATATACCATCGTCCGTTTTGTTTTTACCTTATCGGAGGAGCTTGTACATGTGAGCTTTTACTCTTCTGGGATTCGACTCGCTCATTCAACATGTTCACATATCCTTCCAAAGGGGAATCATGTCGCCATTTAAAGTCTCATTCACGACCGCTCCCTGCCTTCCCTGTTACCAGATTTGCATTCCACTCACACTCAAGGGAGAAAGAATTCCTCTGGCGACAATGATGGTCCAGCAGATGAGCAACATGATGATGGTTTTTTCACCGCTTCAAAGCCCACCATGGGGCTCCAGCCTCAGTTCAAGT
Organism: Amorphophallus konjac; assembly: GCA_022559845.1. Classification (NCBI taxonomy): domain Eukaryota; kingdom Viridiplantae; phylum Streptophyta; class Magnoliopsida; order Alismatales; family Araceae; genus Amorphophallus; species Amorphophallus konjac. The sequence goes on along the minus strand of CM040128.1, from coordinate 70,774,777 downwards.
ACTCCCCACCACCCCCTCTGAAAAGGTCAGCAGCAGGCCCCCGTCTTTTCCCCCTTGCTTGTTGTTCAAAGTTCAAACTTCAAACTGTGGTGGTAATGATAGATAGCGTTAGGCTTTTCGGCTCATGTTAACCTCTTACTGCGCCTTTTAGCTTTTCAGCCTTTTAGCCTTCTATATAGGCTCATTTTGTTCTCTTCTTGCTCCCCTTTTTTACCTGTTCAAATAATAGGGCTCGTTTGGAGACGCAAACCATCCCCGCCGGCGTCCGATGCAGCCAAGGAATCTGCGAGGCAGTCACCTCCCCGTACTGTTTTGATGATTACATGCAAGCCATGGCCGTGGGAAGAGGAATAAAGGAGAGCTTCAGATGGCAGAAAGACGCAGTGCAAACAGGGTTCTCGGCGGAAGACGTCCATGTTCGCGAGTTCAAAGCGTTCGGGTACAACATGTTAGAAGAATCCGACCCTTTCAAGGTACCAAGAAAGTTCAAAGGCAGAAACAAAGGAGACTATCCCCTCCTCTCCTCTTCAACTCTGTCTAATCTGCGTGCCCTCTAACTATTAGTATTATTAGTCTTATATTTCGGGATTGCATACATTATTATATGAGTATGTTTCGATTGTTATGTCTTCTCTCGCCACCTTCTTGACCTTCTCTTCATGGGATTTCCTCTGACTTAAGCGTTGATTCCTTTTGGATAGCATGAAACATGGCCTCTTTATTTTAATAACACGTTTTATGCATGCCCATTAATTTGACGTTAATATATTTCAATTGTTGTCTCTTTTGCATTTGCACCATACCATATTAATTGGCAACACATGGACAAACAAACTAGACTAGCTAGATACCCATGTTGTGCCGTGGTTATTACGAGGAATATTCACTTCTTATTCCCTCACAACACCACTGTTGGTGTTTACTGCCTCGTGAAGTGCTTGTTTTGTTACTTTCACCGTATGTTTGTCCATTCTGTGCATGTGTAGACATGTAAATGCTTCCTCTGAAGTGAAATGCTAACTTTCACCTCTATATACGACATGTCCTTCCATGTGGCACACTCACGGGCACAATAAATCAGCATGGCCCTTGGCTCCTGTAAACCAGCTTTCCCACATTAAAATTGCTGGACTCGAAGTGAACATCGAGTACAAGCACAACACGGCCATGCAGGACGTAGAATTAAAGATTACAGACCACCAGATTGCTGTTCTCCAACTCCCGTGTGTGGTCCTTCTGATCTAACGTAGGGTTTTCCTCTCACTGCGTTGGCTGGCTGCAGGTGACGTGCAACGCTCAGAGAAGGAAGCCGTGCGCGCGCCGCGAGGCGAGAGAGAAGGAGAGTGGCGGGTTGCACCCGTCGGCGCCGGTGCCATGCGGCGAGCCGAAGGCCGAGGACGCAGAAGTAGAAGGCGTCGTCGTCGAGGTCGACTGCTCGCTGTCCCTGTCGCTGCGGCCGAGCGCTGCGGGGAGAGGCGGCCGGCCGGGGCTGTCGACGAGCGAGACCAGCGAGGTGCTGTCGGCGTCGTCGGGGAGGACCGTGGGTGAGTACTGCTGGGGGGGCTGCGCGGTCGGCGCCGGCGTTAACTTGGATCTCTCCATGTCCATCTGTACTGGTTCTTGAGCGTTGGAGCCTCTGTATATCTCCTCCTGTCGTTTTGTTTTTGTTCTCTTCCTCGCCGCCTCCTGATCGTCTCTTTGCCCCATGGTACATGACCGATCGCTTCCACCATTTTTTCTTCTTCTCCACCTTAACTTCTGCTTCCGGGAGAAATCGAAATCCTTAGTAGAAGAGGGATATGCATGTATATATAGGTAGTGATCGTGCTTTACCAGCTGCGGGGGAGGGGGGGGGGCATCTCCTCACGAGCTCATTGTTTGGCAGGCATCGTTTGGAAACGGGATTCCTCTTTTGTGGAGCTAAAAAGAAAGATTTGTGTAATCCATTTTCTACTCTCCTTTTCCGTTTCAAAATTTTTTTTTTTTGCCCCTACTCTCTTTTCGAACCGTGGACCATCATGGACTCACAGCGTTTTGAAAAGGATGGTAGACGACTATTCCAATGATGGATTGTTCCGCATATGGTCCCCAACAATATATCTGAGATCTTCACAACTGGGTCCTTGTTCCCACGTCTATAGAACTCGATCAAGCAAAACAGAGAGGACAGGTTACTCGCTTCTCAATTCCGCGTCTTTACAAGTATTCATCGATCTGATAGAAAGCATGCAATTGCTCAAAGGTTTGCCGCCCATCATATGTTTTCATCCTGGGAAGCCCATTTGGTCCGCAGAAAGGTTTGCAATGTGGTGTGGGTTTCCATGTCGTGCGGGGAGATATGTATGCACATACCGAACAATCAAAATAGCTTCAAAGAGGCCTCCTGGTCAAAGATTAAGATTCTCCGGGAAAATGAGGGATTTTAAAGCCGTCTTAACTGCATGGGGGTGACACGAGAATTTTGGTCAAAGCAAGAGAACAACATTCTCCTCAATGTACCTATACCTTCTGTTTGGATGGGAACAGGATTCTGACCGAGTAGTTGGAGGTGTGACCAACAATGTCTCAAAATGAAGCCCTAGCTATAAACATGTTCTAGAGATCCACATGCATGCACTGTCTGGTTACGTTGTTAGATATATTAAAGTCTACTCGTTATGTTGTGATACGGAAGGGTGCACAGTAGCATCCGGCAAGTACGATTTCAGTGGCTGGTTAGATTAGAAAGTCTGATAGCTTTTTTAATAGTAAACATCTTTTTGATCTGAACTTCCAGATTAATGGATTTCTCTACCAATCACCATAGCATATGACCCATTCGTTCCTGTGGCATTGGCACCATCTCTCTAGAGCACATGCATACTAAAGCACATGTAATAGTAGATGGGATCGCATAATTAATGAAGACATAACGTTATTTGACGAAGAAATTTCTCCGTGTCAAAATTGGTAGTACGTATGATTAAATGTTTGGGGATAGATTTGTAAGAGTTGTAGTGATAGAACGGTGATGGGCTGAGAAAAGTCAGACAGCTCTGGCTCTGGGGGGCCCAAATCATTATACGTCCATGTGGAACTTTGTCGTTCATGGTTGCGTACATCCATTTTATACATAAATTCGGACGTTGAGGCAAAAGTGCTCGGTGTTTACTGCCATTGTAACTCGGCCCGTTGTAAAAAGAAAAAAAAAAGCTGCTGTTATAAAACTATTGACGCTACGATAGAATGCGTATGGTCGACTTCCGATGTTGACTTGTGATTGCTGTGATTTCTTTAGGGATTTTTACATATATACTCTCATAAAGTTTGATTTTATCAAATATATTCTTCATCTGAACATATTATCATGAATATCTTTCATTTAGAGATAAATGTTACAGTTTTACCCTTTAATTTACTGCCGTCGACGGAAGCAGAATATTATGTGAAATATGCCATCTACGGTCATTAGATCTAAGGTATATTTGACAAAATCAAATTTTACAGGGGTATATATACAAAAATCTTACTCTTTAACTCACACTTAACTCGAGTTAAACACACGGGAGTTACGGTGAGGGCATAATCGTGACATTACCCATATTTCAAGGATATTCATGATAATATACTCAGATGAGGGGTATATTTGACAAAATTGAACTTTATAAGGGTATATATGCAAAAATCCCATTTCTTTATTGATCTTCAATAACCGGCGATCTTGTTAACTTGTAATTAGCTATTCACTTGCAATGAACATCTAACACTTGAATAGATACGGTATAATTGTTGAATCCACAAAATCACAATGCTGAAATACACAGATCCAGAGTCATAAGCACATGAACCATAACTTATTTAACCAATACAGGACTATTGCCCGGGGGACTATGCCCAAATTCCAACACTCCCCCTCACGATTAAGATGCACCGTGGACATTAATTAAGTGGAGGTGGCAAGAGGAGTTGGGTCGTTGGCCTGCTCTGATACCATGTTGAATCCATAATATCTTGAAAAATTAGATCTTTGTTATTGTCAAAATCAATTCCTTTAACAATGATCTCCTTCTTAAGGATGATAAAAAAAAATAGTTAAGATCCACATAGCAAATTGCCTTGTGACATGAACATTTCAAAATTCAACAAGAGTTGCGTACTAATGTATTTCAATTTAATCAAATGTATATGACACATACATTTCAAAATCATTAAGGGACTATGAACAAACATAAGTGGGGTACTAACATAGAATTTTCAGTTAGACAGTACTTTTGAGTCCTATATACATCCCTAACATTAAATTCTCCACGAAGAATTATTATAATTTATTTTTGACAATTACATGAGTCAAATATCCTTTCTCCACGAAGAACAAATATAAGTGGGCCTCACACTTTTCTAGCAAGTAACGATCAACTGATCGAGGCTATTAAGTTAGGTTAGCATGTACTTGGACAACCCCAGATCCAAAATATGTAGATCTATATTCGAATCAAACTCAATAAAATTATTGGGCGATCAGGTTGGACTTTAGGTCAGTTTTTTGTTTACTTGACATCAAAGTGTGCAGAGAGTCCGAAAGGAAATCATTCATCTTAAACTCGAACACACAGATCAAGTGGGCCTTTTGTTCACAATTTTATATATAATCAGTAACACTTGTGCCATGAGTCACACACATCCCTCTCATTGATCCGCATGGAACAATGAGACTTGAGAGAGAATAACAAAAATAAAACTCTCATCGTTTTTATTTTATTTCTTTCTTCCAAATATCATCTTTCTATATATAGACCAATAAGATGGGGGCGCGTGGCTTATTATACATACACCTTTAGATGTGCAAAAAATATTACTTCAAATTTATACAACATAAAACAATGGACTTGTTATTGAGTAAATGTGTATACCTAGACTCATAATTGCTGGGTCCTAATGGGCCCGCTAACGGATTTGAACCCATTTTAGCACCCCTACATCCAACCAAAGGCAAAGTTGTGTAGCAAATAAATATCACTCCAAATTTTATACAGCATATTACAATGTTATCAGAACCGGACCGGTGCCTGAATCGGACAATGAGCTGGTTCGGTTCGAACCGATTTGACCGTTGGTTCGAACCGGTTTGAACCGTAATGTCATTATAATATTGATATATGGTCCGACCCGATTCCATAACCTAATATAATAAGAAATAACTCAAATAAGATATAGTGATCAAAATAAGTAAACATACATGTATATAGAGAATAACTTGTAACTACTTGTTGAAAATAGAGCCTTTATGTTGATTCAAATATCCTCATTTATATGTTGGAAATAGAGTCTTTATGTTTAGTCCCATATTGGAAGTTAGAAAAACTTACTTGACTTTATATGTTGGAAAGCTCACCCTTGGGTCAGGTCCCAAGGGGCATAGGATGTGGGCTTGAGTTGTATGTCGAAGCTTAAGTTGTGTGTCGAATTAAATGGTTTGATTGAATATAAGTAAATAACATATTTATTTATTTATTTGTGCCGGGCCGAGTTGAGTTGAGTTGAGTGGGGCGGGTACCGAACCATTTTTATTTATTTATTTTTCTTTTTGGCGGGGGAATAGGGTAGAACCGGTTCGAACGATTTTTAGCCAATTGACCGGACCGGGCCTAATCGGACCGGTTCACGGTCGAACCGGTCCGCATGGCCGGTCCGGTCCGGTTCTGATAACACTGGCATATTATGATATATAGTGAAATCATTATTAAGTAAACGGATATATCCAGACGTATTGCTAATTGATCTACTTAACGCGTCTGAACCCATTTTAACACACCTAGGCCCACGTTCCAATCAAACGGCGATTAACCTTCACGGGGGATGCCATTAATCCACACCCCATGACCGAATCGAAGACATCATTCTTCGGAAATTTATTTAGGGAGGGAATACTTCGTTGAGAAAATTCACACGTGCCATCTTGCATCTGGTAGGCCATTTGAAAAGGCCAAGATACGTTCTCGACCGTTCACGCATTTTTCTCCATGTTTTTTACCGGTGGACTTAGTGTTATTTTTGATTAAAACATCGTAAAAATGTTTGACACCAGTAACATTAAGGACCCTTTTCACAATTTATAAATTTATTTTTATTTTTATTTCAACGGCAGAGACGGGGGCGTATGGCTCCGGTTGCTGGTCAGAGATGGTGATGTGGCTCACCGTGATGTCTCCCACTGAGTCACCCCTCGTGCGTTCCGACCCTCGGCAGAGCACTCTGGAGATGCGCTAGCTTGGGCCGAGAAACCCCGCCGCGAACGACACTTCCATGCGATGGCCCTATCTTGTCTTTCATCGGTGACCGATCGACTACGTGCCCTGTCACGTCCCGAACCGATACCAACGGAAACATGCTCGGAACGTGGCAGCGATATAGTTATGACAATCAGAGCAAACCACAAGGGTACAAAATAACTAGACAAAACATAATTTCATTAAAATTTTAAAAATAAGTTTATTACAATTTGACTCAGACTAACAGACTCAATAAAATAAAATTACAAGAGACTCTCAATCTAGGTAGACTAGACATGAGGCTGTAAGGTTCATCTAAGTTGCGGAAGTTCTCTTCACACTTGCTCTTGCCCATCTTGATTGCATTCTACTTCATTATTACATGAAAAACATAGAAAAATACTAGGTGAACGAAAGCTCAGTAGGTCTTATATCTCTTGAACCAAGCTAGCTTTAAGTGATTAATAAATTGACATGAATATGCATGTAACGGTAAATCCAATAAATAGCCAGAGTTAAAGCTGGACATAAGATAGAGGAAGAAATTGAGAGACTGCTAATCAAATATATAAACCGATGACAAGTATGTAGAAAAGATGTCACGAAATTCAAGAACAAGATAGGGTACTCCTATTCATGAGAACGTATAATATAAGTGAGGATTGACCATTCAAGAATTTTAATAACAAGTTTACCCATTCCGGGCCATGTCAAATATCGTATCAAGAACATATATCATGTCGTATCAATGTTGGAAATTGTCTAGATCGAATCTTACTTATCATTGGTGCAATGTCACACCTGATCAATCATAGTACCAGTATATGTCTGGGCTTTATCTCGCCCCTGGGACCAGATCCAGGCCCCTATCAAATAATGTTCTAACATTGAGTGTCAATTGAACCCATAGTCCCACGTAAATTTTCTAGACAATATCTAAGTCAATTAATGGCCAAATAGAATTTCAAGGACCAAGCTTTAAGTAGGATAACTTAGAGAATAAGATTCCAAAGATGGATACAAGGACAGGTGTAGTATCGGGCAACTGACATTGAAAACCACGAGAATCTAGGTAAATTGACGTCCACTCAGGCCGCTGCGAATTACAAGAATTCGTGTCCTCTTAGAAGGTCACTAATTCTCATGAACAGTAAGGCACGATGGAATTAGCGTCACGAACCTTGACGCTAATTCAAAAAGTGGCGACTACTGTACCAGATGCTAATTTTGACAGAGTTTGGACTCCCACAGAACACCCAATCTTGGCGCTCTATGATGGTTGGATGTCATGTTTTTTCAGAAGGACATGACCAAAACAAGTGTAAGGGTTTTTAGGGTACAACCAGCCCAGTGGTCGAAGAGGAAATCCTTCGATGTCGGGGTCTTACGGAGGTCTTAGAGAAAGAATTTTCAGTCCGGCGAGAGGGATTCCTGACAGAGGGTCCTTCTTTCCCCAAGAAATAAGGTGTATAACGTAGGTAACAATGAAACATGGACTATGTCTCAGCCTTGAGACCATAGTGCCAATAATCCACGGTCACTAGATGAAAACCCGAGGAAAACCTTACCGGCAGAATTCACGTCATAAGCAATTGTCGTTAAATCTATAAAGTTGTGTCCACTGCACATGACGTTAATTCCATTAAACTTAGATCAAACAATCATACACGTCAAGAAAGAAGACGCAAATTCAAATCAGCTGAACGGTTTACTGTTCATTTCTTTTAGGAGTGAACAGTATCACTTTAGTAAATATATGATATTTTTAGAGACCAATTACATGATAATTACGGGGATTTTTAGGGATCAAGAAAAGATGCAGTTACAATTTTTATCCACTTAGATCATGAGTTATAATTTTTCTAAGATTTAGATGTAATTTACTGGAAAAGAGAGTTTATGTCTGATAAGATGGACGCATATTCTTAAAATAACATCCACCTCACAGACGTTAATTTATGTAATGCTTTTAATAGAAGGGCACAGAGAATATTAACATGTTTAACAAGGTTTCGGGGTTTAGTTTAACAAGAATTTGCGTCTGACCAGAAGGGCGTCAATTCTTAAATATGCGTCCATGTATTGGACGTTAATTATTTAGAGTTAACAGAGAATGTTCATTTAAAATTTGTGTCTCGGTAGAGAGGCGCAGAAATATTAAGTGGCTATTATCAAAAGAATCTTCGCCTAATAAGAAGTGCGTCAATTCATTAACAAGTTACTGTTCATTTAAGGTAATGAACAATAGCACTTATGAAATTAATGATAGTTTTTAAGATTTAAAAATAGAAAAATTAAGAGTATTTTATCGAGATCATGAAAATATGTAGATTGAAATTTTTACTCACTTGGATCATAAGATATAAAATTTTCAAGATTTAAATGTAATTTATTGGGAAAAATAATTTACATCTCATCAGGTGGACACATATTCTAAATAGCGTCCAACTCACAAAAGTTACCTAACGAGGATAGTGATTTTGAAACAGAAAAAAGGCCAACGAGCTATAGTGATTGCAAAAGATGAGGGCCATAAAGAATATTAACATGTTTAACAAGGTTTTATTTTAACATACGTCATGCCACGTGTATTCAAATATTTATGAATAGTGCAGAGAGTTTAAAATTTAAAATTTTTGGTATATATATATCGGAATCATGCAATCTATATATCAAATTGAAGAACACGAAAAACTCTACCTAACATGATACTTTATTAAAATTTTACTTGAGAGAATGCCTACCTTAGAGTGAAAAAAGGAAGACACCACACGCACAGCCGCACTAACCGCCCCAGGAATATCCTCGCAAAATTTCATGACCAAACTCCTCTCCATCGCCCACGAACAGCCCGCCACATCATCATGAGTTTATGCTGCGCTACCAGGCCATATATATAAACTCTAATCGTATAAACCGTATAAAGAATCCTAGCAAAAATCAGTTTCTTTTATTTAAAGTCCTAATTATTTATGGTTACCATCTTTTAAGTTTATCACTACCTAGAATGCCGCTGCACCTATACGACTTCACCGACTAATCCTTCTAGTTTCAGGGTTTCCCTAATGGGCCATAGACCAAGCCCAATTAAGATTTAAAGAATTTAATCTAACATATTTTATTAATTAAGCCCATATTCTCTTGAGCACGATTTTTAAGGCCCAAATTCAATTTAACTTATTATTATCTTTCATTATTCATGTTTTATTTCACAAGGTTTTATTCTTTCACAATTTTATTTTTAATAGATATTACATGACTATTATTATTATTACTATATATTCTTTATATATTTTATTTTTTTTCGAGTTACTATACCCTCCCACACTTAAAAGAATTTGATCCTCCAAATTCACATGATTTCTTTCCAAAACAGTGGGGGTACAAAATCACCAATCCAGAACATGCATTCTCATTCTACTCTTACTAGATCAAATTCTACGGCATGCAAAAATTACAACAATCACCCTGTCCAAGCATGCAAATATAAATGAGGCAGGTTTAGAGTTATCTTCCAATGCTTGCAGCCTGCCTTGCCGCTTCGGTCTACCTTGTTACTTATCTCGCGGCACTTGCTCCTTTATCAGGGGACAACGAGCAATTCTATGATCTCCACTCCCACAACGAATGTACTTCTCTAGCTTCCTCCAACAATCTTCCGATCGGTGACTACCTTTATCGCAATGTTCACATCTCTCCTTGACCAGAACAATCTATTGGTCCCCATTCTTGGGCTTATTGTCCTTGATAGAACCATTACCTCCATTCGACCTCTTCTTTCCATTAGTGGGCTCGCTATCTTTGGACTCATTTGCTAACCCTTTTTTGGCAAGCCTCCCCTTGATACGCTCAGCCATATCCATAGCGTCTTGGAGCAATTGAGCCTTCTTTACCATCTCAGCGTAAGTTTGGATCTCTAATGGTGCCAACTGAGGAATAAATTATATTCTTAACTCATTCATGAATCTCTTAATTCTCATCTTCTTCGTACAAACTAAATGAGGTGCATACCGAGCTAACCTAGAAAATTACGCTTCATAGGCCGCTATCGACAAACTTCGTTGCTTCAAAGATGCGAGCTCCGCAACCTTCTTCTCTCAGATTCTCTTCGTAAAATACTTCTCATTAAAATGCTCCAAGAACTCATTCCACGTTACTTGATCATTGGGCAAAATTGCTTCTACAGACTCCCACCAGGCCCGAGCATCTCTCTCTAATTGATAAGTCCCCAACAAAACATTCTCTTGATCGGTACATTGCATGATCCTAAAGGTCCTTTCCATCTCTCTAACTCAATTCTCTACCTCGTCCGGGTCAGTAGACCCACTAAACTTAGGGGGATTCATTCCTTGGAAACTTCGATGCAAATCCCCAACTCCATGATGAGCTCCACCTTGTGCTACCTGCTGCAAAGCCTGAGTTAATCCTTGGATGGTATGCTACATCTCCCTGCACTGAGCAGGCTCGGTAGCCATCTAAGCCTACAAAATAATTTTAAAGTAGTGATTACTAGTATCTTGGCATCATTTTAACTTAGGTAAAATATATTTGATTGGTTAGCCCACAGTTTTACCCAAATCTCACAGGATTCTTATAGGATAACTGACAATGACAACTCAACCTATAACTTGGACTTAATGACCTAGGGATTTAGAAAAACTTAGGCTCTGATACCACTTCTGTTATGCCCCGAACCGATAGCAGCGGAAACATGCTCAGAACGTGGCAGCGATACAGTCATGACAATTATAGCAAACCACAAGGGCACAAAATAACTAGACAAAACATAATTTCATTGAAATTCTAAATATAAATTTATTACAATTTGACTCAGACTAACAGAGTTAATAAAAGAAAATTACAAGAGACTCTCAATCTAGCTAGACTAGACACGAGGCTGTAAGGTTCATCTAAGTTGCTGAAGTTCTCTTCACACTTGTCCTTGCCCATCTTGATCATATTCTACTTCATTATTACCTGAAAAATATGGAAAAACACTAGGTGAGCGAAAGCTCAGTAGGTCTTATATCTCTTGAACCAAGTTAACTTTAAGTGATTAATAAATTGACATGAATATGCATGTAACGGTAAATCTAATAAATAGTCAGAGTTAAAGCTGGACATAAGATAGAGCAAGAAATTGAGAGACCACTAATCAAATATAAATGGATGACAAGTATGTGTCACGAAATTCAAGAAGAAGATAGGGTACTCCTATTCATGAGAACGTATAACATAATTGAGGATTGACCATTCAAGAATTTCAATAACAAGTTTACCCATTCCGGGCCATGTCAAATATCATATCAAGAATATTCATATCAATAACATATCATGCTGTATCAATGTTGAAAATTGTCTAGATCGAATCTTCCTTATCATTGGTGCAATACTACACTTGATCAATCATTGTACCGGTATATGTCTGAGCTTTGCCTCGCCCCTAGGACCAGATCCGGGCCCCTATCAAATAATGTTCTAGCATTGAGTGTCAATTGGACCCATAGTACGTAAATTTTCTAGACAATATCCATGTCAATTAATGGCCAAATAGAATTTCAAGGACCAAGCTTTAAGTAGGAAAACTCAGAGAATAAGATTCAAAAGATGGACACAAGGACAGGTGTAGTATCGGGCAACTGACATCGAAAACCACGAGAATCTGGGTAAATTGGCGTCCACTCAGGCCGCCGCGAATTACAAGAATTCACGTCCTCTTAGAAGGTCGCTAATTCTCATGAACAGTAAGGCACGATGGAATTCTCGTCACGAGCCTAGACGCTAATTCAAAAAGTGGCGACTATTGTACTAGACGCCAATTCTGGACAGAGTCTGGACTACCACAGAATATCCAATCTTAACACTCTATGATGGCTGGATGTCATGTTTCTTCAGAGGGACATAACCAAAACAAGGATAAGGGTTTTTAGGGTACAACCAACTCAGTGATCGAAGAGGAAATCCTTCACTGTTGGGGTCTTACGGAGGTCTTAGAGAAAGAATTTCTAATCCGACGAGAGAGATTCCCAATGTAGGGTCATTCTTTCCCAAAGAAATAAGGTGTATATATAACATAGCTAACAATGAAATAAGGACTATGTCTCGGCCTTGAGACCATAGTGCCAATAATCCATGGTCATTAGATGAAAACCCGATCAAAACCTTACCGGCAGAATTCACGTCAGAAGGAGTTGTCGTTAAATCTCTAAAGTAGCGTCCACTGCACAGGACGTTAATTCCATTAAACTTAAATCAAACAGTCATACACGTCAAGAAAGAAGATACAAATTCAAATCGGTTGAACGGTTTATTGTTCATTTCTTTTAGGAGTGAACAATAGCACTTTAGCAAATAAATGATATTTTTAGAGACCAATTATGTGATAATTACAAGGATTTTACAAGGATCAGGAAAACATGCAGTTTACAATTTTTATCCACTTAGATCATGAGTTATAAATTTTCCAAGATTTAGATGTAATTTATTGGAAAAGAGAGTTTACGTCTGATAAGATGGACGCATATTCTTAAAATAATATCCACCTCACATACGTTAATTTATGTAATGATTTTAATAGAAGAAGGGGCAACATGATGTACGGGTTTAAAAGAAGAAGGGCACAAAGAATATTAACATGTTTAACAAGGTTTCAGGTTTAGTTTAATAAAAATTTGCGTCTGACCAAAAGGGCGTCAGTTCTTAAATATGCATCCATGTATTTGACGTTAATTATTTAGAGTTAACAGAGAATGTTCATTTAAAATTTGTGTCTCGGTAGAGAGGCGCAGAAATATTAAGTGGCTATTATCAAAAGAATCTTCGTCTAATAAGAAGTGCGTCAATTCATTAACAAGTTACTGTTCATTTAAGGTAATGAACAATAGCACTTATGAAATTAATGATAATTTTTAAGATTTAAAAATATAAAAATTAAGAGTATTTTACAGAGATCATGAAAATATGTAGATTGAAATTTTTACTCACTTGGATCATAAGATGTAAAATTTTCAAGATTTAAATGTAATTTATTGGGAAAAAGAATTTGCGTCTGATAAGGTAGACACATTCTAAATAATGTCCAACTCACAAACGTTTCCTAATGAGGATAGTGATTTTGAAACAGAAAAAAGGCCAACCAGCTATAGTGATTGAAAAAGATGAGGGGCATGAAGAATATTAATATGTTTAATAAGGTTTCGGTTTTATTTTTACAAGAGTTTGCGTCATGGGATCAAGACGCGTATTCAAATATTTATGAACAGTGCAGGGACAGTTTAAAATCTCAAAATCTTGGTGTATATATATCAGATTCATGCAATTTATATACCAAATCGAAGAGCACGAAAAACTCTACATAACATGATGTTTTATTAAATTTTTACTTGAGAGAATATCTACTTGCTGGGGAGAATGTTGTGCTAAAGTTGGGCATGTGTGGAACGTGAGTGTTTCTATTATTTTGATGATGTCCAACTATGACTCATATAATGATTGGTTCTATTGTTTTGATGTGATTCCAACTATGACTCAACTATGACTCATTTCTAGTGTTTTGATGATGTATGTCTTTAGAGTCAATTTGCTATTCATTTTGCTTTTGCTATGCATTTGATAAAGTCCATTTGCATACAATTCAGGTCATTATATTGCCAATTCAACATATCAAGAATGGCTTGCAACGCTTAGCCAATTGACCGCACAGAAATCAAGATAGATCCAAAGGCTCCAAGATCACTCAAGATGCAACGTGGAAACTCATGATGCCAAGTGCACTTGCAGATCAAGAATGGCTTGCAACACACAAATCAAGATCAATCCAAAGGAGCAAGCCATCCCAGGAGGATGATCAAAAGTCACTCATGATGCCAAGTGCATGATGCCAAGTACACTTTGATTGGAGTGGAAATATCTACTGTGAAAGCTCAACAGAATGCAACCAAAGAATGGAATGGAGGTGGCGAAATGAAAGTGAAATGAACACGTCCAAGCAAGGCCAAGCAAGGAAGAAAAGGCTCTAGCTAAGCAAGGCCAAGCAAGAAAGAAAAGGCCCAAGCAATGAAGCAAAGCTTCTACAAAGGATCGAGCATTCATCCAAGATGATCAAGATATGCAAATGAATGGACAAGTGAAAGCTCAATGTTGCGCCCTCGCACGCGGATCGACCTGCGCGGTCAGGTCGCGGGGGTCAAGGGGGCAGCGCCCCTTGCGGGGGTTTCCGGGGGCGGAGCCCCGGAACAAAATTTAGAAATGCTCAAAGTATATTCTAAGTTGATTTCAATTCCAAAATACATGAAATTGATGAGGACATGAATATCTTAACTTATGAACATGTTTCATTGGTCTAACACTTCATTTTTGCAGGTATAGGTGTTTCCGGTCGACCTACACACCTTGGCCGGTCGACCAGATTTGCCAGAGCCTAAGAATTCCACGTTTTACAGGTTTCGGTCGACCGCCCCTGCCTTTCCGGTCGACCGGTTCTTCCAGAAACGAAACCTCTAGGAATTACAGATTTCGGTCGACCGCCCATACTTTTCCGGTCGACCGGTTCTCCCAGAACCGACAAGTTGGAGATTTTACAGATTCCGGTCGACCGCCCCATGAATTCCGGTCGACCGCCAGCCCCGAGCCAACCATGTTTGACTTCGAATTCCACCTCGTGGGCTGCCTAATTCTCATGATTTCTTTAATCCCAAAGAACCCCAAGGTCTCCCAATCACCCACAAATTATGGATCTGGTCTGGGCTTCTCCAAGGACCATTCAAGGTCTATAAAACCAACACATTGGTGGAGGCAAACTTTAATGCTTCATTTGGGATTAAGGGTGGCTGCAAGAGGGGTTTTCAAGAGAGAGGAGACGAAGTACTGTTCATATGAACAGTAGTTCGTGAATGAGTTCTTCATCCACTCAAGAGTTTCAAGTTAAGATCTGAAGCAATCCTGAAGCAATCACCTTCTACTCTTCAATCAACTTCCAAGAAGGAGAAGAAACAAAGCTTTCAAGGCGATCCAAGAAGCTCATTTCTCAAAGTGATTTTCTTCATCCTTTCAAGTTCATCCAAGGTGATTTTTGAAGCAATCAATCTCCTACAAGCTATTGAAGAAACAAGATTCAAGGTAGAATCAATTACTCTCTTCATCCACTTCAAGAAGATACAAAGAGAAGATCAAAAGAGGAGATTGAAGAAAGAGTTACTGTTCACGTGAACAGTACTCCGTGAAGAACATCTTCATCCAATCCAAGGTATTCAAAGTTCATATCAAAGCAATCATCTTCCAAGATCTGTGAAGAAGGAAGCAAGGATCAAGGTAGCATCTATTCACTTCTTCATCCATTCAAAGAGATCAAAAAGAAGATCAAAAGAGAAGGATTGGAAGAACAGTTACTGTTCACATGAACAGTACTCCGTGAAGAACATTCATCCATTCAAGGGTGAATCAAGAAGATTGATTTGCAAGAAGAAGAGATCCCTGTTGCTGATCAACAAATCATTTCCATTCAAGGGCCAATTCCTTCTTACTCGATCTCTTGTTTTAGTTCCTTCACATTTGTTTTACTTTCAATATTGTTAAACATTGAAGTTGTGATTCGTCCCTACCGGAGGTTAGTAGGAAGGCAATTGGAGGGTGTTCCAATTTACGGTTGACGTCCCTACCAGGTGGTTAGTAGGAAGGCAATCGGAGGTGTTTCCGATCTGCGGTGTTGACGTCCCTACCGTTGGTTAGTAGGAAGGCAATCGGTGGTTTCCGATTTGCGATTTGGTGCGCTGCACTAGTGGAGCCTCACCGGGTTTGGTGAGGGGTGGACGTAGGGCTGAGGATTCAGTCCGAACCACCTTAAAATCCATTGTGTTATGGTGTGTTTGTGTGATTGCTTGTGCTAGATGCATGCTTAGGTTTAATATTCATATTACTTGTTCATCCTGCTAAGCAAATCATTGTCTTCTTCATTAAGCTAGTTATATTCCGCTGCGATTCTTGCTGTCTAGCTTTATAGAGGGTTGAATTGTGAAAAGAGGTGCAGATCTATTCACCCCCCCCTCTAGATCAGTCAGCCACTACCCAACAAGTGGTATCACAGCACACAACACTACTGTAGGGTGAAAAAAAGAAGACACCACAAGCACTGCGGCACTAACCGTCCCAGGAACTCCCTTGTAAAATTTCACGACCAAACTCCTCTTCGACGCCCACGAACAGCCTGCCACAGCATCATGAGTTTATGTTGCTCTACATGGCCATATATGTAAACTCTAACGTATAAACTGTATAAAGAATTTAAAGTCCTAATTCTTATGGTTACCATCTTTTAAGTTTATCACTACCTAGAACACCGCTGCCGCCTACACGACTTCACCGACTAATCCTTATAGTTTTAGGGTTTCCCTAATGGGCCATAGACCAAGCCCAATTAAGATTTAAAGAATTTAATCTAACATATTTTATTAATTAAACCCATATTCTCTTGAGCATGATTTTTAAGGCCCAAATTCAATTTAGCTTATTATTATATTTCATTATTCATATTTTATTTCACAAGGTTTTATTGTTTCAAAATTTTATTTTTCATAGATATTATATGACTATTATTATTATTACTATTTATTCTTTATATATTTTATTTTTTTTACCGGGTTACTACATGCCCTCCCGCTCCCCCATGGCCATGGCCATGGCCATGCCCACGTTCTCAGATTGCGATGGCGACCGGGGGAGGAAAGAATCCACATATGGGAAACTGAAGACTAGTGAAGGCCAGCCCCTGTGGACGGTGGAGAGTGAGGGAGGAGAAGGTGAGCAGCCTTCTCTCTCTCTCTCTCTCTCTCTCTCTACTATGGTTCTTCGTTTATGATCTGCATCATTATTCTTTTCTCTTCGCAATTCAATCATTTGGGTGTGGCAGTGTATCATCCGTAGCTATGAGCCTTGTAGCTATCGCCCATAGGTTGTCGCGGTCTGGAGACATGGCTTGTAAATTACACCGTCAACAGCTTGTTACTGTTGTAGCAGTTGCTGTGGATCGACCCTTAACTAAGTAGTTTGGAGCTTCACGGTGGATATGGAGACTGGTTGGTCTTTGCGGTAGGTAGCTAGGGCCTTGACTGGGATCTGGGTGGCTCGGTCCCAGTGGGCTTGATGGTCAAAGCTGAGTATAGACTGAGCATCCACTTGGGTGTTGCTGCCTCTTGGGACATGATACGTTCCGAAGGGATAGACCACCTGACAGGGTTTGCTGGTAGCCACCACTGGGGACCCGATGGAGCTTTGCTGGTGTCACCAGTTGATGTTGGCAGGAATTCCTCAGAGTCATTGGCTGACACATGTGGGGTTTCTCTCGAGCTACCGGGTGGGTGTCGGTGGATTCACTTCTACTCGTCGATTGATGTTGGCAAGGTGGGTGATAGTGCTCATTTTTTTTATGATAATTCACATCACATATATCATTTCATATGCACATAATTAGCCAATTATGAATACTTTACAGTTAATCTCACCCTTGCATTAATCGAGCCGTTCACGCAAATTAACTTAATTTGTGATTAATTATTCAATGAAAAGAGGTTGAGGGTCATGAGAATTAATTTTCCATTACATAATTGTAAGCATTTATGATTTTTATGCATAAAGCAATAATTCTTAGTGGGCTTAATCTAAATTGTGTGTGTGCAGGACGTCCAAGGTAATTACTAAAAAGGCCAAAGGTAAAAGCGTCACAAGATCAGGGAAAGGGATACCCTAGGGCGTCCCTCCCTCCTTGACCAAGTCAAAGGAGCAGCCGCCATTCCTTTTTTGGTGTGAAAGGAGATAAAGAAAGAATTTTATTAAATTATCTTGGAGAGAAAATAGGAGGAGATCTCCTCCTTATTAGGAAAGCCAAGGGGAGCCCCTTTCTTCTCTTCATCTAAACCCTAATCTCCTCTAATCTCAGTCATCCATCTTCATCAAATGTGATCTCCACCCTCCATTTGATCTAGTTTCTCTATAAATATCCTTTGTCAAGAGGGGGAAAGAGAGTTTTCTTCTTTTTCTTCTTCTTCCTAGCTTAGAATCCCGCCCTTCTTTCTTCCCCTAGTTTAGGTTGACCCTTTTGACCCCTTTCTTCTCCTCTTTTCATCTTTCTGTCTTCAGAAAAGTTCTTCATTTTTTAGTGCTCTTGAATTTCTTCTTCCTCTTTAGCTAGTTCTACACGGTTTGCAACTTATTCTTCATGTTTCACTGTTCTATCTTGTGCATTCGCAAACACCATTTTTCTCTGTTCTCCCTATATTTTCTCCCTCTTCTGCTCATCTTATCATCTTCACCATTTTATAAAAGTTATGCATTTTTCTGTCTTATACAATTTCTTCTTCTTCGTCATCTTCTAATTCCTTCTAATTTTCAAGTTATTCTCTCATTTTTAATGTTCTATCTTTGTTTTTTACTGTTCACATTTTAAAGTCTTCTTCTTCTTTTTCCATCTCTCTCCCTCTCTTCTTATTTCATCTCACACCTCAAAGGCGGATCTTCTTCCTTCGGTCCTCTTAAGACGGTGTCCACGGTGAGGTGGGGCGAACTTCCAAGGCTCGGCGAGACATTGGGCGGTGCTACTCTTCAATCACTTGGCTATTTTCTTCCCTTTTCTCTAGTGATTTCATGTTGTAATTTCATGCACTCGTAATCTTTCATTTTAGCAATAAAAATTTCATTGGTGTAATTGTATCTTTTCTCTCTCCATCTCCTCCAAATTTCTCTTTTCAACCCTCCAACATTCTCTAGATAGATTTATTTTTCTATGCAATCTCAATTTATTTCTTTTTCAAAATCACCCAAAGTTTTGCTCAAAAAAATACAAGACTTTTCCAACTTGATTAAAAGAGAATATTCCTCCTCTTGGGATCGACCCGTATTCACCACTCTACTTAGATTTAAAATTCTTTTGTGAGTGAGTGCGATAATTTTTGAAATTATGTGCGCGGTATTTTTAACGACGAGTATTTACGCACATCAATATTTGGCGCCGTTGTCGGGGAGAAAAAATAAATTTTTATAGTTAGATATTCTTGTGTTTGATTTGTATATTAATTTTTCTATTTTTATTTTATAGGAAAAAGAAAAAAAATCAGAAAATCAAAGAGAAGGGAAATTCAGACCTGAAATTCACAGAAAATCAACTATTGCAGAAAGTGAGAAAGCGTCGCTGAAAGTCTGTATTTGTCACTATAGGGAGCAGGAAATCTGGAATTCTAAAAATCCTGGAAAATCAAGCGTCGCTAAAGGTCAGTAAGCGTAGGTACAGATTCTATTTTTTCAATTTTTGAAAAATCTCAAAAAAATATTTTTTTTTGAAAAATCTAAAAAATCAAAAAACACAAAAAAATGATTTTAGGCTTTATTTTTCCAATAGAATTACATGTTGTTTATTATTTTTAGTTAATAGTTTCTTTCATTCATCTTTTGTTAAAAAATAACTAAAAAAACCCTTAAAAAATAGAAATCAGAAAAATAAAAAAAAATTCATGCTATCATGTCCTCATTGTAGTTGCATCCTTTTTATGTATTGTGCATTTTAGTTGATTTCTTATTTACTTGCATCATCATTTGAAAAAAAAAATCTTTCTCTTCTCTTCTCTTTCCCCTTCTCAAGGGCAAGTTAGGTTCCTTACACCCTTCTTGGAATTGGAAGGACACTCCATTGAGCATTCCGTCTCTTTGGACTGAAATTTTCTTTTCCAATATCTCCATAAGTCCCCGCACCCGTAGATTCCCTCACAGAAACTGACAGGTTGTACCACAAAGTACCCCAGAGTTAGATTACCCTTGGAAGGTCACACAAAAAAAAGAGAGAGTTTTAGGATTTATTACTATTTTGAAAAATCCATGTCTAAACTAGAGGTCAAGTGGCAAACGCCTAAGCGGGCTTGTGGTTATATAATTAGGTCCCTACGAAAGTAGGGAGAGCCTCCCATAACCCCACCTCTTACTTGGCCGATGGACCAACGTGGTAGTGAGTGCCAATTCTTCTCTTGTTAAAAATAAAATCATCATTTTGGATGCATCATTCATATAGTTATTGGTTCGTTGATTGCATTGCTTAAAAAATAAAAAAATTTAAAAAATCAATATATATATATATATATATATATATATATATATATAATGGGTGAGAAAATTTCTATCTTTGAGTGGACTTGTAAATTCAATAAGGTGGACTTTTTAGCCCATTTTTCTTGATACATTCTTTAGGCCATGAATCTAAATTCTTTCATGCCACCTCATAATGACATGTGGGTCAGATCGGCCCATTATGTTGACAATTGTCCAACTTAAGCTTCACCATTCACCCAACCAGGACTGGCCCACTACGAAAGTTCATACTCTTGGTTGGCCTGCAATGAAAGCCCATCACCCATAGAGGCCCAATTGCATTCCTTTACTCAAGATCATACCCAATCCACTCAATTCTTTCATGGGCCCTATGATTCATCTCGCCCCCAAGAACAAGCCTAAATTACTCAAAGGACTTTTTACCCCTTCTTATGATTCTTATTGGGGAAGATAACATAATAGTTCTTGGGATTCTTATCAAGGCCCGGCCCAAAATCCTCTGGATCAATTCTTTCAAAATTGGGCACCATCTTCAAATAACTTTCATAATCAAGTCCGCTATGGAGGACAACCCACATCCTCTCTCCTGCCTCACTATCCAGTTGATCATTATTCAGCTTCTTATCCCTCGAACTTTGCTTCTCAATCTACACATCTATCTCCTCCTTGCCCAACTCTCAATCAAGAGGAGAGATTGAATCAATTTTATCAATTCATCATGACTCAAAATCAATCCATTCAAGCCCGACTAGACCAACTTGCTGAAACCATCAAGGGTATGGAAGTGGATCAGTTACCAAGCGACTCCGATGCAAATTCTGATTACCAACTTCCACAAATTGACAATGCTGAAAGCTTTTGTGATCAACCCATGATTTTCCATGAACACCATACTCAACTCACTCTTGATTTAGATCATGTGGAGAATATGGGGGAGCCTTATAGTTTTAAAGGGAGCTAGCTATAGTTATGATGATGAGGATGAGTTTGAGAAGCTTGAGTTTAGTTGCCCTTATGAGAAGAGTTCTAGAGAAGTTGATAATCTCAAGTTGGGGGGTGAAGAAGAAAAAAGTAGTGTGCAAGTTCATGATCAAACTTCCCCAGTTTCCCTTCTTGAATTTGAGGAGAGCTTGTTCCAAGGGAAGGATGAAGAGGATGTGCGAGTGGAGAATGAATTGAGTGAGGCCATAAATAATCTCTCTTGGGTAGTGGAGGAGATGGGTAACCTTCAAGACCTTCATCTCGATTGGGCACCTTTTGATCAAGGGGAGGGTATTGATCTTATACCTCTTCACGATTTTGACAAATCTAACTTCACAGTGGACATTTTTCAATTAGCCGAACTATCAGATCCCATTGAGCCCTACAAGTATCATGGTGTTGAGGAGCATGTTTCTTTCACTCCCGATCTTACTTATCTCCTTGACACTAATCATTTCATGGGCGCCCCTCACCCTTTCATCTATTCTCACCTCAAAGATATACAAACAAATTTTAAAATTGAGGATGTAGAAGAAATTTTTAATGATAATAAGGTCTTCATTAATATTTTCAACACCTACAAAGACCACAAGTGGGAAGAAAGTTTTCTGATCATTAATCAGGGGGATCCTTTTGGCTAAACTGATCCATCATGGTATTTGCCTCAGGCCACCCCATTCAAAGTAAGGTTATTAACCCATGTATTGCATTGTTGGCACCGACTTATTACCCTTCATCTTCCCCTATAAAATTCCCCTAGGGGCTCAATGGAAAGAGAGGAATAACCTTATCTAGCATTGACCTGGGGACCGACCCACACGTCGGAATTGTCCCGCGGCTTGCGCCCATTGTACTCCGACTACCCCGGCCCATTTGTAAAGCCCACGTGGCTCTCATATAGCATGAAACCAGTTGAACACATGTACCTATACTCGAGCCTCAGCCTCTTCACGGCGCCCGCCTCCTTCAGTCACAATGGTTCCCCCGACACCCGACTGCCAGTCACGCCGTGTGACGACCCAGAGCGTCGGATACCGATAAAATCGATACACCGATACCAAGAACTGGGGAAGCCACCCAAGAGGCTGATGAGGCCCCTGAAGGGTTAAAGGAGTTTGCTGAGGAGTTGCATAACGAATTGGGACCGCATGCGCACAATATTAATTAAGACAACAATTAATAAATAAGTGCGGAAACAATTTGAAATATCAGAGTGGTAAAATATATACAATAGTCCAGATTTACAAAGACAGAGGTCCACTGTACAACTACACGGGGCATACCCCGGCACTACAGAACAAAAAGACAAACCAACGACAGCTGGCACTCTAACGACGCTCGGTACAACCACGAGCAGAACCGGCGGACGACTGGGGCGGCTCACCTGAAAGAAGGAAGGGTGAGTCACAGCCAGACTCAGTAGGGGTCACGCGGATCCCTACCTCAAACTAAACAGACAAGCAGGCGAATATAAAAGCAATTAAAGCATGCATTTAAATAATAAACAAGCAGATGCACAATTTTAATAACTAATAAAGATGGAAAATAAATCTACCAACAGAATAAACAATCACTAACCAAGTGAAGTGAGAGACGGAACAACCCACTAGAAGAACAAGACCAGACGCGTCCACTAACGACTTACACTGCGTCTCGGCAACTCACAAGTCTGGATCTGGACAAGCGAGAGGCGTAACAGGACCAAACCAAGTACTAGTCAGAGCGACACCCGTCAGCGCCAGTCCACGTCTCCGACCACGTGTGCACACACTGACTCCTGCCTAGAGCCAGGCCTCTAGCTAGTTTCCCCCCCCGTTGGACGCAACGGTAACCACAAGGGCCCACGGTAACTAGCTTACAAACCGTTCAATGGGAACACCCCTCCACCTCTCCCGGGTGGGACGACAAGCTCGGTCACTGGGCTACGACTAGTGGTTCCATCATAAGGAAGTGGAAGCAACTCTATTGGAAATTGGTTAGATACGGCGCATGTATAACTTAGAAAGCATTAAAGAAATGAACGGGCAACTTTTGAATCCGACAGGCAAGTGGCGGTCTGCTGCCACCGCGTCACAGGTGGGTGACGGTCGTGGACTGGCGCGTTACATCGATTGTAACGCGTCCGTCCCCAGCCGTTACAACCATCGAAGCTCCAGCCTCAAACCGCGAGAAAAAAGGGGGGTGTGACGGCTCACAGACATGCCGTTACAGGACCTAACGGTCGGGGCGTAGCGCGTTACATCGATTGTAACGTGTTGGGCCCTAGCCGTTACATCCACCCGAGGCCAAAACCAACTCACAGCGTTCCAACACCGTTTGCAGGCGAAGTGACGCGCTCGCCCAGGCGCGTCGGGGCACCCTGACGGCCGGCCGACTGGCCGTCAGGTTAACCGCCTGACCCGGTCAACCAAAACAAGAAGAGGTGTAACGGTCGGGAGACTGGCCGTTACACACACTGTAACGCGCCTACGAAGGGCCGTTACAATTATGTAACGCGTTCCCTAAGGACCGTTACAGATGTGACGGTTCCTGGAAGGACCGTCACACCGTCTGGGTTACGGACGGAATACGGTTGAAAACGGGTTCCCTCCCGGACGAGCCGGATCGACGGGAAAACAAGAAAGAACTATAAAACCTGCCAAACCACAACGCTATACTACTAAAGCATGCATCAAAACATAAAAACAATGCCCATGGAATGATTTTCAAGAATTTGGCCTAAAATTACACTAACAGGGAAATTTCATAGAAATTGAAGAAAACATCGACGAATGGGCATGCATGCTATGCCAATGCGATCCTAGTGAGACAAGGATTCCATCCCCCTACCTCAATCGCGACGGAAACCGAGTTTAGGCCGCATGCAAGCAAGAGGTCGCCGCGGCTCCTCTCACTCCGTCCCGCCTCCACGGCTCACGAACAGAGACGAGGTTAGCGCCTACGTGTTCCTCGCGACGAGCCGGTTCCACAGACACCTCCCGCGCCTCGATCCGCGGCCGTTCGGACCGAAACCGAGAAAGTGGGAGAGGAGAGATCGCGAGAGAGAGAGAGAGGAAGAGAGAACGGTGAGGGAGAGAGAAATCGGTGGGGAGAGAGAAAGATATATATATATATATATATTAAAATTATTATTATTATTATTATTATTATTATTCTAAAAACTTAACCCTTAAATGCCATTAATCTCAAATAAATTCCAATAAATGCCAAACGAATGCCTAAAAATCCGCAAAAAATAGCCAAAACGACCAGGACAAAGCCTAGATCCGAACTGCTAAGAATCCGATAAAGCATGAGCGCTACAGTCCCTCCCTCCTTAAAGAAATTTCGTCCCCGAAATTTAAACAGAAGGCGAAAGGAGGTAACTGCAAACTAAAGCACACCTTGAAAATAGAAGGCTGGTTTCCCGCGTGGTATAAAATAGACTCGCTTGTATCTGCAGTCAACCATAGCACTATACAATTCCAGCCAGTCCATGCCTAGAATAGCGTCGTACTCGACCAATTGCAATGCATAGAGCTTCACAGGCATCTGCCGATTATTGACGACAATAGGGGAATCTTCTAGGCACATCGGAGTAGACATGAAATTTCCAGAAGGTAACTCCACGAGCAAGTTACAAGATACTTCGGTCACTGGCTCCTCAACGCGAGCAAGAAAATCCTCGGACACAAAAGAATGAGTGGCACCAGAATCAAAAAGAACATGAGCTGGACGACCGAAAATCGAAACCGTACCTTCCACCAGATTAGTTGCCACAGCTTCTGCACGAGTGATGTGAGTAACCCTGCCCCTCGGAGGACGGCTGGCTGCAGAAGACTGCTGTGAAGGAACTGGAGCAGGTAGGTAAGACGGCTGAGGTTGAGGCGGCGGAGGAAGACGAAACTGGGGCTGCTGCGGCTGGGTAAACTGCGAGAATTACACCGGCCTCGGCTTCGTCGGACAATCTCGAACCACGTGACCCGGCTGATCACAGCGGTAACAAACGATCGGCAAAGAACACGGCACGCCCGGATGACTGCCACCACACCTCGGACACGGACGTTGCTGATTACCGGAAAAATCTGGGCGCGGTCGAACAGAAGGAATGGATAGCTGACTCAGATCAGAAGGCGCCGGATGCTCAAACTTCCTCTTCGACTTCTTATTCTTGAATTGTCGAAAATGGGAGTCAGAAGAAGGAGAAACACCGCTGACGGCAGGAACAACAGAAGGAACTCCCGGGACAGACGGCTGGTAAGTCGGCTGAAACTGCACAGTCGGCTGCACCATTATTGCCTGAAAAGCCCTCGAGTCCTTGCCATTTCCATCTCCACTGCAACAACTGCCTGGTACGCTGAATCTAACTCAGACACTCGGGTAGCGAACAACGGCAGACTCAATTCCGCTTTAGTCCGCGCAAAAACTGCTGAGTCTTCATAGCTTCATCTGCAAAAATATGGGGTGCGTACCTGCCCAACTCAATGAACTTATCCCGGTACTGCAACACAGTCAGCTCCAGAAACTGATACATCTTCGCTAACTTGAGACAGGCTGGGGTGTAAGAACGCTCGAAAGCAGCAACGAACTCAGCCCAGGTGATCTGCCGAAGCGGACGAGAACGGAAGGCAACTTCCCATTCTGCGGTCCACCACGTGCGTGCGGTACCTTGAAGCTGATAAGTAGCCAACAAGACTCGCTCATCATCTGCGCACTCCATCGACTGGAACACGCACACAGTGGCATCGAGCCACGCTCTAGCTGCCTCTGGATCTGATTGACCTCCGAAAGTCGGTGGTTGGAACAGCAGGAATTCCTTTAACGCTCTACCACGACCACCGAGCACTTCATCACGCAGAGCAGGGTTAACGGAAGCTGGCACAGTTGGGGCAGAGGAAGTGCCACTCTCCTCCCGAGGATCCCGAGCCTTCTTCCATCCACGAGGCAACATCTTGAACCTAGGAAACACACGATAACGGAAATCATCAGCAATCACGAGAAACATCCTAAGCCAGCAACAAACGACACAGTGGACTTATTCTGGACCAGCACAAGTTCCAATTCCTAATACAAATCCCCAACACTGCTCTGATACCAACTGTGACGACCCAGAGCGCCGGATACCGATATACCGATAAAATCGATACACCGATACCAAGAACTGGGGAAGCCACCCAAGAGGCTGATGAGGCCCCTGAAGGGTTAAAGGAGTTTGCTGAGGAGTTGCATAACGAATTGGGACCGCAGGCGCGCAATATTAATTAAGACAGCAATTAATAAATAAGTGCGGAAATAATTTGAAATATCAGAGTGGTAAAATATATACAATAGTCCAGATTTACAAAGACAGAGGTCCACTGTACAACTACACGGGGCATACCCCGGCACTACAGAACAAAATGACAAACCAACGACAGCTGGCACTCTAACGACGCTCGGTACAACCACGAGCAGAACCGGCGGACGACTGGGGCGGCTCACCTGAAAGAAGGAAGGGTGAGTCACAGCCAGACTCAGTAGGGGTCACGCGGATCCCTACCTTAAACTAAACAGACAAGCAGGCGAATATAAAAGCAATTAAAGCATGCATTTAAATAATAAACAAGCAGATGCACAATTTTAATAACTAATAAAGACAGAAAATAAATCTACCAACAGAATAAACAATCACTAACCAAGTGAAGTGAGAGACGGAACAACCCACTAGAAGAACAAGACCAGACGCGTCCACTAACGACTTACACTGCTTCTCGGCAACTCACAAGTCTGGATCTGGACAAGCGAGAGGCGTAACAGGACCAAACCAAGTACTAGTCAGAGCGACACCCGTCAGTGCCAGTCCACGTCTCCGACCACGTGTGAACACACTGACTCCTGCCTAGAGCCAGGCCTCTAGCTAGTTCCCCCCCCCCTCCCGTTGGACGCAACGGTAACCGCAGGGGCCCACGGTAACTAGCTTACAAACCGTTCAATGGGAACACCCCTCCACCTCTCCCGGGTGGGACGACAAGCTCGGTCGCTGGGCTACGACTAGTGGTTCCATCACAAGGAAGTGGAAGCAACTCTATTGGAAATTGGTTAGATACAGCGCATGTATAACTTAGAAAGCATTAAAGAAATGAACGGGCAACTTTTGAATCCGACAGGCAAGTGGCGGTCTGCTGCCACCGCATCACAGGTGGGTGACGGTCGTGAACTGGCGCGTTACATCGATTGTAACGCGTCCGTCCCCAGCCGTTACAACCACCGAAGCTCCAGCCTCAAACCGCGAGAAAAAAGGGGGGGTATGACGGCTCACAGACACGCCGTTACAGGACCTAACGGTCGGGGCGCAGCGCGTTACATCGATTGTAACGCGTTGGGCCCTAGCCATTACATCCACCCGAGGCCAAAACCAACGCACAGCGTTCCAACACCGTTTGCAGGCGAAGTGACGCGCTCGCCCAGGTGCGTCGGGGCACCCTGACGGCCGGCCGACTGGCCGTCAGGTTAACCGCCTGACCCGGTCAACCAAAACAAGAAGAGGTGTAATGGTCGGGAGACTGGCCGTTACACACACTGTAACGCGCCTACGAAGGGCCGTTACAATTATGTAACGCGTTCCCCAAGGACCGTTACAGATGTGACGGTTCCTGGAAGGACCGTCACACCGTCTGGGTTACGGATGGAATACGGTTGAAAACGGGTTCCCTCCCAGACGAGCCGGATCGACGGGAAAACAAGAAAGAACTATAAAACCTGCCAAACCACAACGCTATACTGCTAAAGCATGCATCAAAACATAAAAACAATGCCCATAGAATGATTTTCAAGAATTTGGCCTAAAATTACACTAACAGGGAAATTTCATAGAAATTGAAGAAAACATCGACGAATGGGCATGCATGCTATGCCAAAGCGATCCTAGCTAGACAAGGATTCCATCCCCCTACCTCAATCGCGACGGAAACTGAGTTTAGGCCGCATGCAAGCAAGAGGTCGCCGCGGCTCCTCTCGCTCCGTCCTGCCTCCACGGCTCACGAACAGCGACGAGGTTAGCGCCTACGTGTTCCTCGCGACGAGCCGGTTCCACAGACACCTTCCGCGCCTCGATCCGCGACCGTTCGGACCGAAACCGAGAAAGTGGGAGAGGAGAGATCGCGAGAGAGAGAGAGAGAGGAAGAGAGAACGGTGAGGGAGAGAGAAATCGGTGGGGAGAGAGAAAGATATATATATATATTAAAATTATTATTATTATTATTATTCTAAAAACTTAACCCTTAAATGCCATTAATCTCAAATAAATTCCAATAGATGCCAAACGAATGCCTAAAAATCCGCAAAAATAGCCAAAACGACCAGGACAAAGCCTAGATCCGAACAGCTAAGAATCCGATAAAGCATGAGCGCTACACGCCGGGTCCTGAGCACGACCATCAAGGTCTCCCAGCGCTCGCCTCCTTCAGTTTTTGGGGTAGCTGGCAGTCAAGAAATCGACTAGGTGAGACTCAGAGAAGCCTCACCTAGGTGATCACCCCAAGTTCGATTGTGATTGGGGTTTGTGCCAGAGCTGGCCCCCGTTGTGACTGGAGTGGTTGGACGGCGTGAGCATCGCCATGACTAGAGCGACCAAAAGCCGTTGAGCCCAGAATTGTCGGGTGCCGTGGGCACTGGTGGGACTTGAGTTGTTGGCCATCGGGTGTTGCGGGTCCCGGCGTGACTGGAGTAGCTGGCAGTCGGGTGCCGAGGGCGCCGTTGTGACGGAGTTGTTGAGTGTTCGGGTGCCGGGGGCACCGTTGTGACTGAGATGGCTGGCAGTTGGGTGCCGGGGGCACCGTTGTGATTGGAGTTGTTGAGTGATCGGGTGCCCCGGGCCCCACTACTAGTCACACCAAGCCCCGAGCACAACCATCGAGGTCTCCCGGCACCCGCCTCCTTCAGTCGTAACGGTGCCCCCAGCACCCGACTGTCAACAACTTCAGTCACACCGGGCCCCGAGCATGACCATCGAGGTCTCCCGACGCACGCCTACTCCAGTCACAACGGTGCCTCCGGCACCCGACTGTCAACAACTCCAGTCACAACGGTGCCCCCGGCACCCGACTGCCAGCTACTCCAGTCACATCGGGACCCGCGGCACCCGATCACTCAACAATTCCAGTCACAACGGTGCCCCCGGCACCCGACTACCAGCGGTAAATTTTTCAGCTTCGTCGTCAGGTACCGAGGAATCGAGGTGGATCCCAGCAAGATCAAAGCGATCCGAGAGCTTCCACCACCCAGTAACATCACCGAACTCAGGTCCTTCAATGGGACGCTGGCCTTCATTCAGAGGTTTATCTCTAACCTCTCCCGACAATTCTGGGCTCAACGACTTTTGGTCACTCCAGTCATGGCGATGCTGGCGCTATAATGTATTCCCGACATGAGACAATGTTACGGTCGGGGCAGTAGGGGTGTCGTCGGCAAGCAGCCCAGTCCGACGACTGCCCATACAGGCAGCTGGCCCATCTGCTCCTCCAGCAACAAAGGCAGAGACCTCGACGGCATATGGTGATGGCGTCCTCTTGAACGGGTGGATTGACACACCTCATGCTGAGGTCTCGCCACTTCTTGATGAAGTCAAGGGCACTCTCGCCCTTTTTCTGCTGGAGAGAACATAGTTTGACTAGGGAGACCTTTCGCTCGACCGTTTGAAAGCGATCGAGGAACTTCTTCTGGAGATCCGCCCAGCCGATGACTGAGTTGGGCTTCAGGCAGGAAAACCATTGAAAGG
Source organism: Amorphophallus konjac (assembly GCA_022559845.1). Taxonomy (NCBI): domain Eukaryota; kingdom Viridiplantae; phylum Streptophyta; class Magnoliopsida; order Alismatales; family Araceae; genus Amorphophallus; species Amorphophallus konjac. The sequence goes on along the minus strand of CM040128.1, from coordinate 70,744,729 downwards.
TTGTTCCCGTGAGCGTAGTGGCGAAGTAGCTGGGGTTACACGGGCTGAGAGAGAGGGGGAAGGGATTTACGGGGACTAGCTAAGGGGGCTGAGCTGGTCCGCGTAAACCCCCCTTGGATGTGGTTTACGCGGACCAGCCCAGGGGGCTGGGCTGGTCTGGTCCGCCTAAACCCCCTCCCCCAGGGGGTTTAGGCGGACCAGCCTGGGGGCCCAGGCTGGTCCGCCTGCTGGCAGACTGGTGCCGGGGGCACCATTATGACTGGAGTTATTGAGTGATCGGGTGCCGCAGGCCCTGATGTGACTGGAGTAGCTGGCAGTCGAGTGCCGGGGGCACCGTTGTCATGGAACCAAGGGTTGACAGGGGAAGCGCCACCAGGGCGCGACACGTGGGCTCGGGCGATCGTGCGACATGTTAGAGAACCTGTGACTCAGCAGGATGGTGCCCGAGAGACGTCAGAATGTATTCCCGACATGAGATAGTGTCGAGGTCGGGGCAGTAGGGGTGCCGTGGGCACCGTTGTGACTGGAGTAGTTGGCAGTCGGGTGCCGAGGGCATCGTTGTGATTGGAGTTGTTGGCAGTCGGGTGCTGGGGACACCGTTGTGACTGAAGTAGCTGGGTAGTCGGGTGCCGGGGGCACCGTTGTGACTGGGGTAGCTGGCAGTAGGGTGCCGGGGGCACCGTTGTGACTGGAGGAGGCGGGCGTCGGGAGACCTCGTTGGTCGTGCTCGGGTCCCGATGTGACTGGCAGTCGGGTGCCGGGAGCCCCGATGTGACTGGAGTAGCTGGCAGTCAGGTGCCGGGGGCACCGTTGTGACTGGAGTCTGGGCTCTCAATACACGGGTCCCAGATACATCAATACCCAAGAGGGGCATCCAGCCCCGGGTCCTAACTACATCAACACCCAAGATGGGCTTGCCGCCTTGGGTCCCAGCTACATCAATACCCAAGATGGGCGCTCCGGCCTAGGTCCCAGTATTCCCGCATCACCAGTACCCAAGACGGGCGTTCAGCCCCGGGTTCCAGCTCCAGCGACACTAAAAAAAAAGGAGGGGCCGTCCAGCTCTGGGAGCCGGCTCCAGCAGCACCCAAGGTGGGCGTTCAGCCCCGAGTTCCAGCTCCATCAACACCCAGGACAAGTTGCCTGCCCTGTGATCTAGTTCCATCAATACCCAAGATGGGTGTTCTACCCTGGGATCCGGTTCCATCAACACCTAAGACCGGGTGGTCAGCCTCGGGTCCCAATTTCAGCCACACCCAAGACGGGCGTTCAGCCTCGGGTCCCAGCTTTATCAACACCCGAGACATGCATTCGGCCTTGGATCCCAATTTCACCAGCACCCGAGATGGGCCTCCAGCCTCGAGTTCTAGTTTCGACAACGCCCATGACCGACATCCAGTCCTGGGTCCCAGCACCATAAGTATTCAAGATGGGCATCTAGCTCCGGAACCCAGCGTCGTCAAGCACTCAATTTGGGTTTCTAGTTCCAGATCCCAGCTTCATCAGCTACCAATACAAGCTTTCAGCATCGGGCACTAGCTTTGCCAACACCCAGTATGGGCGTCAAGCTCTGGGTCACCACCCCTTTGACATCCTCAATTCACAACATGGGTCACAAACCCCGAGTTCCGGCAACAACTCCGATGGCCCAAGTAAACACCAAGTTCCAGGTCGCCATTCTGTCGGCCCCAGCTCGGGCATTGCACTCCCGAGTTCCAACTACACCGACACTCACCAGAAATGCCATGCTCTAGACAACCTTGGACAGGGTTCATTCGGTCCACCACATTGATGCTGAGTCAACCTCGGCCCTGCAAAAAGGAAGGAGCGTCATGGCGGCTGTAAAAATGGGCGACCCACCACCGCCACCCCTGCCTCCAGAAGACTAGGTGAGACTCAGAGAAGCTGATGCACCAGTACCACACTAGGGGCAATCACCCTGGTCCAGTATCCAGCCTTCCAAGCCCGAACAATGGGGGCAACTCGAAGGAGGAGTGTCCGTCCTCCCTCGAATGAATATGGGTCATTAGAAAAGAGGCCCAACCCATTCGGAGGTCCCGAGTCAAGAGGTCCCTCCACTCAGCAGAATGGTACCAAGCTCAAAAGCCAACAGAGTGAAAGAGGGTGAATCCCACCGACACCCGCCCAGTAGCTCCAAAGAAACTCCACATGCGTCCCCCCTGGGGTGCCGGGGGGCGGGGTATGGCCGAATGTTGATGCAGGCGGCTGACTGTCATGGTAAAATAGCCGAAGTCGAGGTTGTCCGACCCTTTAAACAGTACAATGACCACAAATGATGTTAGACACATAATCATCATAATATGGTAGATGGTACTTGTTAATGTGATGGTTGACCGCCGAGGTATATTGATTGGAAATTCCACTCGGCTGATTGCTGAGGTATATTGACTGGAAGCCTCGATCGGCTGGTCGTTGAGGTGCCGATGAAGGGATTGCCGTTGGCCGACCATTGAGGCGCAATGATCGGAGTGTGTGATAGACCGACCCTGGGGGGTGCGTTGGTGTAGGGCTGCTGTAGACTGGCCTTCAAGGCGTGCTAGTCTGTAAGGTGTCTGGATTTATTCATGTGGTTGTTGTTGTTGATCAGCCTATGAGGTGTAGTGGCATGTTGCCAAAGACTGGGAACTGGATACTGGAGGTCTGCCTGAGTAAGGTGTATTGGCCTGTTGTCGACCGTTAGAAGTTAGAGGCTAAAAACTTGGATACTTAGACTGGAGACCTGCCTGGCTAAGGCATGCTGGACTACTGATGGAAACTAGAGGTCAGATGCTGGAGACTGGAAGGCAAGGATTGGATCCTGGGACTGGAGATTGTGACCCAGATACGGGAGACAAAGTACTGGGGCTGGAGATTGGGAACTGGAGACTAGAAGCTGGGTGTTGCTACTAAAGACTGGGATTTGTAGTCTGGATACTGGGAATAAAGACTGGGTGCTGGGGTTGGGAATTAGGAGCTGGAGGCTGGAAACTAGATACTAGATTTGGAGGTTAGGATTTGGATAGTAGATACTAAGACTGGTAACTGGGTATCGAGACTGGAGACTGGGAACTTAGAGGCCGGAAACTGGGTTTTGGGACTAGAGACCAGGATCTGGGTACCAGACGCTGGGACCGGAGGCCCACTTGCACGAGGCTTGCTGGCTTGTTGTTGGAAACTGAAAGTGAGGATCGGGAATTGCATATTGAGATGGGAGACTGGATATTGGGACTGGAAACTGGAAGCTGAGAATTGGATATCGGGACTCGAGACCAGAATCTGGCTACTGGGTATTGGAATGGAAGGCTGGGACTGGGAACTAGATGTTGGATATGGCAACCAGTAATTGGATATTAGGTGCTGGGACTGGAGGCCTGCCCCTATGAGGCGTGCTAGCCCATTGTAGGAAACTGGAATTGGAAACGGGAAATGGGAAATTAGATGCTGGGAACTGGACATTGCAATCAAAGGCTGGAACTGGAAGCCGGAAGCGGAGTACTGGTGCTGGATACTGGGAATTAGGGTACTTGAACTGGATGTTGAAGGCTGGGTACTAGAACTAGGCACTAGAAACTGAATACTGGAAGCTGGATTTTAGAGCTGGGTATTAGACATTGGATACTGGAGGCTGGATACTGGAAGCTGGGTACTAGAAATTGGGTACTGGAAGCTGGATATCGAAGGTGGGGTGCTGGAGGCCTGCCTGAATGAGGCATGTTGACCTGGATGGCTGGAGACTGGAAGTTGGAGAACAATCCATAAGGCGGTGTTGACCCAGAGGACTGGGGACTGGAAGCTGGAGGCTAACCCGTAAGGGTGTGTTGGCCTGTATTGCTGGTGACTGGAGGCTAGAGGCCGACCCGCGAGGGTGTTTTGGCCCACGTTGCTGGGGACTGGAGGTCGACCCGTAAGGGTGTGTTGACCTATATCACTGGGGGTTGGGAGCTGGAGGCCGACCCGTGAGGGTGCTTCGGCCTAAGTTACTGGAGACTGGAAGCTGGAGGCCGACCCGAGAGGGTGTGTTGGCCTATGTTGCTGGAGTCTGGAAGCTGGAGGCCGACCCGAGAGGGTGTGTTGGCCTATGTTGTTGGTATTGTTTAGCCTAGGGAGTTGGAGTTGAGGTTGGCTGGCACGCTGCCATGGTGGCGTAGCCAGAGACCGGGACTGGGACTGGAGCTGGTTGGCTAACCGTTGAGGTGTTGTAGCCGGATACTGGGACTGGTGACTGGAACTGGAACTGGGCGGCTGGCCTATAGAGATGTTGTAGCCGGAATACTGGGACTGGTGACTGGAACTTGAACTGGGCGGCTGGCCTGTGAAGGCGTCGTAGCCGGAATGTTGGGACCGAAAACTGGAACTGGAACTGGGAGGCTAGCCTGTAAAGGCGTTGTAGCCGAAACTGGAACTGAAAACTGGGTGGCTGGCCTGTGAAGGCGTTATAACCAAAGCAGGGACTGGAATTGGGCGGCTGGCATGTGAAGGCGTTGTAGCCGAAACTGGGACTGGTGACTGGGCGGCTGGCCTGTAAAGACGTTGTAGCCAAAATTGGAATTGGAGGCTGAGCGGCTGGCCTGCAAAGGCGTTGTAGCCGAAACTGAGATTGGAGATTGAGCGGCTGGCCTGCGAAGGCGTTGTAGCCAAAACTGGGACTGGAGGCTGAGCGGCTGGCCTGCGAAGGCGTTGTAGCTGAAACTCACAGGCGTTGTAGCCGAAACTGGAACTGGAGACTGAGCGACTGGCCTGCGAAGGCGTTTTAGCCAAAACAGGAACTGGGAGTTGGCGGCTGGCCTGTGGAGGCATTGTAGCCGGGGCTGGTCGGCTAACCGTGGAGGTGTATAGTCAAATATTGGAGCTGGAATTGGCGATGGCCAACCCTCGGGGGCGTAGTGGCCACCGGTGTCGTGGAGTGATGCTGAGGTCGCCGTCGGCGGGATGTCACAGTTGACGGGTTTCATCAGTGAGGAGTAGAGAGGGAGAGAGTTTTTTTTTATTTTCTCTTTACCAGCTCTACCACCCTTATGCATTTTCGCCAGAGCTGGCCCCCTTTTACTTTTTCCGGTATGCCCTTGCGGGTTTTCATACCGAGGGGTCACCCGATTTTACCTGAGGCGCCCTCGCGGGTTTTCACCTCAATTGGGTTGGTGGCAATTTTTGCCCCCAGTCGCCTCGTAGAGGGAGTTGACTGAGGCCGCCGAGGTATCTCTATTTTTAACCCCATTTTTTTGACATGGGATCCTTGTAGCCGCCGTCCGTAGCGTGCTGCTGTCAGGGGACGTGACCTGGAGTTTGTGATGTTGACGGCTTGTCACCGTCGTAGCCATGGGAGTGGCTTTGGCTGGTTACAGAGTAATCTGAAGTTCGACTGGTGATCTAGGAACCGGTGAGCCTTGGTGGCATATTGCTGGAATCATGACTGGGATCTGGGAACTGGTATGCCTTTACAGCCTATTGCTGGAGTTATGACTGGGTTCATGGTGACTTGACCACGACAGGTAGACGACTGGGAATTATAGGTTGATGGATCCTCATGATAGATGGATCTAAGGTTGATGTGGTTTAAAGGCCAACCGAGGTGGTGTGTAGGCCGAGGTTTGTTGGAATGAATGACTGGACTAGTGTATGAATTGCTGGCGTATATGGGCCGACCGTAGAGGTGTGAGGCCGGAGGAAGTGTAAGCCAACTGGGGTGGTGTATGGCTAACTGGGAAGTGTAAGACCAATAAGCTAGAGAGATGTGTTGTGACTCCTCTATGTTGATGATGTTGACATTTGCTTCATTTCTTTGGCAACACCTTATCTTGATTGATTGTTTGTTTTGATTGATTGGCAACAGTTCTTATTTTGATGAAATTGCTTTTATCAGGTTGTCTGTGTACATAATGCAGTCAGAGTCTATAATGTGTTCTGCACACACTCACAAGTCTTCACAGTGCTTTGCAGCATGAAACTCTATACATTGGCATATATTGCAGCGTCAACGCATTGCATCATCTTTACATGTGTGTATATTGTCCACTTAGTTAAAGTCCATTCATTGGACTGTACATAGTTTATACATTGCCCATCGTTGCAAAGTCCATACATCCATAGTGCATTGCATAGTCTATACACTGCACGTTCAAGTTCAAAGTATATACATTGCTGCATTACCTGCTAGAGTGAAGTCTGTACAGCCAAAGCACACATATCAAGTCTATACATTGAGCTACTGTGCAAGTCCACACTTTGGCCTTCAGGCTTGAAAGTCTGTACAATGGACTGTGCTTCGCAAATTCTATACATTTGTCGGTGGTAAGTATATACAGTAAGCGTCTCATGAAGTCTGTACACCACTGTAGTTGCACCGTCTCAGCCACCGTCTCATTCAGCATCTTAGGCTTGCAAAGTCTACACATTGGTCGGTGGAAAGGCTATACATTGAAGCAAAGTATGTACAGTCATCAGTGATATTCCAAGTATGTACATCCAACTGTTCATCTTCGAAGTCTGTACATTGGAAGTTTCACCTACGTTTTCCTTCAAGTATATACATTGGTAATTTTACCGTCGTCTCCCTTGAAGTCTATACACTGATCGCTTTACCGTCGTTTCCATTGGAAGTCCATACATTCGCTGCTTCTTTGTTCAAGCCTATACATCCTTTCATTTTGAAAGTCTATACATCGGGAAGTCTTCACATTGGCTGTTGAATGATATTCAAGTCTACGCATCGTTGAGATCACAAGTCTATACACTCGTCTCATGCAGCATCAACGCTGTAAGAGTGTACATTGCATTCTCAAGTCTACAACGTCAACGCTGTAAGTCTAGACAGCCTCTGTGTGCTCTATGCACTTCACAAGTCTACACACTCAGCATAGTCTATACATCGTTCATGCATGTGCACAGTTCGTCAGGGCTTCATTAGCATAGTCTATACATGGTTTGTGGACAAAGTCTGTACATCACCCTAGATTGCATTAGCAAGTCTATACATTGTCAGGGCTTCATGCACTAAGTCTATACAGGCTTAGTTTGTACATCAGCTTGTTCACGCTATCCAAGTATGTACAGTGTCTGTCTTCATGCATCAGTCAAAGTCTGTACAACCAGGTACGTCTCATTTAGAGTCTAAGGCAAGTCTACACATTGGACCTTCATTCAAAGTCTGTACATCGTCTCATTCATGCATTGTTCATGAAGTCTGTACATTGGACTGTGTCTTCGTGCATCGAGTGAAGTCTGGTGAAGTCTATACATTGGTCTTCACACCTGAAGTCCATACATTGGTCTTCATCTTCAAAGTCTGAACATCCGTTCACTTCACTCAAGTCTATACATTGGAGTCTTTCCCTACGCTTCTAAGGCGAAGCCTATACATTGCCTTTGGGCTTCAAAGTCTATACATCGGCCTTAATCTAAAGTCCATACATTGGGTGAGGTTCTTCATAGTCTGCACATTGTTTTACAATTCAGCAAGTATGTACAGCCCTTCATATAAACTGAAGTCTATACATCGTGATGTCTTACACATTGGCTGATTGAATGATCTCAAAGTCTATACATCCGATTGTTCAGCTTGTGGCCAAGTCTGTACATTGGCCTTCATGCCTCAAGTATATACAATGCTTTCTCGTTCAAACAAGTCCATACACTGAGCAAGTATACACATTGTGTTTGTCTTGTAAAGTCCATACATTGATGTCTGTACGTCGGCTATAAATCGAAGTCTATACACTGCAATGTATATACTTACAGTTGATGATCCGATACTCTGTCTGACAAGGATTCTCTACAGGGATTGCTGACATAGCTCGTGATCCCAGGAGGACGAGGTGATCAGATGATGACACGTGGATAAAGCTGCCTCGGATCTGGCAAATTCCTTGGGCGGGAAAACGTGGAAACCACGCGCCCTTATCCACCTGCTGCCAGTATATATTGAAGCCTTGGTGTTCAGATAGAGGCTGATCGAAAAACTGAAGAGAGCAAAGTCTATACAGCCAGTCTGAAAGCAGCAGAGCGCTATCGATCCACTATGAGAAGAGAAATAGAGAAGAAGAAAAAGAGAGAAGAGAAGATCAAGAGAGATTAGTTGAGAGAGCTTGACCGAGAGAGTGAGATTGTGAGAGTTTTTGTTTGAGAGGTTGTATCTCAGTCTCTTGGTTCAGAAACCAGAGCTGAGCATTGCTCATTCGAGCTACATTCCCATTTGGGTTTTCATTTTCGTTTTGCTTCTGTCTTTCATTTCCGAATTCCTATTTCTTCAAGCTGTGAGTCAGCGGATTTGCAGTGGAAGTCTCCACTGGACGGGTTAAGCTGTATTTCCCCAGCAGTTGCAGAGGATCTGTTCCTCTGGTCGGCAAGCTGTAGTGCCCAGTGAAGCTGTGTATCAGCGGTTGTTGGCCAAGCTGTAGTGCCCAGTAGACGCAAGCTGTACTGCGCAGCAGTAAGCCATACTCGGTTGAGTGTGGGGTGGACGTAGGTCCTTGACCGAACCACCTTGTTGTGTATGTGATTTTGATGATTACAAAATACCTTTTTTGCTTAGCCTTGTGCGTGAATGCTCTTCACTTGAACTGGTTGTGGAAATGATCATAAACTATTTCTTTTGGGATATCATCATGTGGATGCATTGTAATTCTATAAGGCTTATCATCATGTGGATGCATACGTGTTTTGAGGTTAGCACAAATATTACATATACATTGTCTCTACACTTGGTGAGATTGCTTTGTATTTAATGAGAAAGCCTTTGTGGAAAACATACTTGGATAAATGTCATTTTGAGCATCATGTCATATTGAGCCTCTCATATTGAACATCATGTCATATTGAGCCTCATATCATGAATGTGTACTTTGGTAATGCTAAATGAATGGAGGGAATGATATGTGGTTTGATGAGCTTGTGGATTGATCACATGGAATGTGACTCAACATTGTTATGCGTACCTTGATTCCAAATTTGTTGATCATGCTATGGTAATTCAATATTGGAACTCCATGATTCTTACATGAACGATTCAATAAAAGAACAAGCATTTAAGGACAATGTGAAACTCAGGTAAAACAATGTTGTAAGTTCCATCTTCCACTCTTGGAATAGGTTCAACGAAGCAATTTATTGTGAACATGGTCATAGTGTTAATGTAAAGATCTTAATTGTCAACTAACACCTTGCTTTATCATGTTTTTCAGGATGAAAAATCATTGTTGATCTTCATGGGATTATGGTAACATTTGTTCAATTGTTTCCCTTTGGTTTGATGGAGGTTTTAGTTATTTTTTAAACTCAGACTGTCATACAGTCTTCACCATTTTCAATCCAACTATTGGATCTCCCCTCTAAAATTATATGTTGTAGCTCTGGAAGTCCTCTTTCCAACGCCTCCAGTCTTGCTACGATCGGAGTTCGGAGCTAGGAGAATTAATTCCTGTCGTCGAAGCGTGCAGAGCTGTTTTTTGTGTAGTCTGCCTGAAAGGGTCGACCCCTGGGGTCGACCCCTGCAACCCAGAACCTTAAATAAGGTTCTGTTTTGGGTTCAGGAGGCACGAGGGTCGACCCCTGGGGTCGACCCATGAAAGGGTCGACCCCTGTAAAACAGAACACAAAACATGTTCTGTTTGGTTTCAGGAAGCCCGAGGGTCGACCCCTAGGGTCGACCCCTATAAAACAGAACACAAAATCAGTTCTGTTTGGCTTCTGTTTGCCCGAGGGTTGACCCTAAGGGTCGACCCATTCCGGTCGGATCTCGAGCCGCACATTTTGACCGCCGTTTTCTTGCTCCAAAAGTCCTACCAATCACATCCTAATGCCCTATATCACTCCATAATTCGTGGATCTGGTCTCCAAGCTGTCCCTTGACCGTTCTAAGCTTATAAAACATCCTATTGGAATGAAAACCCTAGGGAGAGGGCTGAAAACTATTCTTTGGTGTGTAGGTTCGGAGTTGAAGCTTCCAAGCCCTCTTCCACCTTGTTCTGAAGCTGAAATTGAAGGGAAGAAGCTTGAATCAAGGCTCAAGATCATATACAACTGAAGGCAGCATCTGAAATCAAGATCCAACCTCTGTTCGTGTTGCATCTCTTCAAAATTGCTTCAAGAACGTTCTTCATCCCGTAGAAGCATTTCATGAGGGAGTAATCTTGATCTTTCACTTCTATATCTTTTGTTTGAGATTGTTCAAGGTTTTGAATGGGCATCTAAGATGTGTAATAATCATTTACATGTTCTTTGTTTACTCTCTCTTGCATATATATATGAGCTACAATCTTTGTGATACAACATCTCTAATGCTCATGTATTCTTTTGTATAGGTGAAGAAGAGGGGAATCTCTAAACCATTCAAGTCTATATTCTCGTTTGAGATTAGCTTAAAGATTGAACTCATTATGTCTATCTACTCTTTCAGGTGAAGAGAGGAGATTGGAATAAGGAAAAGAGAAGCGGCTAGGGAAGAGGAAGAAGATGATGTCAAGATTATGATCATCCATCAACGAGCAAGGAGAATCAGATTTTGATGAAGAAGGGGGAGCCTTATACTTGATGCATTCTTCTAGTTTACATCTATAGAATTTGTGTGGAAGGTCATAGCATACATTTGTTATTGTTACATATACATTTGACAGAATATTTTGTGTGGGTGTTCGGAGAAAGGGGTCTCCGAGTGTGTGTGTGGTCTCTTGTGTGTCGATCTGTGCGGAGTATATCCGCGTGTGTTGTTGGGAGTTTTCTCCCGTGTGGTTGTGTAGGCATTGCCCTACGTGTGTGTGGACAGAGCTGTATCTCCGTGTAAGGTATATTGTTCGGGTGTGTTCCCCTGTGTGTGTGTTTGTGTGTGTGTGTGCTGCTGTGGCAGCAGGTTGAGGCAAGGCCTCGTGTGTGTGTTTTGCTGTGAAAGCAGCGTGTGTGTGTTGGGGTTCGTCCTCGTGTTGCTACATTTTGTAGCGTGTAGTGAAGCCTCACCGGTTTGGTGAGGGGTGGACGTAGGGAGCCCGTCGTGGTCCCGAACCACCTTAAAAATCCCCGTGTCCTGTGGTTTGATTCTTGTGATTGTGTGTTCACTATCATATCTGTTTGTGCTATCGTGTGAGCTCGGCGAGATTGAGTGAATCAAGTTTAAACTTGTTTAGATTAATTTCCTCAATCCTATCAATCTGGTAAATTCCGCTGTGTGCTAGTTTGTGTTTTTAATTGGACATAGTTTTTAGCAGTAGGATCTATTCACCCCCCCTCTAGCTCCGTGTTCCTGCACTACGGTACCCAACACACCTAAAAATCATGGGTGTCTTGTGTTTGTGTGATTGTCTATGAATTGTGTGTGACTGGTTGTCTTGTTTACTTTAAGAGCTTGATTCGCTTCTATTGAAATCTAGTATCAGGGTTAGTGATTTAGCAGATTTGCCTATATTCCACATTTGAACCTTACATTGGTTTTTAAATAGGTTTTAGATCTGTTCACCCCCCTCTAGATTCACATTTCGTGGAGATAGACTACGTCCATCTAACTCAACAAGATGTACTAGCCAGAGATTGGTATAGGCCATCAAGGGAGGGGAGTGGCCTGGGGAGCTGGTTTAGGCCGAACGTGATGGTATATGGCCGACAGGGAGGTGCAAGATTTACAAACTGGAGCAGGGGATTAGTTAGGGACTGGTACGGGCCAACTGGCCGGGGATATGATTGCTGGAAGGTGGGTAGCTGGTTGCCCCAGCTGGAGGAGGAGAGAAATTTTATTTTTGTTCTCTTTACCAACTCTGCCGCCCTTTTGGATTTTCGCCAGAGCTGGCCCCCTTTTACTTTTTCCGGTACGCCCTTACGGGTTTTCACACTGGGGGGTAACCCAATTTTGCCTGAGACGCCCTTACGGGTTTTCACCTCAGCCGGGTTTGCAGCCTTTTTGCCCCCAGCCACCTTATGAAGAGAGTGGCTGAGTCCGCCGAGACATCTCTATTTTTAACCCCTTTTGTTTTTTTATTTTTTATTTTTTTATTTTTGGTACCTGCGAGCCTTGCGGCTATCATCCTTAGCTTGTTGCTGTCGGGGGACGTTGCCCGGGTGTTGCGTCATTGGCAACTTGTTGCTGTTGTAGAAGCGACTGTGGATCAACCCTTGACCGAGTAGCTCGGGAATTTAGGGTGGATTCAGAGACCGGCTGGTCTTTGCCGTAGGTGGCTGGAACTTTGACTAGGGTCTGGGTGGCTCGGCCTTATTGAACATGATGGCCGAAGTCACGGTTGGACATGGTGTCTGCGTGGGTGTTGCTACACCTTGGGACATGGTAAATACCGAAGGGATAGACTTCCCGCCAGGGTTTGCTGGTAGCCACCGGTGGAGGACCCGACGGAGCTTCACCGGCGTCACTAGTTGGCGTTGGCAGGGATTCCACCGAGTCGTTAGCTGACGCATGTGGAGTTTCTTTGGAGCTACTGGACGGGTGTCGGCGGGATTCACCCTCTTTCACTATGCTGGCTTTTGAGCTTGGTACCATTCTGGTGAGTGGAGGGACCTCTTGACTCGGGACCTCCGAATGGGTTGGGCCTCTTTTCTAATGATCGATATTCATCTGAGGGAGGATGGACGCTCCTCCTTGGAGTTGCCCCCATTGTTTGGGCTTGGAAGGTTGGCTACTGGACCGGGGTGATTGGCCCCAGTGTGATACTGGTGCATCGGCTTCTCTGAGCCTCACCTGGTCTTCTGGAGGCAGGGGTGGCGGCGGTGGGTTACCCATTTTTGCAGCCGCTATGACACCCCCTTTTTTTTGTTTGCAGGGCCAAGGTTGACTCAACACCAATGTGGTGGACCGAACGAACCCGGTCTGGGGTTGTCTGGAGCATGGCATTTCTGGTGAGCGTCGGTGTAGTTGAAACTCGGGAGTGCAGTGCTCGAGCTGGAGCCGACAGAATGGCGACCCGAAACATGGTGTTCAGTTGGGCCCTTGGAATTGTTGCCGAAACCCGGGGTTCGTGACCCATGTTGTGAACTGAGGATGTCAGAGGGATGGTGACCCAGAGCTTGACGCCCGTACTGGGTGTTGGCGAAGCTAGTGCCCGAGGTTGAAAGCCTATGTTGGGAGTTGATGAAGCTGGGATCCGGGACAGGAAACCCGAACTAAGTGCTTGACGACGCTGGGTTCCAGAACTAGAAGCCCGCCTCCAGTGCCGATGATGCTAGGACCCAGGACTGGATGCCGATCTTGGGCGTTGTCAAAACTGGAACCCGGGGCTGGAGGCCCGTCTCGGGTGCTGATGAAGCTAGGACCCGAGGCCGAATGCCTGTCTCGGGTGTCGATAAAGTCAGGACCCGGGGCTGAACGCCCGTCTTGGGTGTGGCTGAAACTGGGACCCGGGGCTGAACACCCAGTCTTAGGTGTTGATGGAACTGGATCCCAGGGCAAAACACCCGTCTTGGGTATTGATGGAATTGGATCCCAGGGCAGGCGACCTGTCCTGGGTG